>JAQHUG010000005.1:2058482-2108885 GCA_028555095.1 Dicrostonyx torquatus
AGAAGGGAGAGAGGGAGCAGAGGAGGGAAGAAGGGGAGGAGAGAGGGAGGGAGGAAGGGGAGCAGAGAGGGAGGGGAGGAAGGAGGGAGGAGGAGGAGAGAGGGAGGGAAGGAGAGGAGGAGGGATGGAGGGAGGGTACAACAGGATTGGTGAGAAGAGGGAACAAAAAAGCTAATCAGAAGAAAGTATCACTGAGTAAGCTAAGACTTTGGACTAAGAAAGACTGGAAATCACTGAATAGATCTGTTTGAAGGACACCTAAGAAGCCACAGGCGTCACAACAGGCCTTTCTTCCCAGGTGGAGGCTGTGTCAAAGGGAGTGAATAAATCACAGGAAACTCCTCAAGGGACAGAATCTGAACCTTACCAGCTAAGACAATGACAGTCAGACAGAAGAAAGAACTGGAGAACACGTCAGGTAGAGATTGCTCAAAGAGAGGAAAGGAAAGCAAAAGAATGACGAAAACTCAGCATAGCCTAAGAGACCATGAGGCACTACCAAAGTGCCAGTGCCCTGGAGCTGGGAACCAGAGGAAACCAGATGGGCTCTGCTTGCTGGCCCGCCTGCTCCTGTAGTCTAAGTACCCAGGAAGCTGAGGCTGGAGCACTGTGTGAAAGTCAGCCTAGCCAGGGCTGTACAACAGGACTGAAAACAACTTCTTTTTTAAAGAAGTAATGAGCAAGAGACTCACCAAGTTTGATACATTCTGATTTCCACATTTAAGGAACTCAAAAGAGCTCTATGCAGGGTACGTTAACTGTGCATTCACACTTAACCCCATCACAGTCTACTGAAAGACCAAGAAAAGCAACTCAGAAAAAGCAGCAAAAGATATGACTCATGCCGCACAAGGGACAGGGGTACCGTTAGGAACTTGGTCTACTTCAGACCCAGAGGGACAGAGCCCTGGACTAGCGGGAAAGACAGAATTCCACAGCCGGCAAACTTTTCTTCAGAAATGTAAAGGGTGGGACATTTTCGAACAAACTGAAAATTAGAAATACTTGTCATTAGCAGATGGCCCTCCAAGAAAGATCAAAGACCCCTCTGAGATGAAAGGACACAGAATAAAGGAAATAAAGAGCATCATTAAAAAGAATCGTGTAGCTAAGCTGCTGGGGACGGGGAGCCATTTTTCTTTGGGGGGGGATAGCCATTTAGAAGGCTGCTCATGCTTGGCAAATGCCCCTACACTGATTTGCAAATAAGCAGCACCAATTAAATCCAATGGACTATAATGAAGGAGGGGGAGGAAGAGGAAGGAAAAGGAGAAAGAAGAGGAGAAACTCACAAAGGGCTTGAAAGAAAACAGATTGACGATATATTGGACTAGAAATTTCTATACTAATTACATTTGATCAATACTAAATATTAATTATATACAGGTATATACCAGTCAGCAAAAAAGAAGCAAAATCTACTGTTTCGATAATTAAATTAAAAGTGTAAGTGATTTTAAGAAAGCAAATCAAAACACAAGGACTAGCAGACTAAATTCCCTAAAAGCATTGCCCAACCACACGAGAGCTGCAAAGATCCACTTCAGAATCAAGACACAAATAAGCTGGAAAGTTACATCATAGAGTAACTACCATGAGAGAATTTTAGGGTGGCCACCCCAAGTGGCAGACAGAAATAAATTATAAGTGGAAAAGTCATTACAGAAAAAGGGAGGTGTTTTACAGTAAGAGAGCCAATCAGCTATGAACATGTATGCACATATCAGCAGAAGCAACAACAGCAACAAAAACTTGCAAAATTAAAAAATTAAAGAAACAGGACATCTCCAAGTAACTGGGGGGTAGGGAGGTCACAGGACACCTTGCTTGGGGAGTAGTTTATAGCTTTACATTTTTTGGCTATATTGAATTAGATGATTTCAAACTGATAAACTTTATACCTCAAGAAGCAGAAAAAGCTCCGCAAATTACCTCACTTAACTCTTGACCCCATGATCCTCCCATGTGAAGAAATTGCTGTTCTTCATGGGTTTGTGGCACAAGGCTCATCGGCATGTGAGGTACTGAACCTGGGCTGAGGCGGATCACGAGCAATCACAAGAGGAGAACCCAGGACTGTGGCTCGTCCCCGCTGGCAGACATGCACAGCATCTGTGTTTGCTGGCCGAGAGCTCCATAGGAACCGAGCAGGGCAGAGGCCAAGGTCAGCCGCCTCTGCGTCAGGATAACTGCAGCTCTATTAAACATACCCTTTCCTTTTTTTAAAAAAAGATCAGTTTATTTATTTATGTGTATTATAAGGATTTGCCTGTGTGTGTTTATATACACCACATGCCTGCAATTGCCTACAGAGGCCAAAAGTGGGTGTTGGAGTCCTAGAACTGAGTGTGGATGCTGGGAATAGCGCTCGGGTTCTCTGCAGGAGCAACAAGTGCTCTTTAACAGCTGAGCCATTTCTCCAGCACAGGCATCTCCTTGTCAAGTAAAAGAAAAACATCTTCCCTGACTGTTTAAATAGGAAGTCATGCCGAGTACTTCCCGTTGGACGCTGTCTGACAAGATGACCTCTGCTTTTGAGCATACTAAAACATCAAGGACCCAAAACATCAACGATACAAAAATGACAGGCTGCTATACTTAGACTCACAGTCCCACCCTGCAGTGGGACACCAGGAGGACAGTCCTGGGTCCCAGCCCCCGAACATCCCCCATGCAGCATATCCCGTTGCTTCAGGAATGCTGCTCGATTTCTGCAGCATGGACAACAAGGACTGATTGCCGACAACATAAGCGCTTGCGTTTTATAGTGGCAGCATGGTGTGGTTAAAGTTGACACTATGACAGCAATCTAAGCCACCGCTGGTTAGTGGTCACTATAAAAATGCATGTTGCCGCCAAGTATGTGTGTTCTTTGAATGAATGTCTGTGTCACCTCTAAACTTCTCCTTTTAAAGGAAAAGAATTCATCAACAGATCTGAGTTAGAAGTCGCGCTGCTGGCCACTACTTCCAAAGCCCTAAGTGGAAAAGGTGGGGGGTGGAGAGATAACTGGTGATGCAATGTTTTACTTGAAAGCTCACAAATAGGGGTGGGGGCCATGCTTAGTTTCTTTGCTGCTTTTTTGCTGCTCTTCTTTTCACAGCCAGAGCACTAAACGAATCAATCATGGCTCAAGATCTGCTTCACGGGTGCGTGCGGCTGGCTCTGCAGGTGGACGTCCTGCTCAGTGGGCAAACCACTTTTGCCTTTAAAGCCAAATGGCACCAAGGAGTCTGTTATTATTTCAAAAACATGTCTACCGGAGGGGAGGGGGACGTCCAGGGGGAACAGCACACTCTTGGAGTTGCGGTTGCGTTCAGAAGCAAAGAGGTGCTCCTGAGAAGAACCTCTTATGGCTGCCTTCACATGTCACAGGGAGCCTGGGCTCCCCAGCAAGGGTCCATGGAGAATCTGACTGATAGGCCATCTGAACTTCATCTAAAGTGCACTGTCAGGTCTCCAGCAATCCCTGTCCACATTCATGGTTCAGCCTTCCTACATTTCTGTATTCTCCCAGAACAACTTCCAGAGGTGCCTGGAACAGGTTTCATTTGCACATCTCAAAGCCCGGAGGTAACCATAAACTGGCTGGATATGGAAGTTGGTGACATTAGAGGGGAGGGTGGGATGGGGAAGGGGTGTCTCAGTGTCCTTGTCCTTATTTATTTTATTTATTTATTTATTGATATTTCTTGATATTTCGAGACAGGGTTAAACGGTGTGTATCAGGCTATCCTGGAACTAGCTCTGTAGACCAGGTTGGCCTTGAACTCACAGAGATACACCTGCCTCTGCCTCCCAAGTGCTGAGATTAAAGGTGTGCACCACCACCCCTGGCAGTGTCTTTGTCTCCAAGCACTAAGTTCTGTTCCCCTCAAACCAATCTCAGACAGCATGAACCCAGAGGAAGTCCTGTTTCTGTCACAGGCCGTGTTTATCTAGGTAGGAGTCTACCTGGCGGACCACGGGAGTCAGAGCAAGAGAGTGGTTTCCTGGCCACATGTGGATGCGGGGAGGGAGTTCCGACCAGTCAGGTTCTGTTTTCTGTTTTCCGCTCCAGGTTCTTCTAGGGACTCTGTCTGTCCCCAGACACATGTGGCAACGTCTGCAATCCTCTGGGCTTGTAAAGGGGAAGAGAGTCAAGGATGCGCTAGAATGTGCTCCACACAGAAGGTACCCCAGTCTAGAGGGCAAAGCCTCGGATGCTCTGCTGTACCAGACTACCTGAGCCTGGGCATGGAAATTACAAAGGAGCAGACTCTAGTACTGAGGCTGAGCCCGGAGATGTCCTAGTGTGTCAGAAAAGCCCAGTCAGATGGATTCTTGTGCAAATCCTGTCTCTGTCTGCTTGGAGCTCTGAACCAGGGAAGAGTCTGGGAAGTTCAATACCAACAAACCTTCTCAGCCCTGCTTCACGGGCTTAGGGTTCTTTCTTCTTCACCTGTCCCTCCAGTTCTGATTTAACCCATCTCTCAACTCTTTTGCAAGACAAGCCAGATGCCATCAATGCCCTAGGGCCATGGTGACCTTTTTTCTTTCCAGGCTATGACTACAACAACCTCAGGGGACCACCTGCATGCTATATCTAGAACCCAGCCAGCCCAGGGAATGGGATTTGACACCTAACACCTGACATGGAAGGACTCTTGCTAAGGGAAGGGATGGGTAATTAAGACCTTGCCTTCTTTGGAATTGGCAGGATTCGATTATCTTCGTCTCCTCCCTCCCACTGAGGAAGAGAAAATGGTACATGCAGGGACAAAGCATTACTGTTGTATTTAGCTTTTGTTTCTATTCTGAAACTCTAAATGTTTTATTTTACTGTTTGTAAAGGCCTGATAGTGCACCTATGTGACAGAGCCCATATGGTCAGAAGATGGCTTTTGGGAACAGGTTCCAGGACTGGAACTCAGGTCACCAGACTTGCATAGTGTGGTGGTTTGGATGTAATTGGACCCCATAAGCTCATAGGGAGTGGCACTATCACAGGTGTAAACTTGTTGGAATAGGTGTGGCCTTGTTGGAGGAAGTTCAACACACTGTGGAGACAGGGTTTGAAGTCTTCTTGGCTCAAGCTATGCTCAGTGTGGTAGACAGTTCACTTCCTGTTGCCTGTATATCAAGATACAGGACTCTCAGCTCCTTCTCCAGCACCATGCCTGCTTGCACGCCACCATGTCCTGCCATGATGATAATGGACTAAACCCATGAACTCTGTAAGCCACCCCAATTAAATGGTTTCCTTTATGAAATTGCCATGGTAAGAGTGTCTCTTCATAGCAACAGAAACCCTAAGCAAATACTCATAGTCAATAAATAATCTGAAGAGGTCCCGTTTCTTTGTGTTTTGTTTTACTCTGTTTTTTTGGGGGGGTTATTTGTTTGTTTGTTTGTTTTTGAGGCAGGGTATCACCATGCCCAGCTGGTCTGGAACTCATGTATACCAGGATGACCTTGTATCTGAGGCAATCCTCCTACCTGGACTTCCTGAGTGTTAGGAATTACCAGCCTTTGTGCTTGTTTCTTTTGGTCACTGGGCTTCATAGAGAACAACACTGTGCACACATCCCCATCCCCAGTATCCGGGAGTCCTTAGCTTAAAGTGACTCAGCTCACACTGCTCAGCTCTATGACGGTGCTAGAAGAGAATGAATGTGTAAGAACTGTATTTCTCATTTTAACTGTGACCCCTCTCTGAATGGCGATTCACAGTCTGAGCCTTTGTCACACTGGGGACTCCAACAACCTGCAGCATCCTGTCAGCTCCGTGATCATGAGGAGAAACGGCTGACACTGCAGTTTTCAGTCCGGCTCAGTCAGCATGCTCTATAGCTTAGCTACAGTTGATGCATAATTCAGTGGGTTTATCAGGACCTAACACCTTCCATATCTGTAATGCAATTTCTGAGCCCAGTCTATCTTGTTCAGAGGTGGGAGGAACACGCTGGCTTGCTCAAGAGAGTTCAGGATACCAGAAAAGCTATTTAAGGAAACACTTGACCTGCAGGCTGAAGGGTGTGACTTCTTCGCAGCCTTCCCTTTGAGAGTTATAGTGTGTAGCTATTTACGCCAGATTGAAATATTCCCTCCTGGAGTGAGGCAATTTAAGACTCAGAAAGTAAAATTTACAAGTCTCAGGAAGTTCCTGAAATTACAAGATTAGTAAAGCTACTACCCAAGTAAGGAATAATGACTGCTGGAGTTGAGTTCCCCCAGCCTTACTGTAAGCTACACAGGAAGCTCCAGGGATGTGGTTTTCATGGCCGTCACCAATACTGGGTTGGGCTTTCCAGTGATGCATCTGCCTTTGAGTCATCCATGCTGTGGGATAATGTTCTCATCCACTGTAAAGATTTGTCACTCATATTGGTTTAATAAAATGCTGATTGGCCAGTAGCCGGATATCAAGTATAGAGGAGGTGACCAGAGTGGGAGAATTCTGGGAAGAGGAAAGGCAGAGATGCAGTCACCTGTCAGACACAGAGGAAGCAAGATGAGAATACCTTACTGAGAAAGGTAGCAAGCAACATGACGAAACATGAATAAGAATTATGGGTTAATTTAAGTTGTAAGAACTAGTTAGTAACAAGCCTGATTAAACCAAACAGTTTGCAATTGATATTAAGCCTCAGAGTGGTTATTTGGGAACTGGTGGGCAGGAGAGAAACCTCCAATTTCATACTCATGCTCCTGTAAGCAACCCCAGTAAGCTCACTGTTTTGCTAAGCCAGACTTGGGTGGAATAAGTTTATTGGTTTGCCTCAGGTGCCTTATCTAGGGTAAACAGGCATTTGTTCGGCTCCCTAGGAAAAAGTCACACAATAGCTTCTGAGCTCAGCAGTAATAAACCGAATGCATTGTGGTGCCCGGCTTTAATCCCAGCCCTCAGGAGGCACAGGCAGGAGGATCTCTGTGAGTTGGTCTCCATAGCTAGTTCCAAATCAACCAAGGTTCCACGGCGAGATCCTGTCTCAGAGGGGTGTCTGTTGAGGGTGTTGGAGAGATGGCTCAGTGATTCGGAGCACTTGATTTTCTTGAAGAGGACCTGGGTTCAGTTCCTAGCACTCACGTGTTCACAGCCATCTGGTAAGCCCAGTTCCAGGGGATCCCGTGCTTCCTTCTATCCTCCCACAAGCACCAGGAATGGCACACAGGTAGTGCTTATATATATACATGCAGGCAAAAGACACAAACATAAAATAAAAAATGAACCCTTTTCTGAAACAGCAAACAGAACAGACGACCAGAGGGATAGGAACAGGGCCTGGGTCAGGAAGAAAGAGAAGCAGGAGGGACCAGAAGCTCACAGCCCTTCAACAGCTGCCCCTCCACAGCAAAGTACACAGCTGCATTTCCAAAGAGATTCATTATTTATGCAAACAAGCGCTCCTCCATAAGCACCAGTTCCAAGACAGCAAGGTACCCTTAGCTGGTCACAGCCCCATTTAAAATATTTACCCAAACGGATGCCAAGTCTAGCACCATGTAAAATGGATGAGGGGAGAGGCCTGAAACACTTTGTGCCTGGAGGGCAGAATCATGAAAGGGCAAGGAGAGCAGGCCGCAGAAGGCCTCCCACCTCTCTCCATGGCCAGGACAAGCCCAGCTTCTACCCCAGTCTGCGCTTTCCCACCAGCCAGTATGTTTGCCTATCAATAATAATAACAGACCATGGCCTATCAGGGAACCTAGCTCTGTCTTCACAACACAGGTCAGTTACCACCTTGTCTTCTCTCTCCTCATTTCTCCATGGAGACCATCACTTTGATCTTCCACTACTGTCATTGAGTTTAATTGCCCCTTCTCCATAACTACCTGCCCAGGCCCAAGCCCCTGTGTCCTCCTATAGGTGTGTAGTCTCCAACACTTTGTTCATCTTAGCATATAAGACCTGGGCTCAGATTGCTTTCAGTCACCGTTTTCTTTTGAGAGATCGTGCGTCTGTGTAAAACTGAGGCACTAGGGTGGTCTCTCTGTGTTCCCTGAAGTTAGTGGAACGAGGAGGCCCAGCCGGACACTCTAGGAAGCAGAGAGGAAAAGGTGCATCCACACAAGGTACTGCCATCCGGAACAAGTCTACTGATACAGGTGTGTCCCATAAGAAACAGAACACTTCTGGGGTTCCCTTGGAACAGGTCCTCCGACTGGATGCTGCCAGTTAGAATCACCCAGACTCGAGTTTGCAGGGCCAGTTTAAACCATATGGCTGGCGAGGTCATCACAGACTGGGGTGATTTGAGGTGCTTTACGGTGAACAGCATGCACTGATTCACAGTTTTGGAGATGATGCTCAGAACTCAGGTCATTTTGTATGATCTGTGACATGAGGACCTGAGTTTGATCTCCAGCGGCCACAGAAGGTGTGGGTATGAAGGGCCACACTTAACACTTAACTTAACCAGCACTTGGGGCTACTGTCCTGACAGCCTAGTGTTCTTGTTAAGTTCTGGGTCAATGAGAAACCCCATCTCAAAAAGCAAGATAGATGGCACCTGAAGAAAGACAGCTGAAGTTGGCCTCTGCCCTCCTCATGTACACGGGCAGACACGCACACACTAAATTAAATATATAACAATAAAACTCACTGGCACCTCACCTCAAGGGCAGGGTTACAGGGTATTTAGGCAGCCTGGGGGCTGGTAGGAACACTTCCACCCAAGTAAGGTGACAGGAATGTAACAAGCTCCATGACAGACAGTGGCAGAACTATCAGACTCAGGATGACGCTCACCCCAAGACCCATCAACTCCAATCCTCGGAACTTTTAACCACGCAAAATAATATCAATTTGTGCCCCAGACTGCAGATCTGTGAGCCTACGGGTTCTGTGTGTGATAACTGATTGGGTCTTCAGTGTTCAAGCATGGAGATGTATGAAGGAGATTAAAATAGAGCCCTCCTCCCCCACTCTGTACCCCCCTAAAAGAAGATGGCTCAGCAGGCAAAGGGTTTGCTTCCCTCTAGAATCCCAGTCCCTCAATCCTATGCTACTGTGTCAAACGACCTAGCCTTGGGGCACACTGCATGTTTTCTGGAATGGCCTCTTCTCTAGTAAAAGCAGTTGAATTTTATTTGATTTACTTGACCTTAGACTCACCAGACACACACATTTCTTCAACCTTCAACATCAGGAAGGCTCCTGTGGCTCAGACGGGGTTAGCTGTATTGTCTACCCCGTAAAGATACTTAGCGCTGGACAGGGTCACATGGTGCTTACGATCCGTTCTGGATTCCAGCCGAGGCTGGCAGCAGCAATCAAATGCATAAGAACTGGGGGAGTGGGGGCTTGCAGTGCCCAGCCAGCACATGTGAGGCCCTGAGCGCATCTCTGGCAGGTGGAAAGCTCCTATCTTCTTGTGTGCCTGTGTTCACTGCCTTGAGCTTTCTCCCTCTGGCATCCCTTTTCTGAGAGTACTAATTATGAATCTCCATAGGCTCAGCCTCACGACTTTATGGCTTCCTAAAGGTCTACCTTCTGATGCTATCACATTATGGGTCAGAACATCAGCGTAAGAACTTGGGGAGACACAAACGGCCAACCCCCATCATGGGGCAGCTGGAAATTTTTAAAAACGAAAGCCATAAATTGGGAAGTGCCGCGGGAATCACCTCTCTGTTGCTCTGACAGAATACTGGCGATAATCAACCTAAAATGTAGAAGGGTTTATCTGTGGTCAGGATTTCTAGGTTTTAGTTCATGGTCACATGACCTGCGGCAACACAGCGCATCATGGTGAGAGTTTACCGCTTGTGACCAGAAGCAAGGAAAGACACATGGATGGACTACAGTTCCATATCTTCTCACTCGGCCCAGCTTCTCAGGGGTTCACCCTCCCGTCAATCAGTACTACATACTGGTGACTAAGCCCTTTAGGCAAATTCAAGATCCAAAGTAGAGCGCAGGTGACCGATTCTCAGCTATCCACCCGGTGATAGCATAGACTTGTGTGATGGGTACTACTGACAACACCGTGAATGGTAGGCTATGCTCCCAAACCAGCTTGTTCCTGTTGTGTATCTGCTCCTGTAATTATGTCACATAGCTGAAATGTGACATCAAACAAGGACTAAGAAGAGAGTTCTTTCTACAAACACTATGTGCCAGGCTCCAGCCTCAGCTCAGGTTCAGGTCCTGAGATGGGGAAGGAGTGTCGGAGCAAGGAAAAATTCTGACCGCTAGGTAGATTGTATTCACGTGGCCCGAATACCTTGAGCTGTCTTTATTTACACTTTAACCAAGTTTTTTTTTTTCTTCCAGGCTTATACAAACAACTTTAATAATGGTTCCTGCTTTTGACTTTTAAGAAATACATCATAATCATTATAAAAGCCCCATTGTTCTTCTTCATGCTTCCCCAAATATATTTTCCTACTCCTTATATAACCTTATTCTAGACAGAGAGTTCAGCATTTTTGCAGGTTTAACTAAATATCGAGGAAGACACATCCTGTTCTCATAGCGCTTTTGTCATCTGGGAGCTACTTATGGTTACAAAGTTAAAAAGTAGCAGACATGGGGACAATGCTTGTAAGGACAACAATATTTAAACCCAAACAATTCTTTCATGTCTATAAGATATGTTTTTATACAGTTCCGTTTTCTTTTTTTTTTTTCAAGACAGGGTTTCTCTGTAGCTTTGGAGCCTGCACTGGAACTAGCTCTTGTAGACCAGGCTGGTCTCGAACTCACAAAGATCCGCCTGCCTCTGCCTCCCGAGTGCTGGGATTAAAGGTGTGCACCACCCCCGCCCGGCTACAGTTCCGTTTTCTACAAGAGGGTCCATGTCTCCATCTCTCTGTAAAGGCAGACTTTGATAAGGCGCTCTTTTCCCATCCACTAGACCATACTTCTCCCACCAATATAACTTCCTGTCTATGGTAAAGACGGATCTCTCCCTCCATATTTTACATTGCATTTTTCCCCATTGGATCATTCTAGATCCTATCATTGACTCTATCTGCTTAGTGTCCAGTGAAGCTACCGTCAACAGTTGACATTGTGTGTACTCCTGAGGCTTTCCACCTATTCTGTGCATGCCTTACTCTCCTTTCCAGAACTGTGAGCCATGGCTAATGTTCCAAGTCTTGTTTTCTCAGGTGCACCTAACTATCTCTGTTGAGTCAGAAAAACTCCCAGGATTAGGACTTGTTGTTAGTAACTCCAGATAAGAGATTTGGGAAACATTAGCCCCCCTGTTGAATCTTAGGGGAAAATATTTGAGACAGAACAGAATTTTCAGGTTAAATTACAGCTGTTTCATGTGTGACTGACAAGATAAAACTAAAAACTGCCCAAAGAATCAACAATACAACGAGAGAGAAAGGAGCCTGTAAGCTGCACGAATTTTGTAAATTCCTAAACCATCCTGTAGTCTACTGGTCCTTGCCAAGTGAGAATCCTTTTCCATGGGTGTCTTATCCGGAGGAAACCTTTGGACAGATAGTCAGATGCTGACCAGAGACCAGACTGCAAGGCTCCCGACTACTGAGCTTGAGGGTTAGGTAAGCAGGAAAAGTGGGCAGCTTTCAAAGTGACAATTCAGTATTGCAGGTGACTCGTGGGTAGTAAAAGGAACAAGAATCTATGCAGACCCAGGGTTTTTTCCCAGTGCTTAGAATGTTTACAGCACTCAAAGCTCAGCCCTACAAGTCACTGGCTATGCCCACACACGACAATCCTTGCCATGTCACACACAAAGGCTTTCCCAATGTCGGCAGGAACCACCAAGCCGCTCCTTTGCTGACTGTTTCAATTGGTATATAGGGCTTCTGCCTGCAGCTGTCGGAAGCGCAAACCTGGGGAGCTGGCTCGGTGGTATGTTTGGGCCTCTGTGTGTAGAAGCAAATGACTGTGTATTACAGGAGGTAATGCCAGGAAAGCATCTGCTTGAGCAGAAGGCAAAACCACACCTGTCAATCCTGTCAATCCCATAGGCGCTTCAGGCTTCAAACTCGCTTCTCAGAAGATGTGTGCTGACGGCTTTTCGTGTTTGCCTCCTAAATCCTCTCTCAGGATTGCTCTAGGCTACAGTTGGCTTTCACCGTGAAATAGATGACATGGCTGTGAAAACTCTTCCTGGAAGCCATACCAGCAACCCCTTGAACCTCAGGAAGCTGGGGCATGATGGGAAGCTGCTCCGTCCCCCAGAGGGAGGTGCTGAACCAAATTGGCCGTACAAAGAATTGCTGAGAATGGGATTGAAGGGAAGAGCCACCTGTGTGCTGCCCTACTCCTGCTGGACAGGAGCCTGCCAGAGGTAGGAAAATTCAGGCCTCAAAGGAGCCTCCAGGAGCACCCAAGCTCACAGAGAGAAAGAAGGAGACATGTGGTTGGGGGTGTCTGGTAGAAGGGGGTGACCCTGTTCAACCCACTGTAGAAAACTGGCTCGTCCCCCAGGTCCTCAGCCTCTTCCAGTCAGGTCCCCCTGAGGAAGAGGGACATTAATTATGTGGCGCGATAGTCTTTGTTTTTCTGAAGGTTGTCATCTGCTGCCTTGCTGACCCTAGAGAACAGCCTAGCCCAAGGTTGGCCACAGAGACAGCAAACAATGGCTTGCTTACAAGAGTGGCTTAACACTCAAGTTGACCCTCTCCTTCATTCCAGGCCAGTGTCCCCTGCCCTAGCTGCTTCAGAGCCAGGGCGTGGACGACTGGGACAACTCAAGACGCATGGAGCCACTGGAATCATTCCAATGTGCCAACCCCAAATACGCTTTGTTTATTTGTGGGTCTTGATCTTTCGTTTCCTCAGAGCTATAATCTAGGGGCTCACACAGGCCTTCTTCTCTATTCCCTCCTCACTCCCAGGCTTCCTGCATCTTTAGTTTGCAAGTACAGAGCATGAAAACTTCTTTTGTGACAATAATATCCATATCTGTATACCTCGTCACCCTTGATTCAAACAAATGCTGGTCAGATGTGGTAGTCCACACTGTACTTCTAGGATTTGGTAAACTGAGGCAAGAGGCTTCAGGGGATTCAAGGCCAGCCAGGGCAACTTAAGGAACACCATGTCTCCAAATAAAATTGAAAGAGGGCCAGCTCAAGTGCTAGAACTCATTTAGCATACACAAAGCCAAGGGTTCAATTCTCAGGAGTGTTCAATACACACACACACGTACACACACATGTACACACACATGTACACACGGAGTAAAGGAGGGAGGTAGAGAGGTAGAAGGAGGGAGGGGGAAGGAGAGAGAGAGAAAGAGAGAGAAAGAGAGAGAGAGAGAGAGTAGTCCTGGACACATTTTATAACTTAAGCCCCATTCCAGGGAGAATTCTCCTGATATTCCAAGAGCCCTGACTCCCCCTTTGCTTTGGGGTGCTGTTCCTCATTTCTGCTACCACCTGTACAATGCCTCCAGCTCCCTTTGCCTGTATTCATGTGAAACACCCAAATTCAGTCTCCAGAAATCAAACTGTAGACAAAAATGAGCAGGCGGAGGAGTGAATTACTGGTGGGCAGCACCTAAACCTCACATTTCCAGCATAGGTAACCTCGAAACTCCTGAGCCAGGCACCGGGGGAAGGGAGGGAGATATCAGACACTGATCAATCCAGAGTCAAAGTGAGTGGGAAAATCAACACTGAATGTTACTTTCAAACACAAGGCGGGATCAGCACCTGGGGGGGAGGGGTCAGGCATGTGTGTGTGTGTGTGTGTGTGTGTGTGTATGGTCTTGCACACTGGGGGCTCATAAAGGACATTTGGCTTGGAGCTGGCTGTGTGTGAGAATGATCAAGAGAAACTCAGTGACCGGTTACATCTGTAGTTCTCTGCCGAGTGAGTCCCTTTTGCCTTTAAAGAAAATTGCTCCCTGTTCAGGTCTCCTGACCAAGATATGAAAGAAGTATCTTTCCTGAGACTTTCACGGCAGCAGGAAGGCAGCTGGGACTGTGCCCACATCCAGGGCTCCACTTCTTGAGCCCTGAAAGCAGAGAAACATTGGGCTCAATTCCTGCCGTCAGCCTGGTGCTCTAGTGTCAGTTGCCCTTTTCCTGCTTGATTCTCCTTAATGGCAGAAGTGAGGCTCATCCTGAGTTATGATGTCACCAACTGCAGTCCTTAGTACACTTAACCGCTATGTCCCAGTCAGTCTTGCCCAGTAACAGGAGCCACCAAAACATTTACTCTTGACAAACAAAACACAAAATAACAATAACACTAATAAATAATAAATAATAACATCAAGGACTAGAGAGATGGCTTAGCAGTTAAGGGTGGTTGCTGCTCTTACAGGAGACCCAAGTTTGGTCCCTAATACCCTGTGGGCAGTTCACAATCTCCCGTAACTCCAAACATAGGGAAATCTGCTGCCTTCTTCTGGCCTCTGCAGGTCCCTGCACTTGACTGTTTTATAATAAAAAGTAAAAATATTTTTTGGCAAGTGGTATCCCATGAAGATGAACTCACAGAGAACAAAACGGAGCAAACCTCAGGATACACACCGAGAAAACACTTTCACCGTTTACATCACTCACGCCCCTGAGAGCACAAGCCCGACAAATCACAGCTGTCAGAGCTTTCGCTAACCTAAACTTCACTCCACAGATCTCCTGCTTGTCCGAATGAATTTATGCTCTCAGGCACAGAGGGCTCATTACATCCATGAACTGTTTAACTGGTACCCTGACTGTTCCCGGATGTTGCATCTGGGCTGGGGAAGGTTTTCCATTGTTGGAACAGCACACAGAACCCACAGAGAGAAAAGAAGTTGAGCAAAGACTCAGGGAGAGATCAATACACAAGAAAGGGCCTTTGTGGACTGTAAACAGGCCCACACAGCAGGACTTGTTTTCGGGATGCAGGAGGCGCCTCTCAATGGGAAACCAACCTCAAGGCCAGAGCACCCTTCAGGAAGACTCCATCGGTACCTGTAGTATGGATTCTAGGCCACCTCTTAGAGATATTGGAGATTTTTCTGACTCTCCCTTGTGCAAATGAACCATCAGAATTGCACAGCTCTCAGAAACTGGCCCAATTAAATGCAGGGCTCCCCAAGAAAGAGCAGCCCTTGGATGCCAGGAAGGAGCAAAAGCCACCAGGAAAGCTCAGTGTGGCAGAAAGCCAAGAGCCAGTCAAGAGCAACGGTGCTAAATTCTCACTGTGAATCACATGGCATGTTCTCTCCCAAAGGAGAAGCCATAAACTAAAAATGTCCTATAAAGTGGCTGTAAAGATGGACCAATCAGGAAAGAGTTCGCTGTACAAAGAATGAGGGCAGGGGTTTGCAGTCCTGGCACTGACATTAAAAAGCCAAGGGGGCGGCACACGACTGTAATCCCAGCGTTGGAGAGGCGGAGGCAAGAGCATCTCTGCAGCTCACTGGCCAACTCATCTAGACAAATGGGTAAAACCCACTTTTAGTGAGAGACCCTGTCTCAAAACTAATATGGAGGCAATCACAGTAGACAGTGCTGAACTCTGGTCTTCGTATGCATGCTTGCATGTGTGTATTTCACCTTCGCACATGTGCAGGGGCATACAATACACATACAATAAATAAATGTTTCACTCTGGCTTGTTTCTGGTACTAGAAAGTATCTCCCCTCAGTAGTATGGAACAGCCAGGCTTTACTGTCATCCCAGAGAGAACTCTGGCCCTGTCCTTAGCCCATATATGTGTGCAGTGAGGACAGGGGTGGCCATAGACTGCAGCATAGAGACTCTGGGGGACCAGGGCAGGACGATGGCTTTCTCACAGCCCAGTGACTGACAGTGACATCTAGCCATGTCCTATGAACAGAAAACAGGAAATTTCTTCACAGTAACCAACGATGAAATCCATCCGGCTGCTCAGTGCACACTTTGGAAGAAATCCACAAATTTAAAAGAAAAGCCAAGCTCCAGCTCCCTAAGGTTTTCAGACTCCCTCCGCCATTCAATCTAGGATGTGATCACATTGTGCTCCTGACTTTTCATGAGAAAAAAAAATCCTAGTTTCTCTCTTGCAAGGGTCAGGATGATGTGAAGACAACGGACTCTGTAGGGAGGAAAAATATGAGGCCTGAGCTAATGCATTGGGTCTGGGTGTCTGGGATTCAACAAACTACAGCTTCAAGATGGGGGCGGTAACACTGGTTGGTCCTATAAGCGCAATGCGACTAACCCCATAATGGTCGAATCTGTACTAAAGACGCACAGCCCATCTTCCTTGTTATTCCCTAATTAACACAGCTGTGGTGGTTAGCAGGACCTGGGATCACCCAAGAGACAAGCCTCAGGTCCTATCTGCAGAGGATGATCTAGATTAGGTCAGTTGAGGTAGGAGGACCTCCCCACCCCACCACTCCCACATGTGGGAGGCATCGTCCCATAGGTTGCAGTCCTGGACACAAAACAAAGGAAAATTGAGCTGAGCCCGCCTCCCCCGCATCCATCTCTCTGCTTCCTGACTTCCACTGCAATGGGACCAGCTGTCTCCTGCTCCTGCTGCCAAGCCTGCCCTGCCATGATGGACTGCAACCTCAACCAGGAGCAGAAATAAACCCTTCCTTCCTTAAGTTGGCTTGCAGAAAAGTAACTCATCAAACCGTGCAACTGTGTGTTCACATTCACGCTGTATTAGGTATTGCGAGTGTTAGGCTGGACTGTTTGATCTAGAGATGACCTCTTAAGTTTGACCTAAGGGATTTCCCACCTAGTGAACTACAATCTGACTTGATGGACAGACTTTAACCCACAACTATGGTCAGTAGTGGAGTCTTAAAGATAAGCAGCCAACTAGTCCAGACAGGAAATGTAAATGATTAGACTGTCTCTCTACTGCTTCATTCCAGACGTCTTCTGGACAGCATTTCCTCTTCTCAAACTGTACACACAGGGCTGCCCACCTGGTGTGTGGGGTATGTGGACACATTTTTGTTTTGGTTGCTGTTAGATCCTAAAATGGAAATGTAGCCCTATTACAAGACAGAGGGGGAACTCAGCGGCAGAGTACTTACTGTAGGCTGTACCAGGGCCTAGGGCCAATCCACACTGAAAATAAACCCATAAAAAACCTATCTGTTGTAGTTTTTACTTTTGGCATGAATAATTGAGGATGAGCTAAAGCACAGGAAACAGGAACGTGTGTGCAGGCGAGGTGCACCCATGACATTTTTGTTGTTTTGAGACGGGGTCTCTCTGTGTCTCTGGAGCTCATTATATAGACCACATTGACTTCAAACTCACAGAGACCCACTCGTCTCTGGGATTAAAGGTATACACCACACACCCTGCATTTTATACAAGAGATTTGGGCCCATATCTAGAGCACTTTGGCATGCACAGGGAGAGGGAGCAAACATGCAGGAACTAAAGCCCTCTGGACACTGAGGGGGCAGTTCCCACTCAACAAGGCTGTGAGACAGGAAGCTTTAGAATATAAAATGGAAAAAAAACCCATTCCTGGCTCTGTCTGCCTCCCTGGCTCAGCTGAAGTCTTCTGTCACTTCCGAAGACAACCTTGCAAAGCACCCAGTCAAATCACCAGCAGCAGCTTAGAAGCATCCTCTAAGACCTGCTCAGAAAAATGGTAACTGCACCAGAGGCGGGATCAGCGGATGCAAGCAGCTCATTCTAGAGAACTGGGAAGGTCTGCTTACACCATGCACTTAAGAGAAAGTACAGGAACGAACTCCAACGACATCAACTACCCTCTCCGTGGTACACTTTTAAATGACTGATGGCCTCTGACCAGGTCATGTGGAAGGCGACTTTCCCCCAATGAGCAATCTTTACAGAGCCATACAGCTTCTCTCAGGAGCAAAGAAACTGCAGGCATTTCCATCCAAAATAAAGAAAGGAAGCAACAAAATCCCATTTAACGTCCCTCTTGAAAGAACATCTCTGTCAGGAGGTCATATGAGGCGGTGTGGGCCTGGGGACATCAGGGGTAAAGTGTAGCAGGGTAGTGGGATCTGCTGTTAGGGTTGTGGACAGGGAAGAGAGAAGAGACTGGGTTCTAGTGTCTTCTGGGAAGAGAACTGAAAACAGATGCACACAGACCACAGGAAATCAGGGGTCAGGGAACAGAGAAGAATTAAGGGGCAAAGAATTAATGGAAACAAATTTTGTTTGAAATGTCTGCAACAAAACCTAATACACTACATGTTAATAAAACAAACAGAACCCACGGTTCAGGCATGATGCTAAACAGAGCAATCAATATTTGCAGGTAAAGTGGGTGAACTAGACAGAGGCATTAATTCGACAGGCTCATGGTGAATCACCAGGATTTTCACTAATCTGCAGATAAACACTGTAAATACTGTTCCTGCCTCAGACAACATCTGCCTGCTAGCGAGGGATCTTCTTGCTGAAGAACGGACAGCACCTCATCCATCAGCCTTAGAGAGCAGACAGTCTTCCAGGGAGATCCCCCCAGGAGCAAAACTGTAATGGCAGC
Source organism: Dicrostonyx torquatus (assembly GCA_028555095.1). Classification (NCBI taxonomy): domain Eukaryota; kingdom Metazoa; phylum Chordata; class Mammalia; order Rodentia; family Cricetidae; genus Dicrostonyx; species Dicrostonyx torquatus. Next base: position 2,076,875 of record JAQHUG010000005.1, read on the forward strand.
TGAGGAAACCCAGGACTGTGCACTGCAGAGCAGCCCCCAGCCCCACCTTCATTCGTCACTCCAGGGTGTCACATGACCCAGCAACAGGCAGATGTCTGCAGACAGAGATGCTTCCAAAACCCAAGAGCTATACAGAAACAGTCAACACCCTCACAGGTGGCATGCTTATGTAAAAGAAACACACCACACACACACACACACACACACAGGGGGACACTGGTATGGAAGGTGCCACCTGGGGGCTACCTTCATGAGCCCTGGTTTTCTGGATCACCATTAAGACTGCTCATCGACACGGTGACCAGTCTGAGAACCTCCCGTTTTAGCAAATTCTCCATTGAGCTTGCTAAGTAGCACCTTCCATCTGCACTTCTGGGCAGTTGCTCGGGCGTCTCACTGCCCTTCCTGATTTCCTGTGGTCTGTGCATCTGTCCTCAGTATTCTTCCCAGAAGACACTAGAACCCAGTCTCTTCTCTCTTCCCTGTCCACAACCCTAACAGCAGATCTCACCACCCTCCCTGCACTTTACCCCTGGTCCCCCCCAGGCCCACACCTCCTCACACAACTTCCCGACAGAGATGGTCTTTCAAGAGGGAAGTTAAATGGGAATTTGTTGCTTCCTTTCTTAAAACCCTCCAAATCGCCTCCTCGCCACTCCAATCCAAGCTTCAGATCCTCCCCAGAGCTGCAAAAAGCTGGCCTCCACTGGAGACAGTCGTACCTTTTCCGCCATGGAGCCACTTGAGCAGCCTGCTGGACTAGGTGAAGCACGGCTTTTCCTAAGATGTACATACGTGTACTTTATGCCTTTAGCATAACTTCATCTCAAGGTTCATCTACAAAAGCGACCTTTTCAATTAACTCTTCGGTGTCACCTACCTTGGGCACCCCACTCTTGTGGAAATTCATTCAATCCATAGCCTTCGGAGTACCGGCCCCCTAGGGCGTGGTCTGAGGTACTAGTGGGGACTGATAGGTGCAGACAGGAAGCATGCTTGCTCTCTTGAGTGGTAGTCGGAGGAGTTCTGTTCAGTTTCCTGCACCCCCAGGGCAGAGGACCCCTGCAGCTCTCTACCTTTACTGTGTGAGTGTTCCAAATAAATACTTATTATCTTTTATTCTGGGCTTTTGTGGACTTCCTTACGCCTACATTTTTGGTACTGGGACTCCATCAACCTCTCCTACTCCTGCTTACTGGCATCTGCGATCCCTATCTATTTATTGCTATACTGTCGGCCGCCCCAACTAGGCGAATTTTTTCTAAAGAAATGGCATGGCAGATTCCTATGGTTTACACGTGGCTTATCCCCTCCAAACTGAAACTGAGCCTTAGTCCCCAGTGTAACAGCAGTGAGAAGGACAGGCCTGAGATGGCTCACTGGGTAAGGTGCTGAGGGAGAGCCCGATGGTTCCAGAACCCACGGATAGGTGGAAGAGGAGAACCAACTCCACAAGGTTGTCCTCTGACCTCTACACATGCACTGTGGCTCATGTGTACTCCCCAACACAACACACACACACACACACACACATTACACATACATTACATACATGAATAATAATAAATAAAAACCTTTTCTTTTTCTTTTCTTTCTTTCTTTTTTCCTTTTTGGTTTCTTGAGACAGGATTTCTCTTTGTAGCCCTGGCTGTCCTGGAACTCGTTCTATAGACCAGGATGGTCTCAGACTCACTGAGATCCGCCTGCCTCTGCCTCCTGGTGCACCGCCACTGCAACCACCCAGCAATAAATAAAAATCCTAAAGGTGACTAGGCCATTAAGAGGGACCAATGTAGCCTGGTGATGCAGGTCTTTAATCCTAGCATTTGGGAGGCAGAGGCAGGAGGATCCCTATGAGTTCCAGGACAGCCAGAACTACGTAGTGAGACCCTGGAGAGAGAGAGAGAGACGGGAGTGCAGGGAGACAGAAAGACAGAGAGAGAAATACCAGTGCATTTCTTCAGGAACTGAATTTACCACCTCAATAGGTCCCTAACAAATTATTCCTGACTCCACTGCACCCCAGCCCAGAAAACCTGCCGTGACACTTTTGGTGGGAAGGTAGATAGCGTGAGGTCCCCAACTGAAGTCATGTGGCTACTATGCTGCACTCCTGGACTCCCCAGGCCTTTTTTTCTTAAGGCAGGGATCTCTTGCGTTCTAAAGCAGGACTGGAACACCATCCACAGAGGGTGTAAGTAAACGAAAGAAGCATAGGTGTGGAGAGTGGGGGCAGTGGTGGGGCTTTCTGTCAGCGGCTGAGAGGACCCCACGGAGACCTGCACAAGGCCCATTAACTTTTGGGATGAGGGAGAAGCACTCGTGAGTCCCTCCCTGCATTTCAAGGATTTATAGGCTGTTAACAGTTACAGGGGGAGGGTTTATGAGGGCACACCCCTTCCCAAGATATATAGGCCATGATCAGTCATTGGGGAAAAAGAATGTTTTGTCTTTAGTTGTCTAGACACTCACAAGCTGTGCACTCTTCTCTAAGGAACCCTAGTTAAAGTCACTGGGTCACCAATCTGCCCTGGAGTAGAATTGTTACATTGTTTCTGTCGTGGGTACCCTACCTGGGGTGAGGAGACATTCATTTCTCCTTGGGGGTAGAAAAAGTCATGCAAAGACCTTTATGGACCAATTATCACTGCTCTTGAGCCTAATTTTTAAAAAATTAAGAAAAGAGGAAATTCAGAAGCACTGCGTGAGCAAACTGAACTACTGTGAGTCTGTTTTCTTAGGTCTAACCCTGTGACAAGGCCTTCAAACGTATGTATCCAATGACAGAAATGCTTTCAAGTTACTGTGGAGACAGGAATACTTCTGAAGGAAAATACAGAACTGAGGATATGGCTCAGTTGATCAGTTAGCAGGCTTGGAAGCCTGGCTTTGGTCCCCAGTGCATGTGGGCTCACCCTGTAATCCCAGCACTAAGAGAGGTGGAGGCAGGAGAACCAGTGGACTCACCCTGTAATCCCAGCACTAAGGGAGGTGAAGGCAGGAGGACCAGAAGTACAAGGTCTTCTTCCTATCAATAGGGAGTTCAAGGCTAACCTTGGTTACCAAAAATTTCCAGAGGGTAAAACACTGGGCCGGGGCTCTGCTTGTCACCTGGACAATGCCCTCCTTCCTGCCACAGGGCCTGGAGCAACAAGTTGGACAATGTCAGCATCTGCTTTCAAAAATGACACAAGCTTGTCATGCTCCTCCAGGGTCTTGGGACTAGTGACATGCTTAACTTCCTTTCTAATACAGTCAACACTCACGGGAAAGGATGACGGTGATATAGCGAGCGAATCGGGCATCCCTGTCTCAGACAACAGTAACAGACTTTCACCATGAAGCCCTGGACGAGGTTCTGGAAAGCCACCACAGTCAAAATGGCCACACCAATGCTGCCAACCAACACATCTGAGTCCAGCAAGTCAGGACAAGCTTACTATTGGATGTATTTGTGTCTTAGAAGAGACTGTCATTAACACAAGGAGCCAGAGAAGGACGAACAGCACATTCCACTCCAGGGAGTTGGGCCTCATGTGGGCCACAGTGATCCAGGCAGCGGACACCAGGACCAACCTGTTCAGATACCAACCATGGCCACAAGTTCAGAAAGCCAACACCCTGTCCAGCACCCATGAATGAACAGTTCCAAGGCCATCTCCCAAAGATGAGGCCCTCATCTGGTATCCATGGCAATGTAAAGAAAGTCAAGGCTGGGTTTAAAGATCTTGATTGAGATTTACTTGGCCAGTGAAAGCCAAAGGAGAACAATGGCTCAGCTAGCTGTTACTGAGTGAAGGAGGAAGGGAAAGGGCCACCGGTTATTTGAGTGTCTCCAGGTTTTGTTTATTACTGTCCCAGACTAAAATCCTCGGGGGGGGGGGCCCTCACAGCCCTCCAGCCCCTGGGTGCCACTGACAAAGCATTTCCTCTTCTCCAAGACCAGGGCAGGATCACAAGAGCCTCCGCTGTTCTCAACCCGTGTTTGTTTTTGTAGTTTCTGCCAAGGGAAATCAATCCTGCTTGCGGCCACGTTCAAAACTCACGACTTGCTCGAACGGCCCCAGTCTTTGACTTCTTTCCAAGAACAGAGAGCAATGTTCATATAGGTTTCCCATGGCCGGCGATCAAATCCTCTAATTACTCAAATCGGTGTCATAGAACTGCACATTAGCCACTTGTGAGATGACAGATTGCCATTATCTGATACGCATGGCTAACGTTCTTCCTTCCACTCAAAGGGAGCTTTGCTCGTGACTGCACAACCCTGACGTCTGCCACACACACCCTGAAGCTACAGTCTGGGCCTCCACCCACAGCTACAATCTGCCTTGTACCAGCCACATCTCTTCCTAAGGCCCGGCTATCTCCTGGACCCCAGGCACTGGCTGAAACCCTTAAGGTCCAATGGTGTGATTACAACAAAATCATTCCTACCAGGATCTCTTGGAGGGGGCAAAGCAACGTGAGAGCTGGCACAGGAGCTTAACAATGCATCTATGAAAAAAGCAGAGCCTGTGGGTAGGCTTAGGGATTCAGCTACTAGCCAATGGGTTAGAGACAAAAATGCAAATAACAATATCTCTTTGGCGCCTATGATGGCTAATATCCTCAACTTGATGGGCTCTAGAATCATTTGGGATCAAAGCCTCTGGGTATGTCTGTGATGACTATCTATATTAGGTTGCCAAAGTGAGACTCTCTGTCCACTGTGGGTGGCAGCATTCTGTGGGCTGTGGACTTAGTAAAAAGGAGAACGTGAGTTGATCATCATCATTTATCTGCTTCCCGATACCATGTGACCACCTGCATCCTCATGATCCTGCTACTATTCCCTCCCACCACCATGGACTGGACTGGACGGGACTGTGAGTCAAAAATCAACCCACCCTTCTTTAACTAGCAACTGTCAGGCATTTGACCATAGCAACAAAGCAAGTAACTATACAGCATCTAAGTGCTTGCCCTGCTGGGCTCCGGGCTGCACGGCAGCAATCAGTCTCTGTCTGTGGTGAAGACTCAAGTGGACACACAGAGCCCTGGCCAAGGCCTGCCTTAGCGTCCCCACAAAGCCAGGGAACTTGTGCCTATCAGTCCCGTTCCTCTCCTCTGCTTTCCAGTGTGATAACAGGACTGTCTGTGACCCTGGAGTGGGGGTGTAGCCCAGTGATAGAGGACTTTCCTGGGATTGATCCCCAGGCTCATGAAAGCAATCAAATTACAAATCATGCCCACAGTCTCTCAGTCATCTTTGGTTGGATCCCAGTGAGCCTGGCTCTGGGAAGCATGGCTGAAACTGGAACTGTGGCCCAGGAAAAAGGAAGGTGTAAGGGACGCCAGCAGTGCTGGGGACCCAACTCTGTAGAACCACCCCTGCACAGTGAGGTCCGGTTTCTCAGATCTCTCTCACAAGGGTCATCTGTGTCTATGACTATGTATGTGACTCCGTGTTTGTGTTTTTCTGTGTCTTTGGGGTATGTGAGTCTGTCTGCATACCTATGTCTGTGTCTTTCAGTGTGTGTGCACACACATCTGTGCCTATGAGGGAAGCAGGGACAGGCAAAGTGTGTGGAGGGGGATGAGGTTTACAACATGAAGTACCCAGCTGCACCAAGCAGTGTTTGGATCACAGGCTTTCAAACATCCAGTCTAAGCAAGAACAGAGGTGCAGGCATAAGACCATGTAGGCAGCAGCCAGGCCCACTCGGAGAGCAGAACTTCTGGAGGAAACTGCCCTGTGGCCTTCAGTTTGTCAGTGCTGGGCTAGGGAGAAGGCTCACTCCATAAAGTGCTTGCCTTGCAAGCATGGGGACTTGATTTCGAGTCTCAGAACCTGTGAAAAACAGCTGGTACAGCGGAGCGCACTTGCATGCAATCCCAGCACTGGGAAGACAGAGCCAAGGGGATCCCTGGTGCTTACCAGTTACCAGTCTAGCTCACCCTGCCACAAAAACCAACGTGGACAGTCTGTTGTCCTCTGGCCTACAACCCCCCACAGCTCCCACCCCAAACACGGGGTGGGGTAAGCCAGAAAGACAAGGACACAGGGAGGGTCTCCATCGGGTATCCAATAGTTGTACAGATTGGAAGGGTCAGTGGAGAGGAGGAGGCCATGAAACACTTCCAGAAAGGAAATGAAGGAATGTTAGTTCCGAGCAGCCACTGGGGGCTATGACGGGGCAGTCGTTAATATCTCTCTGTAGGACCGGTTATGCAGCCATGGAGAACGGAGTCGTCTTCCTTAGGAGATGCCTGCACACTTTGGGGTGAGGGAAAGCCAAGATGTCAATACTCAAATGGTTCAGCAAAACATTTATAAACTGTATGCACAAGAGGCAGAAAAACCCTGAGATGCAGAAACAAGTGGAGCAAGTGAGCTTTGACATACTGTTTCCCAATTTGTTACAGCCCTTAAAACTTCCATAATCAAAAACCAGAGGGAGCTGAGTGCAGAGGGGTGCACACAATCCCAGCACCTGGGACACGGTGGCAGGAGGTCATCATTGACTGTTGTTTTATTTTTCATATGAAATGAATGTGTGTGCTCATGCATGTGGAGGCCGGCGGTCGATGTCGAACGACTCTCTGCTACTTTTCCATCTTATTCATGGAGGCAAGGACTCTCAATCAAACCCAGAACTCACCAGCATGGATAATCCCATCAGCAGGTTGTTCTGGGGTTCTCCTTTCTCTATATTCCAAGGCTGGATTATGAACTGGGCCCTATGCCCATCTGGCATTTACAAGGTTAAATAAACAGTTAAACCTTGACACAGTTGGGAAGGAAAAACCTCAGCAGAGTAATTGTCGCCATCAGATTGGCCTGTAGCCATATCTATGGGGCACTTTTTGTCTAATTCGTGTCATACCACTGTGGGCCTAGGCAGGAAGGTTTGGGCTACACAAGAAAGGTAGCTGAACAAGAGCAAGGGGACAAGCCAGCAAGTAGCACCCTTCCATGGTCCTGCTACAAGCTCCTGCCCTGTTGGCATCTCTGTTCTGATTTCCCTCTATAGTGAACTATAACCTGTAAGAGGAAACAACCTATTTCCTCCCCAGGTTGTATAGGGTCATGGTATTTTGGAGTTTTGTTTGTTTGTTGTGTATGTGTATATTTGTGTGCCACGTGCATGCCCAGTGCCCTTGGAGGCCAGAAGAGGGTATATGATACCCTAGAACTAGAAATACAGAAGGATGTAAGCCGCCACATGGGAGCTGGGAGTCCTCTGCAAGGACAGCCACTGCTTGTAATTGCTGAGCTATGACTACAGTCCTGGGCATGGTATTCATCAAGGAGACAAAGCAAATTCAGACGTGTGGGTTCTGGGAATCCAAACTCCTGCCCTCATGCTTACACAACCATCACTGCAATCCCGCCCTTGACTATTAGTCCATAGTGGGCCAAAGCTAGCCTGGGCTCTCTGAAAGCCTGTTTCAGAACACATAAGCTCAGGTCTTTTGGACAGTAAGCCTATTAGATTCCCCTGACACACTCATGGCTTTGAAAGTGGTAGTGTCCCACTCTCCTGGAGATTCAGAAGCCAGAAGGTGGCAAGGCCCTGGCCAGTCCAGCAGGGGAAAATGAACAGGCTTCTCTCAGGAGTGGGAAGGAACACACATGCGCAATGGGAAAGGCCTCCCCTATGCAAGACAGCACATTCAGAGGTCTGTAATCACAAACACATTGTCAGGAGAAGAGGGAAGAAGAGAGAGATTTCAAAGGCCTTCCCCGTGAGTGCTGCAGGAAATGGAGGAAGACAAAATGCAAGCAAATGCTACAGCTCCCCACCTGAGGCAGCTGTCCTCTGACCCTGGTATATGACACCCCAGTTTCCTTGACGAAAAACAGGACACCAGGGGTGGGATGCACACAGCCCTCATCAGGCGTCCTCAGAGGGAGACTAGCCCATGTGTTTGCAATTAGGGGGTTGCAGGCAGCAGGGAGGGGCTGTGGTACCCTGCCAGGCCCTGTTTCTTCCAGAAAAACAAGACCCCCTTTCCCCCAGAAACCAACGGCAGGGTCCTCTGGGCTCACAAAATGGGAGAAAAGATAGCACCAGGCTTCAGTCATGTCCCCATGTCAAGCCATACAGCTGGGACCCTAGGTGACTCTGTGGCTTCAGACACAGTGGCCAAAAAGAAAATTACACACTATTTCTACCATTGGCAACACAATACACAGAAGCCCTACGCATAAAAGAGGTGTTCAGGAATAGGAGACCATTAGCCCTAAGAAACAGAGTAAAATTTCCCGGCTCAAGAATTATCGTGTAAGGAGAGATGGTTTTTGAAAACGGGGACGGGAATGTGGCTGTTCTTCACCTGGATTCCAGGGATCCCTAGGTGGAAATGAAGTTTGTTGGGTGACACTTCCAGCTTCCCGTCTTCCTGTGGTGAAAACACACAACAGCATGTAACAAACTTGTAGGGCCCTGAGCATAAGTGGATGGCTGCCAGACCGGTAAGATGGACATAGTTCTTTTTTTTTTTCCTTTTTTAAACAAGGTTGGCTTGTATTAAAAACCAACTTTTTTTTGTTCTTAATTGTTGGATTATTTATGAGCACCACCAGGTCTGGCCAGATTTACAGAGTTTGTTTGTTTGTTTTTTTAAGCATGACCTTTCAGCCTTGGATCTTGGGGAGAGCAGGAAGTCAGCTGGCAGCAAATGGTCGACTCTAGTACTTTAAATTTCTCACTATTTTTGTAGTGGGTTTTGTTAGTTTTCTGGTTTAGTTGTCTGCTGGTCTTGTTTGTGATAGGATTTCACGTACCCCAACACGTTCACTACATAACCCAGGATGACCTTGTACTTCAGACCCTGTTGCAGGATTCTGGGTGTGTGCACTTCTGTGCTAAGTTTTATGTTAATTTGACAGAAGACAGAGTCATTAAGGAAGAGGGAACGTGGACTGAGAAAATGTCCCCCACAAGACTGACTTACATGCAAGCCTGTGGGATATTTTCTTTATTGATGATTGGTATGGGAGGGCCAAGCTCACTGTGAATGGTGCCATCCCTGGGCTAGTGGTCTTGGCTTCCAGAAGAAAGTAGGCTGAGCAAGCCATCTACAGTCTCCGCATCAGTTCCCGCCTCCAGGTGTGTGTTTTAAGTTCCTACCCAGACCTCCTTAGACGACAGATGGAGCCAGCCAAGCATTGCAAGTTAAAGTAAACCCTTTGCTCGCCAAGTCGCTTTTGGTCATGGTGTTTTAAACAGCAATGAGAACTCCAACTAAGGCAACAACCATCCCGTGTTTTGTGTGATGCTGGGCAAAAATACCCAGGATGTTTTCATGCACTCCTAGGTGAGCACTCTACCAACGTAGCCACATCCATCTCCCACAGCTCAAGTATTTTGGAACATCCTGTGGGAATAGGGCACCCATCATGGTATGGGACATGAAGCCAGTGCCACAGTCCTCAAGTCACAGGACATCTGAGTTAGCTCACCTTGGGATTCCCTTCCCAAGGAGGACGGAGGACAGTTCCTAAACAGAGGATGAGAAGGGCTCCCATATGCTGGAAAATGAGGGAAAAGAGACGTCAGTGACACCAGAGAAGCCTCTGACTTCATTGTCATAGAGTGCCGCTTGCTACAGGGACAAAACAGACACAAGCTGGCATGGGGATTTACGTGTGGCTACTAAGTGCTGGTCCCGAAGGATGGGCTCCCCAGGGGCTTCCTGACCTGCACTGCTCACACAGCTGTGCTTTGGGAGAAAGGCGTGCCCAACCATGTCTACTGTATGTGTAGCACTGTCTTGTGGCAGATAGCCCAGATTCCCTGGGTTTAAATCCCAGCTCACCCATTCCAAGAAATATGAAGCCGCAGGCCTCAGTGTTCTCATCGGTCGAATAGGAGGATGGAGCCTTGCCAGCTCACAGTCTAAAACATAGCCAGCTTTTATAAAAATAAAAATTTCTCAGCTGGGCAGTGGTGGCACACAACTTTAATCCCAGCACTCCAGAGGCAGAGGCAGGTGGATCCTGGTGAGTTCGAGGCTGTTAGGTTTCAAACCTGGGACAAATGGCTGAGGTGCCTATTTAGCATAATAACACAGCAGAAACTGGCCACCAGGGTCTCCCTGCATCCCTCAGTCCCTACTTGTTACAAGGCCCTCCAGTCTGGCATACTCCAACCCTACTCTAACCTTCTCCAATCAGGGGGCTGGGCTGCCCTTCCCCCAGCTGTCATTCCCTATATAATCCAATCATTTTTGTTTATTCTCTTTGGGCCTCCTGGCTGCTGCACCTGGTTCTCCTGTCGTCCCCCCCCTCCCATCTCGTCACACAGCTCAGGATCATGTTCACTCAGGACTGTCCCAGATGGCCCTGCCTCTGGCTGTGCTCTTCTTCACCATACCTAGGACTAGTCACCCTCTGCTCCTTTTCATTTCTTTTTGTCATTCAGAGGCCAGCCTGGTCTATAGAGTGAGTTCCAGGACAGCCAAAAGCTACACGGAGAGGCCCTGTCTCAAAACAAAACAAAACAACAAAATCAAAAGTAGTAGGCAGCAAAATGAAAGAAAACTTCTCTGTGGTCCTTTTAAAAGATCCCATGTACCCAATATGCTCACACATCCCAAAACTAACACACACACACAAACACACACACACACATGCAAAACAGATCCACACACACCACATACCCAAAACACATACACACACAAAACAAATCTACACACACCACACACCCAAAACACACCCCCTAAACACAACACATACACGCACACAAAACACAGCACACACACACATGAAACACAACACACATAAAATTTTCATGCTTTTCTTTCTGGCTTCCCAAAATACATTATATACTCCACATATTGGAGTATATTAAAAAAAAAAAGATTGAGTCCTTTGGCAAAGTGAAGTCTTCATCATTGACAACAATAACATATTAATAACATGATCACACTCCCTCAGACTGTTTTCACAGGCAATTCTTGCGTGCTCAATATACCCACATCGGCCTAGCACACTGCTTTGTGGGTAAACATACTTCCAGTGTATTAATTGACGAGTTTAACAGTGTATCATATAAACATTGCTGTATCTCTATGAATGAGTATGATACTAAAGGTTCTTGGCTGTATCTTTTTTTTTTTCTAATTTGGTGTTTTGCGTGTGGCTACACCTTTTGTCATTGCCACAGCTAGTTTCAGTTGTCAACTTGACCCACTTGGGAAGAAGGAACCTCAACTGTGGAACTGCCTCCATTAGATTGGCCTGTGGGCATGCTAACTAATGGAGGAGGGTCCAGCCCACTGTGGCAGGTGCCATCTCTGGGCAGATGGGCCTGGGCTGTATAAGAAAGTGGCAGAGGGACGTCATCATGCAGGTCTTGTTTTCTTTTCTGGGGGACAAGCGCCCTGATAGGTTATTCATTCCCAAGTGTTCAGTTGTAAACACACTCACATATAAAAAACACTAAATAGACTCCCCAGGTTTTGTGTATGCGTGTGTGTTTTGAATCATAGATCAATAATAATTCAACAATAACTAAGTTGTGAATTTGAAAAAAAGCAATGTAATACTGTAGGAAGGAGTTGGAGGGGAAAGTGGGTGGGGTGGAAACAAGGTTAAACAGAGCTCAAGTGAGGTCCTGAGTTCAATTCCCAGCAACCACATGGTGGCTCACAACCATTTGCAAGGAGATCTGAAGACAGAAACGTAGGCAGACATGCAGCCAGAACACTGTATACATAATAAATAAATAAACCTTTAAAAAGAAAAAAATAGCTTTTAAAAATTATCAAAACATAAAATAAATATAAAAAAAGCAATTTTTTAAAAAAGACAAAAGCTAGCTAAGAAAGTGCTTAGTCATCTCTGCTTGGGTTCCTGGCTCCAGATTCCTGGCCCTCGCTGCTTCCCTCCATGATGGACTGAAAGCTATAAACTAAAATAAGCTCTTCCCTCTCCAAGTTGCCTGGGTCATGATGTTTATCATAGCAATAGAGAGCAAAGCAGGACAGCCACTTACCAAGTGTACTCGGATATTCCCCTGCTCCTGAACTAGGGATCACCTAAGAGTCTGCTGTGCCAGGTGAAGCCAGGGTCAGCACCAGATTCATAAATAGTTTCTGTTTTTCCAGAACAGGTTTCTAGAATTGGAATTACTTCATCAAGATGGAGAGGTGGGCTTTGGGTGCGCTACCTGCAACGTTCTCCAAACGGATGAACCCCACTTACACATCTACAGCCGATGCATAAGAACCCAGCTCTTCCCTACTTTCACAAGTGTCACAAAGTGACAAAGTGTGACAAAGGAAAGGTTGGTTTCTGCAGGCTGCAGGGTCACCTAGCCTGAGGCTATGATGGCATAGCAGGGGAAGCTCATGTACAAGGAGGCTGCTCACCTCTTGCAGGCAGGAAGATATTCTGAAAGTTGACTATGCTGGAAAAATTGGCATCTTTTAAAACATTCAGTCTCCTGGAGCATGAATTATTAAATTCTATTATTTTTCCTTTTGCTAACACATCCTCATACTGACTGGCAAAGCTTTGGGCTACTTTAACAGCGCTTGCATGGGTTTGACGGTACAGTGATGCAGCTTATGGCGGTGTTGCTTTTTGGTATATAGAACACTCCATCTATACATTCCCCTACACATAAAATGTGCTTTCCAGTACATTTTATCCAAGTTGATTAATGAATTCACAAAAAGGTTTGAGTTCATTGCCTTAGCATGAGATTTAGAGGGCATCATCTCTCAGAAGGAATTTTAACTGGCTTTGATGCTAATGGCAATATTGGTTATATGATTGACATCTGAGTTTGGTATATGAATATTAAATAACAGCAGAACAAGCTATCCTTTTGTCTTTTTAGTTACTTAACTTTCTTTGGAATCATAATGGGTGATTCAAAGCCTTGGGATCAGTTTGGAGAGATGGCTCTACACTTAAGAGTTATATTTGCTACTCTTCCCAAAGATCAGTGTTCCTCTCCCAACATCCCCTCCAGGTCCTCACAATTGCCTGTAACTCAAACATATAGATTATGTAATTAAGTTATAGGCCCTCTTCTGGCCTCTGTGGGCACCCACACACATGCGACATACAAACATACACATAAAAGGAAGCAATGATAAATCATTTTTCCTTTTTAAATAAAAGCCTTGGGGTACCCCCCAATCACCCCATTTTAAGTGTCTGAATGGTTACAGCCATCAGAAGGTCAACAAAAGAGAGATTTCCATCTTCATATGACCTCAGAAGACATTAACAAAACATCACACCCACACTGTCTCAACACTGAACAGACTGAACTGTGCAGGCTGGTCACTCCATGGAATACAGCTCAAGAGGCAGGAACTAACACTAGCCCATCATGACAGCTCTCTGGGCTCTCGTACCTCTAAGTGCCACAGACACTCACAGAAGGCAGCAGCCCCAGGTATAGCGAGTGATTTCCCCCATTACCTGAGGCCAGTGAGAGACATTAACTCACTAGACAGGGACAAGAGAAGGAGCACCCAGCCCACTGATATGAGTAGTCTGTACCTTCTGGTCAAGGGACTGAAGTTCACAGGTGGGGAGCATTAGTGGGGACAAAGCGGGGCTGAGAAACGCAAAACCTGAGGCACAGCTACAGCAAAAAACTCATAATCTCTGGAAACCTCTCTGGACCATAATTTATCTGCTGATGTAGAGCCCAGCACTCCACCCCTTCTCTAAGTTAAAAAAAAAAAAAGCCTACTGACCGCTGTTTGCATTACTTTCACCATAAATCACCTATATTTTATCATCCGCTTCCTGGCTTGGTTTTCTTAACAGCGAAGTGTTTAAACACACCTACGAGTCTGAATACAAACCCCGATCAATCTGCCTTAGAACTCAGACTTAGGTCAACAGAAACTGTTTAAACAAGTTTTCCACATTTTCTATTTTCAAAGCCTTCACTTTGAGCATTTCCTTTCTTCTGGTCCACTGGACTTATGGATTATGTGATTAAGTTATATCTTACAATACGAGCACAGTTCCCAGAAGCAAGTCTGGGAACACACAGTGCTAACAGCACACAGCCCGCTGCTCTGTGGATACACTGGGGGCGAGCCCACCATTCTCCTGAAACTGGGGGCCAGTGGTTTATTTATAGAGGGAACAGGGGTCTTATTATTATTATAGTATATCTAGCCTCTGACAGACACTTATGCTGCAATATTAAGAGGAAAAAATGAATCTGTAACCATCAATGTAAAGATTTTATGAGGCGGGGGAAGGTGTATGTATAGAAAACGAGGTATATTGGGCCCTGGATAAGCACAAAGGGATTCAGGAAACACACTTCCTTAAAGCACTTCTAGAACATTATGCTCACACAACATACGTTTGTAACAGGTTCTAAGAACAAGAACCCGAGCAGAAATTTGTACATGGAGAGAGGTTGAATCTAAGGAAGAAGTTATTGGGAGGAGGCAAGGGTTTCTTTCGGCTACTTTTTCTTAAACACACCCGTGATTGTTTTTGATCTGTTTAGTTGAGACGGGATCTCATGTAGCCTAGGCTGGCTTCAAACGTGGTAGGTAGTAGAGGCTAGCCTTGAACTCCTGATTCTCATGTCTCCACCTTCCAAGAGCTTGGCTCACAGGTGGGAACTACCACACCCCGCTTTGAAACACACCTCTGAGTGTGAGCCTGAAATCTTGGTCACTCCCAGGCTCATAGTAGGTCAACAGAAACGGTTTCAGCAGTACCAGGCTGTGTGCTTTTTGTGAAGAGGTGAAAGGCTGCTCACATCACATCAGGTGTGGTACATTCTGCACCCCTGAAGATGGTCTGTAAGACCAAACGAGAAACACAAAGTTTCTGACCCAAGAATGGGAAAACCCAAAATAGAAACCCCTAGACCAAAGATACCTTGGGCAGGACGGGCCACAAGCTAGCCTCCCATCCCACTTGGACTTGCATGCTGACCTCTGGTGACCTTGACTGTGCAGAAACCAGTACAGAGATAACTGAGTAGACCTGGGCCAAGAACAGAGGCTCCCTGAGCAAATCTCTCCCAGAGCCTGGGATAGCGTATGGCTCAGCAACACCAGCAATGTTACTGACCTTCTAGGGGTAGGTTGACATTGGTAGGTTTCACTAGTTTTAAATTTATGGTGAGAAAGGACTTCCATACAGAAGGCCTTGGTTCCATCTCCATGAGTGGCATGTGTGTGTGTGTGTGTGTGTGTGTGTGTGTGTGTGTGTGTCAGGGTTCCATACACAAAATTCCTGCTTTACTTTCAAACGACTTCAGGCGTATGAATACCCAGAGCTCTCTTCCATGCATGAAATTAATCCATACACCTGGCACAGCAACTCCCTTCCTTTGGAAAACAATTCAAGCCCTAAGGCAGCGCGCAGAGGGGAGCTAGCCAACCCCGGTGTGCATCAGCTATCCTGTTGGGTCTTCCCCTGGCTCCAAGGGGACCCTGAAATCCTCTATACCCTGTGAGGCCAAAGCCGAGAGCCACTCCTGAGCCTTGCGGGGAGGGTCACTGTGATTTAACTTAGATGATTGTTCCCTAATGTGCATTTAACTATAACATCTCAGGACTCAGGAGACAGCTCAGTCAGTGGAGCACTTGCCTCATTCAATCCCCAGAACCCACATAAAAGTGCTGGGCATGGTAGTGCAGGCTAGTAATTCCAGAGGCAGAAACGGGGATTCTGGGACTAGCTAGCCAGTCCGTTTACCTACTTGGAAAGTTACAGGCCCAGGAAAGAACTTATCTCAAGATGCCATGAGGATGGCTCCTAAGATACACACACACACACACACACACACACACACACACACTCCTGCCTCGGCTTCCACAGCAACATACATACCCTTGTCACATACACGCATTAATATATACTCATGCCACACATGTGTGCATTTAAAAAAAACAAACAAAAAACTTTTTTTTTTTTTTGGTAACAACCAGGTTCTCCTCAGTACAACTCTTCAGAAAATGCATCACAGCTGGGTGGTGGTACCTCACACTTTTAATCCCAACACTCGGGAGGCAGAGGCAGGCAGATCTCTGTGAGTTCAAGGCCAGCCTGGTCTACAAGAGCTAGTTCCAGGACAGGTTCCAGAGCTACAGAGAAACCCTGTCTCGAAAAAAAAAAGCAAAACAAAACAGAAAATGCATCACATGAACAAGCAGTGTGACAGCCTCTTCCTGTGGCCCTGCCCCAGCCTTAGGTGGCCACCTCCTAAAACCAAAGGGGCCCATCTCAGAGATGGGCTGTTGGCCTAGCTGATGGGTACAGAATAAAAATGGATCTCATTCCAAAGCACACTGATCGTCATGGAAATGCCCTGTAAATCTCGAGACTGGGAGAGAACAGCATGGAGGAGCTTGAGGGGGCCAAGACAAGGAGCTCTGAGCTACAGGAACCCACAGCTGTGTCTTGAGCTGTTTCCAGCACACCCACTTTGCTCTGAATCTGCTTGGAGCCCCATCCCTATGCTTCATCTCATTTCCTGAGCCCCGTGGACACCCAAGGCCAGCTACTCACAGCTCACACACTCACTGGTCAACAACCGATAGCTCTGAAAACCAGTCCCGTTTAAAGTAAAGTACCTTATGAGCAATCTCTGTTTCCCCAGGCAGAAGCTACACTCTCAAGGACAGCACAGTAAGGACAAAATGCGCCTGAGGGTCACAAGAGTCACAAGAAGCAACAACACTGGCAAGATCCGTGTTGGACCCAAGCTCAAGTATGGCCTGGATAACAGAATTTTTTCTATTACAATCCCTGGAATTCCAAGGGAAACCTGCAAGACCCTCTCAAAGGGGATGGGGATCTTTTGTGATTTAAAAGTCGAACAAAACTTCCTACCACTGCCTGGGAAACTGAAGGAGGTATGGTCCAGGGCACACATGCAGGTCCGCTAAAAAGTTCCATTTGCTGCGGCTGTGGACTCCCATGGGGCCCAAGACAAGCACAGCCCCAATAAAACTCCACAGCGCAGGCTCTGTTCACGGGAGACCACTTTACAACAGGACCATGCTCTCTGCCAGGAAATGACTGCTTTTCCAGTCTGGCCCAGGAATGTGTCCTGCCTTATGTCTCTGGGCAAAAAAAAAAAAAAAAAATTAATAATAATAAAAATAAATAAAATAAAAAATCACTGTGAGTGTGTGGGCAGGAGGAAGAGGGGGCTTGAAAGCCAGAGGGATCTGTCATACAACATAAAAAGAAATTAAGGTTCCCAAGGAGAGCCCCCGGGGTCTTCAGGGACCCCTTCCTTGTGGGACACAGCAGAAATAGAGGTCTCGCTGTTATCAATCACTCAAGCGGTTCTCATTTCCCAGAGTTCTCCATCAACCCAGTGGGGCCAGAGTAAAGACATTTGTTAATGCATTTGTTGTGCCTCGATCCTCAAACACGCTATGCATCCTCAAGGCAGCTTACGCAACGCAGCGTAAAGCACCCCTAGTCAGAGGCTTCTTTGGGAAGACTCTCACCTCTACTGCAGTGGCGGGGGTGGGGGGAAAGGTTCCACTGCCCATTTCCTACACACATTGCCCAACCCTCAGCCATGGCCTGAGAACAAACCCAAATCTGCAACTAGAGGCACGTGGGCACTGCACTTGCCTGGAAACCCTTCACCTCCACTGCACGCACGCATGCACAAAGATGGTGTTCTCAGTTAAGCCCAGGAGCCCTCAGTTAGCACCAGCACTCCTGGTAAGATCTGAAAAGCAACGTGGCATCTCCCTAGTGGGTTAGCAGGGGCGGAAAGGTGGTGAGGAGGCTTCAGGCAATGGGATATGTGACACCCTACAAATTAACAGGGGGTTGGGAGCATGGGACTCACTGGCCTGGGAGGGACAGTCAACACTTTCTGAGGGTGTTGTGACAAACATATTCTCATGGCCACCTCCCTCCTGCATGGCTCTTTTCCCTTCTCAAACTGCTCAACCTTTAAACTTGTCAAAAACACAATGGTGATTTATAGCTGACCTAATTATGACTTTCCTAATTACTCCTGTGTGTGTGTGTGCGCGCGCGCACACACACGCGAGTGTGCATCCATGTATGTCTTTATATGTGAAGGTGTACATATATGTGCATGTGTGTGGAGGCCAGAGAACATCCTTGGGTGTTTCTTCTCACACACTCTCCACCTTCTGTTTGAGACAGGGTCTTTCACTGGCCTGGAGCTTGCCAACTAGGCTAGGTTGGGATTCCGTGGATAGTTTCATTTAAATCGGGGGAACTAAATGACACTGTTTAGGGAGGAAAAGTCCAAAATGGAAAGGAAAGTTGGGGAGACAGCTCGCTCCATAAAGTACTTGCCTTTCAAATATGAGGACTTGAATATGAACCTCAGAACCCACATAAAAAAGCTTCTAGAGCATGGCATGCGCTGTAATCCCAGCACTGGGAAGGTAAAGGCAGGTGGTCTCCTGGAGCTCACGAGCCAGCCAGTTAGCCTATCTGGGGGACTTCAGGCCAGTTTGAAACCCTGGCAAAAAAAAATGGGGCACCTGGGGAACAATAGCCAAGGTTGTCATCTGGCCTACACACACACACACACACACACAGAGAGAGAGAGAGAGACAAAGACACTGACAGACAACACAGACAGGGGGTGGGGGGGGAGTGTGGGAGGAGCTTGCTCTCTTTCTCTCCCTCCCTCCCTTCCTCCCTCCACCCCCATCACAAAGCAATAGAGCCACATAAGCATGTGGGCCCTCATGTGAGCATTCCCAAAAGTGCCTGAATGGTGACGTGCGGCCTAAAGAGAGCTTGACTTCTCTGTCCCCTGAGCCTCATCTTCAGACCATGAAGCTGCTCTGAATCAAAGTGGGAGGTGGAACAGATGTCTTTGCCAGTTCACAGACCTAGAGACATGAGCTAGCAGACTCCATTTCCTGTCTGAAAACTGACGCCTTTCCCAGCCTAACCAGGCAAGTAACCTCTACCAGCCCAGGAGTTAGACAAGGGCCCCCTTCAAAGGCACAGCCACCATCCAGAGGGTCTCCATCAGAGCCTACAGCACTATCAGCGTTAGGAGCTGTCTGCAACTTTGGTGAACCGCATCCAGGATGTTTCCAGAGGGGAAAAACCATCAATGATTTAAGACTATTGATTTTTGAGTCAGCAGAGAGAATTCACGACATCTTTCCTTTTAAAACTAACTTCTAAGATTTTTAAAAATTATACGTAGGGGGCTAGGGAGACGGCTCAGCAGTTCAGCATACTTTCTGTTCCAAAGGATCTGGATTCTGTTTATAGCACCCCATCGTGGCTCTCAACCATCTGTGACTACACTTTCAGACAATCCTATGCTCTCTTCTGTCCTCTGTGGGCACCAGGCATACATGCGGCGCACTGGCACACGTGCAGGCAAAACACTCAATTAGATACAATAGAATTTTAAGTGTGGTCTTAAAACAAAACCCATGTAATGAGAGCACACCATACCCACTGTAAGGAGACCAGAAGTTGTGAAAATACATGAAAATTATAAAACATCCTGTAAGACAAAAGTTAACTGTTGCAGAGGGAAGGGGAAGGGAAGCACCCCAGAGCACGGCAGCCCTCCATCTCTGGGTTTTACTAACACGGTAAAGAGTAAGAGTCCTTAAGGGGTTTGGGCAAAGGGGCCAATCAATTAAAGGGTCTATCTCATAAATTGTTTCCCATTTCCCTGTTGTCTCATTTTCAAAATTTCAAAACTCGTTTAAAAAAAGAGGAAAAAAGTTTACACAGAGTAAAAAAATAAATTTTTTTAACCACCGCTGTAGCTTCGATTTACTTTCCCCATACCTTGCATTTAAACAAGGCAGAAGTAAAACAAGAGACATCAATTAAAGCGCCACGTGCTCACACGTTCTAACTGCAACACATAAAAGGGAAAAAAAAACCCAAATTATAGTTTTCATTGCCAAACTGCCTCTTTAAATGCATATGGGGGGGCAGAATTACCCATATTCCCTTTCTCCTCACAAAACTGGTTTCATCTTTGCATGTTAACATGTAGATTTTTACTGCTTGTCCAGGAGCTTATTTTGAGATTTATACTTTATTGGGCAGTTAAAAATCACCGCTGTTCGCCATATACCTGTGCCTCCAATTCCTGCTTTGGATCTTAGAAATCAGCCCACTGCGGCTCGGGGGAAGAAGAGAGGAGCTACTTCGCTAGGTGGTTTGCTGAGATGAGCTGCACCAGGAAGCTTCCTAGAACAGAACGAGCCACCAACCATCATGGTGGACCTGAAGGTCCTAGAGGTAGGACAGGGCTGAGTGCTGGCTGGCTCCCCTCAGGTCACAGCGCTGCACACCCACTCCGTGGAGCTGAGCTGGTAGGCCTCCTGTTAAATGGTCTAGCTGGAAAAGTTCTCCTGGGCCTTAGGGCAAGTGCAAGACAGACTTGGGATGAGACTGACGTCAAACCCAGGGGTCCCCTGTGTAAAACCTGTATTTTATACTTAAAATCTTTGTTTTATTTTACAGTGCTCAAAATGAAGCCAGGACCCGAGGCATACACGGGCAAGTCTCTTTCCCGGCCTAAGCCAGCCAAATCCCAAGTCCTTCATTCCCTGTGGGTCTGTCTGCTCAGGGCTAGGAAGCAAGTGATATCCCCAAACTAGGTCTATCTTCTCCAGAGGAGTTAGACCCCCAGCGCACACATCAGGGTACACTGCCAAGCTGGAGATCCCACTGCAGGGGGTAATCTTTCCTAGAGGGGCTATAGAATGAGCACCATAGACACGATGCTTCTACTTCTGTCTAAATGTGAGAGAGACCCAGCATTCACACAAGGAATCACCCCCCAAGCAAGTTTTAAATAGGGAGCACAAAAAAGAAAATCCTTTTCCAGTACGCAGGGGCAGTCTACCTCAGCAAAAAGCAGAAGTGCTGCTCTTTGAACTCGAAGGGAAAATTGGACAAACTTTAGTTCGTTGGAAAGGAAAAAAAACCTAAGATGCATCTTGAGCAGAGAGTCAGGGGCAACACTATTGTGAACCACCACAAGGTATGCCCTGCACAAAGGCTCAGAGCCCTGGGTGCCTCCTGCCACAGGACAACAAAACAGAGGTAGCTGATAGCCCAGGGATGGAGTCAAGGCCAGGCAGAGACAATGACAGATGTGTGACAATGGTTTATGTGGATTAACTGCTTTTTATCTTAGATGGCTGAGTGGGTTCTGTTTCCCTAAGACGGCCAAGGGGCAGGTATGGTAATGCAGGGTGGGACACATGGCTTTATTTATTTTTCATTATCAAAACATCCCCTCCCCCCAGAATCTGGCAACACCCATTCCTAGTGTTGTTAGATAGAGGAATGGGTTATGTGTGCCTGTGTGTACCCTGACTATGCAGTGCACTGTACATGGTGTGAATGTGTATATGCAGTGCGTGTTGCCGAGACGTGTATGTATATCATATGAGTGTGGGGTTTTTGCTATCCATATGGATCTGATCTGTGTTGTATATTAGTATGGCAAGGCATGTGCATGTGAATAGTTTCTCTAAGTATGTGACGTGATATGTACGTGTGGTGTGTGAAGGTATGTGGTGCACATAAATGTGTCGTATATGTGTGTGAAGCAGATGTATGAAAGTATATAGTGTGTCAAACAAGTACAAATTTTATGCCATGTGTGGTGTGTGCAGCAAGCACACATGGTTTGTGTGTGGTGTATAGTGCAGACGTTTCTATAGTGTTTGAGTGTGGTACCTACGGCATATCTGTAAGTTGAGTGTGTGTGGTATGAGCATGGTGCGCATGCGAGTGGAGTTCATGTGTGTGCCTGTGGGTGTGGCTGTGTGGACTATGTGTGGTCTATCCGTGGGTGTGTCTGTGTGAGTGTAGTATGTCTGTGGACGAACGTGGTGTGTATCGTGAGAGCATGGTAGCATTTGGATGAGTATAGCCCATAGTGTGCCTGCAGGTATGGGTGTGGCAGAGTGCATGTGTGTGTGATGTGGGTGGATGAGTGTCATGTATCTACTTGAGTGTAGTAGTATGCATCTGAACATATGGGGTCTATGTTGTGTCTGTGGGTGTGAGCATGGTAATATGTGGTTGTCTGAGCTCGGTGATGTGTACCAAGAGTATGGTGCCATCTATCTGGTGGGAGCAAGAGAATCAGCCATACTCCTCGTTCAAGGCCACAAGGCCACCTGGAAGTCAGCGCGTTTACTGGGTATGGTCTTTGTCGCCTACCTTTAATGTAGTATGACACTAATGTGTATCTCTCTTGCAGAAATGCCTATTGAGTTGACTGCACCCTTATGGTGTTGCCGAAGACACCCATCAGCACTCTGCCATGGGACTGACTGCTCTGCCTTCCTGGTGCTCAGCAGTATGATGGAACAATCCCCCATTGAAGACACCAGGTCCCCAAGGCTCTGAGTGTCTCCCTAACCATACCACGTGGGTCTAGTTGTCTTAGGTGGCAGACCTGGGAGCAGGTGGCAGGCAATAAAATAATGGGTCTTGCATGGGTGCCTTAAACACATCAGGGAGGATGTGAATGATTAGAACAAAAGCAACCATCTGCACAGGGCTAACGTGTGTGACCTAATTAAAATGCCACAAGAACCCAAGGTCGCATTAGCACATCTTCCTCACGCTAGTCCTCCGCTTTTATGGGTGAGGTCAGAGTTCTGCAGCCCACTGGAAGGCCCCAGCTTACAGGAGGCAGACCCATGACAGAGACATGTGTTGTCACATCGGCTTGTGTACAGGAGCTCCCCGTTCACTCAAGGCCACTCTGTCTCTAGGGTTTCCCTTCCAGCTGTTAGCTCAATCTGCTCTCCTCCTCCAGGCAGGGAGCCTCCCAGAAAGTCCTGGGTGAGGGCCTGCTCAGGATCTGAGGAGCCCAGCCAGCAGCCAGCTTGTTCCCTGGCCTTCCTCTGGCACCTGCCCTCTGCTCTTGGCAGTCAGTATTGGCTACATACACACAGTGAGAAGGAGAGAAAGGCAAACACTTCATCGCCGGCTGTCCAGGAAGTCACAACTGGAACCAATGACAGCTTGGGTCTTTTCTCAACTTTTCCCCAGAACTCCACATGCCTGGCTAAGTGAGATGCCAGAAACACAGTACCTAAGCCCAGATCGGGGAGGCACAACCCCAGAGGGGCTCCTGCCACATTCACAGACTCTTCATTGCATGCATGTTTTGCTGTAACAACAGGCTGTGGAGATCGGCAAGGAAAACCCTGTGTCCAAGTGTTAAAGACAAATTCAGAATATCCAAATTACAAATATGGTAACAGCAACTGGTGTGGGCCCACAGGCAAGTTGGAGCTGAAGGACAAGTTCTCTGGTCCAGCCTCACCTGAACACAGGTAGGTTAGGGACCATGCAGGCCGTCCACTCCATCTGTCCCCACACTGTTTGCCATCGGCTGGAAGTCCTGAAACACACACACTTCCCCTTGTCCTTCCCTGTAAGGCAGGCAGATTGGCACAGGAGACCTGAGGCCCCATGGGCACCTCAGTCCCTGAGGAAAACAGCTAATTATCACATTCAGTCCCTCTCTTCTTGACTTACAGTAGTTCCACCACCACCACCACCAAAAAGGGCGACTTATTCCTATTTTTGCCACATCGGCACTTTAAATGCCTTCCCAGGAAGTGGGTGTTGATTGGCTCCCTAGGTCCTCAGATGCGGCATAGTCTGACTGTTCTCTGACAGCACCGACGTACACAGGGGCAGCTGTAGATGGGACACACAGACAGGGCTGAAGCTTTTAAACTGCCCTAAGTTTGGGGGGTTGAAGAGATGGCCCAACAGTTAAGAACATCATTGCTCTCCCAGAAGACCTGGGATCAATTCCCAGTACCCGCAGATGGCTCATGACTGTCTGTAACTCCTGCTCCAGGGGATTTGATGCCCTCTTCTGACCTCCAAGGGCCAGAATACACGTGGTATAGACATACATGCAAAGCCATCTGCACACATAAAGTAAAAATCTATTTTCAAAAGTTTTTTAAAAACTATGTTCCTTAAGGGAAACACTAATTGTAAATTAATTCTAAAGCTTCATTGGTTTATCTGAAGTGATAAAATTTAAAATCTAACCACTGAACTACTTCTAAATGAGCTTCTGTAAGGAGTAGGGCTCGGGTGCTTGGGTTCTCTCCCAGCACCACACAAAAGCCATCATGGTAGCGTGTGCCACTCAGCCACATCTCCACACACACGTCAAAGCTTAAAGGTAGCAAGTCACCATGGGGACTCTGTAGGGTCGGAAGAGCATGAAGAATCCTTGCCTTCTATCTGCTTCCATCAGAGCCTCCCTAGGTTCGGATCTCCTGCCCCATCACCCAACCACTACAACCCTGGAACCAGGGACTAGGGATGCCATTCTGTTCCAGAGGCTGAAGACTGAGGAGGAGAAGCCACCAAGAATGGATCCCAGCAAGGGAAAAGAGAGGGATATCATGCACCAAAGACAGGGGCACAGGATCGGGGCGGGGGAGGGGGACTCATTTACCACGCCTATGCCATTTGCTCACCAAGTTGCAACAAAGGTCACTTCAGCATCCAGTCCCAAACTCACACAACTCCTAGGAAGGAAGTACCCCATGGAAGAAAGCTGCCAGTAAAAGGTGAATATAAGAGTCCACGTTCTAGGGCCCTGGGCATGTCTCTCTGTATGTATAGACATATACGTCTCTCGGAGGAAGAGCAGTCACAAAACTATGCCCACGCTGAGGCTGAGGGTCAGAGATATAGAGCATAGCATTACTGAGAGTCTTGATGAAGAAGCTGAGGAGATGGCCTCACTGGTGAAGTATTCACAGCGCAAGCTCAAGGACCTGAACCTAACCCCTAGAGCCTGTGCCCTACCCCAAAAGTGAAAACCTCTGTCTCAAAACACAAGGGAGACACTGGAAGTTTGATCTCCCGCCTCCACACACAGTAGCATATACACTCCACAGACCAAAACATCTCAGTTCAAACCCCAACCCATCCAGAGGGTAGTTGCAGCTGCTGCAGAGCCCGGCTGCAGGGCCAGCCGTCTGCACAGCTTGTCCCAGTCACAACTTCCCTGCAGACCCAGGCCTTTCAACAGCCACTCTCCGGCCCTGGAGGCCTTCCACAAGCTTCCCTTCTCTAAGCCCTTTTTATCCAGCAACCGGTGGACAGGAGGAGAGGCGGGGCCGTCATAACTCCCAGTTCCACGTTTCAACAGGCTGCCCTGGCCAACAGCATAAATCAGGACGTGTTTTAGTGTTTCAGGCCAGAGGAAATGGTTCTCCAGCTAGGTTCCCTACTGTTTCTTAAAGTGATTATTTTGATTTAAACCGCTGCCTGGTGGCAAGTCTGCTAGCTACCAGCTCCAGCTCGTTTGTCCTAGGAGCTCAGAGCACAAAGAAACCCTGTTTGCTGGTTTCCGAAGGGACCTCTTCTAGGCCACTCGAGGTGGGCTTTGGGTACTCACTCCCCCAGTCAGGAGAACTGGTGCCTTGCCAGAGGAACCGCCAACCCCAAAGACACTGTGTGCTTACTGCCAATGGCTGTCAACTGAGCTGTTTCCCTGCAGACCTTCAGCACATCAGGACCCTTCATGTCTGTAATTCATGAAGGGAGAGGTGGGCCCTGACTAAGTTCACAGCAGTCCAGCATCTGCAGGCCTTCTTAGTCTAAAGTGAGGAGACAAGCTGACTTGTTTAGCCATCCACATGGCCCTAACTGAGCCCCACATCTACATGTAAGCCTGGTAAGACACTGTGGTTAGCTTTCCAGGGCCTTCACAGCTTTTCAGGTCGGAAAGGAAGCAGAAACCAGGTGAATTCTCTAGGCAGAAGGCTGTACACCAAGGAAGGGATTGCCTCAGGTTTCCGCATGTTCTTATGGGAAGAGCTGGGAGGCAAAGGGGAAGAAATCCTTGCTCATTCTTTACGCATCTGTCCTAATTTAAAGCCAACATTTCACGGTTTGCAAAATGTTGCTAAATAAAGCAAAATACATTTGTGACACAGTTCAAAATTATGAATCTAATAAAAAAAATAAGGCTAGAGCCTATCCTTGGGGGAAGGCCCTGACTTGATCAGAATGTATCTTCTACAGCTTTCCAGCCAGGGCTACAAAGCCATGTTTTATCCAAAATCCTAGACTCCCAGGTCATCCTGAGGAGTGAACCCCAGATCACAGGCTATTTCACAGATGTATGCACCAAAGAGGGCCAACAGCATACAATTCTTGCCCCAAACTGACTTATACTAATCAATACACAAGAATGAAGCCAGACAGCCCCCCAATGTCCCCAGTTGGTTCCCTTCTAGCAGTGAGCCCACTCACACCAATGCAGCCGCGGTCACAATCCCCAGAGGGCAACAAATAGAAGAGGAACATCACAGGGAGTTGCCTGGGCAGGGGATGGCTGAAGCAAAGTTCACCATCCTCTGGGGATGCTGCCCGGGTGGGCTATTATGACGATCATCTGTGTGGTGGGGAGACACAGACCCCCAGAGGGCTGCTGTTTTTCCCCTGGATCCCAGTAAGGAAGTAAGCCTCAATCTCCTCATCTTAAAGCTGGGAGTGCCAGTCTGCAGCTGTAGCTGCTCAGTGGTCCATTGCTCACTGGCATGGCATGCCCGAGACCCTGGGTTCTAGGCCCAGCATAGGGTGGGGTGGGGGGACAAAAAGAAAAGAAGAAGAAGGAGAACTAAGAATGTTGGCTAGGATGATAGCTCAGATGTTAGCATAAAGACCTCCCTTGAAACCTCCAGGATCTATGAGAAAAAACAATTTAAGCCAGGCATGGTTACTTGTGCTTCTAATCCCAGCACCAGGAAGGTGGCCATGACAGAATCTTTGGGGTTGGCTGACAAACACAACCTACTTATTGAGTTCCAGACCAATGAGAGGCCTGTCTCAAAAAGTAATTTGAAGGACCTGAGTAATAACTGTCTTCTTCTGGTCTCTCTACACACATACATACACAAATGTACCTACACGCACACATATACAAACACACACGCACGCACTCACAAGCTAACAGCACTGGATGGTAGATTTTAACAGTTTGACAATGTCCGCAGTTGTGTTCCCCAAAATAGAATGAAGCCCAAACTTCAATGTGACTACATCTGATGACAGAATCTGTATGTAGGCGACAACTGTAAGATCTAAGGGGAGGGGTCTCTTGCCCTTATGAGGAGGGGAAGAAGCACTGAGCCTTCCTCTAGCCCTCCAATGAGGACACGTTAAGACAGCTGCAGTTGGCAAACCAGGATGAGCATCCCCAAAAGGAACTGAGCCAGCTGGCACCTGGACCTCGAGCTAGCGTCTTCTAGACTGTGAGCGATGAGCACGTGTGTGTACTTCAGCTGCTCAGTCTATGGCTCTCTTACATGGCTACCCAGGCTGATAAAGGCAGGCTAAGTGGAGAGGCAAAGGTTTCCTAGGAAATCTCGGATGACGGCTTATCCCCCCAAATGTCAGAGATCCAGCTATTCAAGTGTGCAAAGGGCTGGAGGTTTCCAGACCTGCCTGTCCCTGCTGTCCCTCCCACAAGCAGCCTCTGCTTAGAAGTCTGGAAAGTCAGTGGGCTAAAGGATGTCTATCCACTGACTGGTCCATTGTCTCCTAAGGGATAGGACATCCAAATACCCAAAGCTTCTGTAACATCTACACTTCCCGAAATTAGCTGTATTGGTCAGAAAGATATACTGAGGAAAGCATCCCTGTAGATCCCAGCACAACCACTGGACACAGTGTGGAGGTACCGCTGAGCAGAGCTGAGGAAACTGGACGAAAGACGAGGCAACAGAAGCAGCAAATGCCTAGAGAGGCAAATGGAATCTGCTGCAGTTTGGGTCACAGGAAGACAAAAGCTAACCAGGGAGATTCAGAACATTCTCAATACACATTCCAACAGGTATTGGTAGCAGTTGGTTCTGCAAACTGCTGGGAACCAGAAGAGTGGTGACTACATAGGAGCTGGCCACCCACCAGCAGAATACCTGACGCTTCAGGGCTGACAAGATGGCTCATTGGGTAAAAGTATGTGCTATCAAACCTGATTTCCTAAGTTCGATCCCCAGGACTCACATGGCAGAAGGCAAGAACTACTAACTCCTGAAAATTGTCATCTTACCCCCACATGTGTGCCATACACATGTAAATTAAATAAATGTATTTTTTTTAAAACATGTTAAAATAATACCTGGCCATTTATCAGGTCAGTGACTCACTCTGTGGCCTCACACTGTTCTGAGAACCAGAGGCCCGACCTGTCTCCTGACCTATAGGGGTAGGCAGTCCTTTGAACACAAGATCTGTCACAGAAAATATATCCCCAGTCCCTAAATGAAAGATACATCCCCAAATAGGAGGTAATTTCTATTTGCAAACCTCACCAAGCTCTCTACTATAAAGGGATCCCACACCAAACAGGGCCCCATTTTCCGCAGAGACTGGAGGATGCCAGGACATTGTTGGGGTCAGCTTCCACTCTGCCTGTTCCTCAAGGCCAAGCTGAACAGCCAGGCCCCAACCACCCTGCTCCATGGCAGGTCTTCCCAGTGCTGTTTTCTCATTTCCAGATGGAGCATGCCACAGGCTAGGGTAGGAGATGGGGGTGTGGGGAACCGCACACCCAGCACAGGCTCAGGACCCTGCTCCTCCTTGCCAGGGTGCTGCAGACAGGAAGACTTCCTTCATGTCTCCAGTGCCACCCAACTTGCCGTTCCCTGGAGTTCAAGTTCCTGCCTTGGGCTGGGCTTGAGTGTGTCTTTGATCTTGGAAGCAACACCCACTAGATTCACTGTCCAGGGCAGAATAGAGCAGGCTCTGGCTCTGTGGAACTCCCAGACCAGCCAGCATCCCTCCAGCCTGCACCCCTCCCCCGCCCCACGTGGTCAAAACCACCTCGAAATGGAAAACAGATGAGCCTGCTGCAGGAAAAGTTATTTATATTATGGGATACTTCAGAGCAAGTAGAGACGAGAGGAGGTTTATCACCTGGGGCAGGAGACTAATGATAGTTGAGTCTTCTCACACCAAAGGGGCGGATGTGTTTTATGGAGGATGGAGAGGAGGAAATGCATTGGTTTGATCTTATTTCTTGATCTCTATTTCTAATGGCCTGTGTGTCAGGCAATTCCAAGTCATCAAATAGAGATAACACCCAACTCAAGGAGCCAACAGAGAACTCTCTTCCTGGGAACCCCGTGAAAAGTCAAGCCTGAGAAGCATAGAATGGGTGGAACCTGTACTTAAACTGCTCATTTTCTGTGTAGGAGGGTTTAGACAGCAGATATGGATGCAACAGGCTCTGAGCCCTGTCATTCATTTTCAACTACTGTGGCAAAGTTTTGTTTTCTTGTGTGTGTGTGTGTGTGTGTGTGTGTGTGTGTGTGTGTGTGTGTGGTTTTTTGGTTTGGTTTGGCTTTTTGAGATAGGGTTTCTCAGTAGCTATGAAGCCAGTCCTGAAATTCGCGCTGTAGACCAGGCTGGCCTCGAACTCACAGAGATCTGCCTCCGAGTGCTGGGATTAAAGGTGTGCGCCACCACCACCCGGCTACCTTCCCATTTTTCTAATACTGCCCTTTTCCCCCCAGTGAGTGTGTGTTGCATTGGTAATTTTTTAACAATGATGAAACAAATCAGCCCATTACTATGTGAGCAGGATGCATGTTTCTTCTCTTGGGATGAGGGGATGGAAACTCCCCCATTGCTGGGATTAAAGGTGTGCACCACCACCGCCCCA
Source organism: Dicrostonyx torquatus (assembly GCA_028555095.1). NCBI lineage: Eukaryota > Metazoa > Chordata > Mammalia > Rodentia > Cricetidae > Dicrostonyx > Dicrostonyx torquatus. The sequence continues at coordinate 2,106,550 of JAQHUG010000005.1, forward strand.
CTTTCTTTTGTTTTTTAAATAATGGCTGGATATGAAATTGAAGCACTGTGCTGTCTCTGCTGGGGATATTTTTATAATATACACAGTGCATGAAGGAGGTAAACACTGCATGATATCTATGTTCAAAGACCTAAAACAATTACTGCTCCCAGGAAATATGCTTTTCGAAGGAAATCTGGACCCCTTTTCAGGTTTCATAAACTGGAGAGGAGGGAGAAGCTGAGGTAGAGGGAGAGAATGGCACCTCATACAGCCACACTTTCATGGAGAAGTGAGAGGACCGCTTACTCTTCCGGAGTCAGTTCTTTCCTACCTTTGTGCGGGCTACAGGGACCAAGCCTGAAACATCAGGCTTACATGGCGAGCACTTTACCCTCTGAACCACCTCTCTGGCCCCCAGGATTCTTTTCATACTACCACAAAGATGCTCAGCTTCACCAGCAATCAGGAAAATGTAAATCAGAACTGTGCTGGGGCCTGGGGAGATGTCCAAGTCAGCTAAGTAAGCATGAGGACCTGAGTTCAACAGCCACCACTCATATCAAAAGCCAGGTGCAGTAGCCCCTGTCTGTAAGCCCAGGGCTAGGGGCATGGGACAGGACAGTGGATACCCAGGGCTTGCTGGCTAGTCAGTCCAGTGAGTTGGCCAGTCTCCAGGATCGGAGAGACTGCTTTAAAAAATAAAGTGGAGATCAATCAAAGAAGACAGTCAAAGTTGACCTCTGGCCTCCACCTGAACAAGTACATGTTTTCACATGCACCTGATTCCCCTACACACACACACACACACACACACACACACCACACAACATACCACACACACCACATATACACACACATACATATACACACACATCCCTCCACACATACACACACCACACACATACATGTACACACAAATGAGTCTTTCAGCATGGCACCCTAGCACCTATATCCAATCTAAGCATGTAGCAGCTGAGGGAGAATTGGCACAGGTCTTTCTAAGGCAAGCTTGAACCACATAATTGGGACCCCTTCTCTATAACGAACAGGTAGCAAGAAAGAAAGGAGGGAAGGACAGAGGGAGGGAAGAGGGAAGGAGAGAACATGAGAAGACACAGAGAAGGAGGCAGCCAAGAGAGTAACCTCTGCAGAAACCAACCCAGCTCATGTCTGAACTTTTAACCTCCAGAGCTATGAAAGTCTGTTGCCTAAGCTGTCCTGTGTGCGGGCTTTGGTGTGGTAGCTGTAGAACACTAATATAATGCCCTGGTCTGAGGCTCTGCCTCTAAACAGACAGCCACACTAGCATTTGGCGAGGGCCCCAATCACCAACAGAACACTATGCTGCGGCTGTAGGTCAGCTGGTAGAGTGCTTGCCTGGCACACACATAGTCCTAGGTTCGATCCTCAGCCCTACATAAACCCAGCCTGCAACTCCAGTGTTTGGAAGGTAGAGGCAGGAGGATCAGACTTCAAAGTCATCCTCTGGCTACACTTGAGTTCCAGGCTAGCATGGGATACACAAGACCTCCTGCACTGGGAACAGCTTTTGTACTCACAACAGACAGAAGGGGATTCCAGCTGGATTCTTTTGTGTGTTAATCTTGAAGTTTCAGCCTGTAGTCACCATCCCCTGCCTCCTTATGTGACCCTTGAAGTGCCAAGATGCAAGCTAACTCCTAGCCTGGAAGCAGCCCAACCTCAGGGGACTTGGTGCACACTGTTATGTGGTGTGGCCAAGAGGGAAGCAGACTGTGATATTTGAACCCACCATCACTGCCTGGAGGTCCACCCACCCCTCTTCTTGTATACAGCTTCGCAGGGTCCAGCAGTTTTTAAATCCCAGCCTGTCCTAGAAAGTGTGGCAGGAGAATGGTGACTTCAGGCAACCATCAAGATTAAGGCACAGAAGATTCCAGGGAACAATGGGAAACCTTTCTCCTACCTGGGCTTTATCTAACCAACAGAGTGTGCATGAGAAAAACTCAGAAACATGGCCCTGAAAAATTGAGATGCTATGAAAAAGTCCTATAAAAGAGCTACATATCTCCTGGCCCAGTGCTTTGGGGGACTCTTTCCTCAGCTCCCTGTCCCCCTTCTAGCTTTGGAAGCGCTTTCTCTTTCTTTTTTTATAATTTATTCTTATTAGTTTAAATTATGTCCATGTGTCTGTCTGTGTTTGCATATGTCCAACTGTGATTGTGTGCATTTATCTGCCTATGAGTGTGTAGATGTGTCCATCTGTGGGTGTGTACATGTGTACATCTGTGGGTATGTGCATGTGTCTATGAGTGTGTGCATGCGTCTGACTGTGAGTGTGTGCATGTGTCCATCTGTGGGTGTGTGCATGTGTC
>JAQHUG010000005.1:2130999-2146649 GCA_028555095.1 Dicrostonyx torquatus
AGAGAGGAGAGAGAGAGAGAGGGCAAGAGAAGGACTCAGGAGTCACAGGAGACTGAAGAGTAATGCTCTCCTCCACCCTCCTCCCTGCCTCCCCAGCAGAGGTAATGATGCCAGCTCTCTTTAATCCACAAACCTTGAATACTTCCAGCATATGCACACACTTGTGCCAGAAATCAAAGAGCTGTGCTCTCCAGAACCTCTCCATCCCTCTGCATAAGACAAACCAGGCGCCTGTCATATGCACGGCCAAGCAAGCCCCAGCAGTGTGGGGTCTTATGGGATCCAGCCCCAGAACTGAAAAAGGTCTACATTTCACAGGCCCTGCTCTTCATTACCTCGTTCTGTTTTTCTGACAGATTCTTTTTCTGACTAGTTCCCTGGCTCCAACACCTGCATGCTGGCAGATGCTGTGACCTACCAGATTTCTCCAGAAAGGACTGGGGAAGGACACTGTGGTGTTGGCCTAACTGTCCCCCTGAAGGGTTACAAACAACCCATTTACCCTTGATCACTTTTTATAACGAAAAAGGAAAGCAGGTCTTCTAGAGGTCTCTATCCTCTACACCTGCTTCTGCTTTTTTATTATTATTATTATTATTATTATTATTATTGTAAATGTGTGTCTGCTCGTGCACGTGTGCACGCTCGTGTGCACAAGTACCATAGAGGCCATAAGGAAAGGCTTTGGAAAAGCTACCTTGAGGTGGAACTACAGGTGGGTGCTGGGATCTGAACCCCAGTCCTCTGATAAATCAATAAGTGTTCTTAACCACTGAGTTTGACACCCCCTTTTCTGAGAGTTTGAGGGTTACTTGCAGTGCTGGAGTTGGAGTCCAGGCCTGCCACATACTGAGCTGCACCCCAGTCTCGAAGACAGTTTTAATACTGCCTGCATGGTACTGCTGAAGGGCCTCCCTGAATCACACCCTCCATCTGACTGCATCTGTCAGCATCTGGCAGATCTAAGGAACTGGTTCCTCTCTTGGCTTTTTGGCTGGAGCCTGCAGAGTCCTGGTACTGTTGGTCCCAGCCAAGGCCACTCCCACCATGGAATGGAACACTCTTCCACTTCCAGTCTGGCAAAATGTGGGCTTTTTCTTTTTCTTTCTTTTTTACTTTTTCCCCCTTAAGTGAGTGTCAGGACTTAATCAGCTGAAAATTTGCATGCACTGAGTTAAGTCTGGAAAGACTTCGGGCCCTTTTAACTCACATTTTCTAAACTGAGCTACAGCTTCCCGTGCTAAGAGGTGATTAATGGGTTGAGAGCCAGTTTTACTGCCTCCACCGGGTAGTTTTTGTGTTGCCAGGGAAGGCTCACTAAGCCTTCTAACAGAACAAGCTAACAAGACTTGGAGCCCAGGAAGCAGACCAAGCCATTCCCAGTGGCCCTGCTCCCACCTTCTGCAGAAAATTCCCAAGAACAAGCTCTGCAGCTTCTTTCGCCCATTTGTCGGTGCCCCCACCCCCACCCCAACAGCCTTCCCTGTGGCTTCCCCGAACAAAGGCAGAAGGAGAACAAAGGGGTCAAAAAGGTTAACAAAGACGCCTCCGCTAGGCTGTAGGAGGGTACGAGGAGGAGGTGAGTGACAGGGATGAGGCCCAACAGTGACATCAACAGCCACCCTTCCAGCACCCTGCCTTGAACAAAGCTTGTCTTCTCAATAGGTCTTCATCTCTCCCTGGGGTAAGGTGGCAGAGACAAGGTGGGGGAGGTGGGCTCAAGAGCATCCCCCCACTGGGCAGCCTGTGTCTCCAGCCACCTGGTCCTGGGCCACTGCTCAGGGGTGTCACAAAGGAGAGGGCCAAATGCCTGGGTGAGAGAGGTCCTGAGAAGACTGAAGCCCTCACCAAAATGCAAGGTGGGGACAGCCATTATCACTGGAACTGGGAGGGTCCACCACCTCCTACCACTTCTGGGTGGTGTGGTGGTGCCTAAGGAAGGTGTCCAATCAGTTCTCACCCCCTTGCAGTCTCAAGAGACTCCAAACAAGACCAGGGTAGCCTAGGCTGAAGCCCATAGACATGGATCATTCACATCTGTCTACACAGCTGGTTCCACACCAAACTGTCTGCTCTGTGACTCTCTACATGGTAGGCTCTGTTTGGACCATGATCGAAGACCAGGTTCTCTGCACTCACAGGGTCATTCCCCAAGAACGGCTACATTTCCAGTTCCGTTGTAATCTCCAAGTTACCCTCTCACCCTCCCCCACGCAGGGTGGAAGCTTCTTTCTAGTCCCATTGCCTTTTCTCAGCGCTAAGCAAGAGGTTTAGGAATGCCTCTGAGCCAGCAGCTTCTCTGGAAATACAAACCTAAATCCATCCTGGGGTGAAGTTTCTCTCCTTTAAAAAACAAAACAAAACTTGGGTTCCCATCTGGGGAATGGGAAGGGTGTAATTGTAGGGCTCAGGGTGAGCTGCCCCAAGCAGGGAAATTAAACAGATGAAAGGAACAGATAGCTTTACCTGGCGGGCATCTTTCTTCTCTCCACCGGTCACGAACTCATTACTTAACATTTAAAAGCCCCACAAGGAGCCCTGGGAATACTAAAAACTTATTCCAGCAGCTCCCAGGGAGGAGAGACTGCCTGTGTTCCTTTAATCCAGGATGGTCAGGAAATTCAAACCCTTTCACAATCCCCAGGAAGGCCGTTTTTTAAATGTCCCTGGCTCAACAGCAGACCCACAGAGGAAAGAAAGGCCTAGCAGGACCCCCAGGGACAGGGCTTTGCGGCTATCCTGAGTGGGGGTGGGCTGTACTAGCCAGAAGAAAGAAAAGCCCTTTAGCAGTCCATTTTCTGAAGTTCGGGAAGCCTCTTGCTCCTCTGGTTGGGGTTATTTTAATCTAGTACATAATATTTCAGAGGAAATGAACTAGAGAACTGGTGAAGGCCTCCTCCTCCTCTCTCCGAAAGTGCTCCCGACTCTATACTGACAGCAATCCCATGCCGCTATTACCAGAAGGTGACACACAGCATCACTTCACCTGGATTAGGCCTTTATGTCATTAAACTGAAGCTTTGCCCAGTGTGCTGCGATCTCTCCAAACTGACGGCAATGGTGCAGTCAGGAGAAAAAAGGGTTTTTTCCCCTCAGGAAACATTTGAACTATTTGCTTTTTTTCAAATCCCAACAAAGTTATGAACATTGCAATAGCAATGCCATCCAGTTCTGGGGTGGGTGAGTGGGGTCTGATAACCACCTGGCCTGGGTGGGCAAGCTCATTCTCCTGGCTCCAAGGACCGTTCACACCTCTGACTGTCTATATCACCCCCTTGTATCACCTCTGGGCCTCCACACTTCCCCTTCCATGCTGGGTTGACGCTTCCTTCCTGGATGGAATTCTACTGCTACAGAAGATGGTAAATTGACCGGAAGCCCTGGGAGACTGGGCATCGCCTCTGGACACATCTTGTCGGCACTTGGTATTGTCAGGCCTCTGCATTCTTGTGTATCTGATGGAGACAAAGTGCCACTTCCTGGGGATTTCATTTCTTGACTTGGGGATCTCCCCAAGGTCACCTCTTGCCAGCTGCTTTTTGTTTTTAAGTCCACTTGTCCCCCTTCTCCGTGATTGTGGGTTTAAGGAAACAGGCTTTAAGTACAAACCACTGGCCTGCAGGAAGGATTCATCTGTTACCCCACGTGCCATCTTCCAATGAAGCTCGATGGCTACATTTTAGCACTACCCCTCATGGAGACCTTCTGTCCTGTGCAGGCAAGTGGGGCTGGCAAGGAGGGAAGGGAGGCAGAAAAGATGCTCATTGCCTCCTCAGAGAGGACATGACAAACCACATGTTTCTGTGTACAGGAGATGAGGCAACCCAGCAAAACGACTAGGGAGAAACCAGAAGCCATAGGGGCGCCCAGGACTTCAGGGTATGTTCTGCTTAGGAAGCGGTGTCCTTTCTTCACCAAAGAAAACATGATGGCAGAGAGGGTGGAACAAGTCCAGACAGCTTGGTGGTGGTGGGTGTTCTTTCCCCACTTTTAATGTTTATAGCTCGGTCCGTTTTTCTTTCCCCTCACTGGCTCTGACCAACAAGGCTCTCCCTGTGACCAAAGGGATCACTTTGGTTGGAAGAGAGATGCCGTAAAAAAACAGAGGGTTGGGCCTGGTCCCCAAAACCTACCTCACCAGTAAAAGGGAAACTGGCAGACAGCTCAAAGGCCCAAAGACACTGAGAGGAGTAACACTTGGTCCTAAGCAAGCTGCCAAATGCTGACTCCACTCCCATTGCTGAGCAAAGCAGAGGAGAGAAGGGGTGACAGGTTGGGGTGACAATTTTTTGGGGGCTGCTAAACAGGTCAAGTCAAACCTACGAGAAGACACTCTGTGAAAGCCCCTGTCTGGAATTTGTTTGGCCACCGTTGCTTATGGATACTGTCAAGAAAGGACCACATTCACAGCTGGTGGCCACATTGTACAGTAAACAGTGGAAGAAGTAGGGGGAATGTATCTCTTTTGTCAGGTAACCTGAGCTCAGGGCCTGCTGATCCTCCCACTGAAGAAATGGACAGAAACCACCTCCAACACCCTCCCTACAGCTCTGTGACTCCTGGCAAAGCCACCTACAACTAGGGTGGTCCAGAAGATGTCAGTAGACCCTTCAGCCAATAAAACATCCCATCCGCATATGAAACACAAAAGCCATGACTGGAGATGTAACTCCATGTGTAGAGTTTGTCTAACATGAAGGAGGCCCTGGGTTTGATCACCAACACCAAATAAAGCAGGACTAAGGCACACCTATGATCCCAGCCCTGGGCAAGGTGGAGGGGGTAGGATCGGACATTGGACATCAACCTTTCCTAAATAGTGAGTTGGAAGCCAGCCTCAGCGGAGACTCTGTCTCAAAACCAAACACCAAAGGTGGCATCAGACTTAAACTCAGCCCAGGGCCATGCTGAGTGTCTAAAACTGGGCTCTGGAAAGATGGATGGGATTTCTTGAGATCTGATCAAATCAGCACCTATTTTGTGGTCTGCAAACTTTTGTGTGGCCTCCTCTTTAAGGAGCCTCCAGAATGAGAGAAGGGAAGTCGTTATATGTAGCTGGCACACAGAGGAACACTCCCCTTTCCCTGGCACTGTTCTGGGGGATGCTCTGACTGAGCTGACCTGGAACACACAGAGGGTTGGGGGTTCATGCCATTCATTATCCCTCTGGTTGCTGCCTGAAGCCCCAGGGGAAGGAGAGAAAAGGACTAGAGCAGAGACAGCTGCCAGCCAAGCTCAGCAGCAAGTCAGAAAAGCTGGAACCTCTTGCCCTCAGTTTCTGGGAAGGTCCAAAGAGAAAATCAAGAATATAACAGATCTCAAAGACCTCCTGTGGGGTCCCTCACAGGACAAAAGGACATTGGGTTTCCAAATCCACTGTTTCAGCCCCAGGCTAGGATGGGTTAACCTCAGCTCTTTGCAGCAGCCACTATTTCCCACAGGGCCAAACCAGAAACCCAACAGCCTGAACTTGTGGGACCACGGTTTCATTTCTGTTCCCAGAGCAGCTACGCCCCAACCACTCCCAGCCAGCCCAGCTTCCACTCAGCGGCTACAGTTCTTCTCGCTGGGCTTCTGGGGAGCACACACAGCTAGTTCTGTTCATCCCAAATCTTAGGGGTGCCATTAAAGGCCTCTTAGGCTGACAGTGACTACAACTCTGAGAACACTCGGCTGGGCTTCAAAGGGATGAAGACCCTGCACAGGAACGCACACCATGCAAGGTTCACACACTGACTCCATTAAGGCGATTCCACGGTTCTTCCGACTAGAAGGGGAGCCCCTTCTATCTCACGGGCCATTTTCCTTGCCTGTTTTGGGGTGAACATCACAATTCTATGCCTGACACAGATCATTTGAAATGATATTTCTAGAAGAAACACTGGCCGTGTTATCTGGCCCATAGACATAGCTAGGTCGTAGCTGGTGCGGATACAAAATGCAAAGCTGTGGCCTCGAGACACCGGGGGCCCCACTGAAGCAGGAAAATAGACCACTGAGCTACATCCGTAAGTGGGAAATCTTCTCTAGGAAATAAGAGAAAAAAAAATCACTCACTTAAAGAGGTTCCCTGTCTCAAGCTACACAATGCCCTGTGCTTCTCCTGGAGTCTGTGTTACCCATGTCGAACGACCTCTCCAAAGATGACTACCACATTTGAACTTCTTATTTTTCAAAGCCACAAGCCCAGTACACCTTTATTCTTAAGAAACTACCTGCCCTCCCCCACCCTCAAAAAAGGACAAGTAAAAGACAGTCTAAGAGTAGGGGTACACACTTTTAATCCCAGCACTCAAGAGACAGAGCCAGGTGGATCTCTGAGTTCAAGGCCAGCCTGGTCTACAGAGCAAGTTCCAGGACAGCCAAGATTCTCAAAAACAAAATAAAATAAAATTGACCTATCTATAGGGCTCCATTGTAGCGACAGAAAATGGACTAAGACAGGCATGCTTTGCTATCTAGGACATCTCTCACTTTACGGATGTTAATTTTCCACATAGCCTCAACGTCACTGTTTTAGCATCTATTTCTACGAGGGGTGGGGTGTAGTGCATGCGACAGTGCACGTGTGAAAACCAGAGAACAACTTGCTTGCTATCTTCAGCTCTCTCCTGGCACCACGAAGGTTCTGGGAAATTAAGGTCACATCACCAGGCTGAGGAACAAGCGCCTTTACCTGCAGAGCCACCTTGACAGCCTGGCCTGGACATTTTAGTCTTTATGTTGCCTCATGCCTCCTTGAGTCAACATATTGAATCTCATGGCAATGCCTCTGGGATATGAACTAACAAGGAGGGCTGTGTAGGTAAGGAGGCAGAAAGTGACTTTTTTCCCCAACTTAGATCTCCCAAGCAGCACTGTGGCTTCTATCTTCACTTAAAGCTCTTAAAGTTGACAGCTTGTGTGGTGGCATTTTTCCTGCATGTATGTCTGTGTTAGGATGCCAGATCCCCTGGAACCAGAGTTATAGACTGTAACATGAAGGCCTGCTTGTTGGGATTTCTGTCCTGCCCAGTTTCCACAGCCAGTAAGCCCCAAAGAAAACCACACAGAGAGTCTACATTAGATATAAACTGATTGGCCCATTAGCTCAGGCTTCATATTAGCTCTTATAACTTATATTAGCCCATTATTCTAGTATATGTTAGCCACATGGCTCGGTGCCTTTTTCAGTGGGGTAGATCACATCCTGCTTCTTTGGTGTCTGGACAGGACTGGGAAAGAGCTTCCTTCTTCCCAGAATACTCCTGTTCTCGTTGCCTCTACTTCCTGTCTAGTTGTCTTGCCTGTACTTCCTGCCGGGCTACTGGCCAATCAGTGTTTATTTAAAACATAATTGACAGAATACAGAATTGTCCCACACCAACATACAGTTGTGAGTGGCCATATGGGTGCTGGGACTTGAACTTGGGTCCTCTAGAAGAGCAGCCAGTGCTTTTAACCACTGCGCTATCTCTTTAGCCCAGACGGCTTTTTCTAATAGAGATGACATATTTCATACTAGACTGGCTCCTAGGCATTTTGTGATTTTTTTTCTTTTTCACATTTCTCTCTTGATGTATGTTAATTCATATATAGTCACCTCACCTCCTCAGAGTTCCTAATTCTCAACTGTCCTCAACTGGTTCCTTTGAATTTTCCAGAGCAACCCCCACTCTGTACCATTGATGACAAATTCCTCAAAGCATCTCTAATTGCCTCAGTGCCTTGGACTTCCACAACAACACAGCACAAGATCAGAAGCAAACATCTGCATTTTTGTACATTAAATGCTCTATTCCAAAATGTAACATTCACCATGGATTCTAGAAGATTCTCTTTATCAAGGAACTGGGACTATTTTTTGCCCCCATCCTCCCCCTGCAAAGAATTCTGAAATTTAATAAGCATTTACAGCAGTCGCTGAGTTTATTCTTCCTTCGGATCTGTTCCTTCGAATATGGAATTTTAAGATACGGGGCCAGGGCTGAGAAGCTGAGAAGTTTGGAAACTCAGAACCTAGAGAAATGCCAGATGCATAATTGCATGGATGTGTCTGCAAGCCCAGCACACTTAGGAGGAGATAAGAGCTGGAGACGGGAGAAACCCTGGGAGCTTGAGGACCAGCTAAGTTCTTCTATGCAGCAGTGGACACCAGAATTCCTGCATCTCAAATAAGGTGAAAGGGGAGAACTGACATCAGAGGAGGTTGTCCTCTGATCTGTACACATGAATGTAACCCACCACATACACATATCATACATGCACACATGTCATACACTCAGGGTTTTTTCTTTTCTTTTTTTTTTTTTTCATTCAAAAATTTACACTTTCTCCCCTTCACTCAGGGTTCTTCTAACTGCTGGATTACTTCAGATTTCTAGAGAAAAATTTCAGTGTTATCAGTCAATGCATTGCCATGTTCTGCTTGCTGAATTCTATATAAGATGTTTGCATCTGCATTTTCAAGTGTTCAGTCTTCCGGCATTCTACTGCTTCATAGCAAAGAGCACCACACAGCTAGCAGCTTCAAATATTGGCAGCTGATTAGAGGAGGCTTCTACGGGTGAGAAATTCCATATCTGAACTCATTTCCTTTGGAGTGTAGGACGAATGTCCCTGCCAGTCAGCACCTCCTACAGATGATCTGAATCCTTAACTTTGTGAGGCCCCCAGGCCCCTCAAATCACTCTCACAGATTGAACCTCTGACTTCCGATCTCAGTCACAAGGTAGAGATTTACAAGACTCTCTGCCCAATGAGGAGAGGGAAAGGAACCCTTATTCCATTCCTGGGAAGCACACCATGACACAGTTTGCTCAAACTCTGCCTACATCTGCATCTGCCCAAGGAAGCAGCCCACCCACCGCTTGCTATGATAGGCTGTGACCTTGGACAGCCCCTTTCTCTTGCCTATGCCTCAGTTTCCTTGTGCGTCAACCCTAACTGACGAAGGTTGCCAAAGGAACCAAATGCATTATTATACATGATACTCAGAGTGGCATCAGGCACTTGGTAGGCACAGGTTGGCACTGGCTTGAAGTATGATGCCTTTTCTCCCACACCTCCCTCATGAGGGGTCTTTGGTACCTATCTGTAGCATAGACTGATAAATGAACAGTGGACTGTTCAACAGAGGCAGTAGACTAATCAATAAATCTGCAACTGCTATGGATTTCCCCAGCCCCTTGGGACATGCTGCTCAGCTCTGCCAGCCCAAAGAAGAAAGGGATATGACAAATGCCTTTCATGTCTAATCTTTTAGAAGTCACTTTCAGGCAGACAAGATCTAACATCGTGCATGCGTAATACAAGATCTCCACATCTGGGAACCACTGCCTGCCCGCTCTGCCTTCAAAACATATCCCAATCCCCCAGGAACCAACTGCCCCACCCCCTCACCCAATCACATTCAGAGGGTCTCCTCCACCTAAAATTGTGATCAAGATCTACACAATACAAAAGAAACCATTTTTCAAGTGCCCAGCCCTGGGACTTTAAGCCCAACTTCGGTTTGAATCTGATGTCCTCCACAGATTTACATTCTCCACATTTAGTACCCAGCTGTGTTTAGCTTGAAAGTTGTGGAGCCTTCAGGAGGAGGGGCCTGGCTGGAAGAAGTAGGTCCCAACGCATAGGCTTTTGAAGGATACAATTCTACCTGGTTCCAACTATGTTCTCTCTTCTCGTCAAGACAGGAACAGCCTCTGCGGCATGTTCCTACCTTATTTAGTCCCACTTGGTGAAGCCCGAGGATTTTATACTGCTAAGAGGAATTGTGAATGTGGGTTAGTTACAGGTGTGTGGGTAACTAAATGGCAGCTGTATTGCTGAAAGCCCAGTCAGCACAGGTGATGGCCCCAGGCTAGCGCTTTGGAATAACTTGCAGGCAGCTCCACAGGGTAGAGTCTCTCATATCCAACCATTCTTACTGTTGAGGGTTTTGGCACGGTGGCAAAGACACACAAAAAACACACAAACAAACCCACGTGGAGTTTATTAGAGGGGAGTGACCGGAACTGTGAAAACACCATGAGGGGAAGGGAAAAAGAGAGCGGAAGATGGCGCCTCTGCCTCTTAAAGATCGCCTTGTGCATGCGCACCAGGGTGGGTTGCGTAGGTACGTCAGACGCTGATGGCGAAGATGGTGGGCGACCCATTCCTTGCGTGCCAAAACCCACAACACTTACTGCCTATATAACCTCAGAGAGGGAGGGGCGTTCTGTAAGTTTCAGGGACTTCCTGAGACTTCTGAGTTGTTTGCTTCCTGAGTGGTAAGGACTCTCTAGCATCTTTATGTGGTTTCGACGCAGGATGAAATATCCTGACACTGAGGAAAACGCTATCTATCAGCATTAAAATGGATCAGGGGCTAGAGACAACTTTGGTAAAGAGTTTGCCACACAAGCATAAAGAGTTTAATATCCAGAAAGCATATGGACTCTTGTAAGTCTAAGCACTGGGGAGGCTTGCTACTTGGGGCTTGGTGACCAGCTGGGCTAGCAGAATTGGGGAATTCTAGGTAGAAGTGAGAGATCCAAGGAAGACTGCCTGAGGGGAAATGGACACCCAGTGCTAACCTCTGACCCCCATACACATGGCACATATATGCACATACATATGCACCTACACACATATACAAACACACACTTTTTAAAAATCTAACCATCAAAGTACATATGTGTAAATGGAGAAATAAGACATCCTCTCCCCTGAATCTACAGTTCAATTGTTTGGCAACAGAATCTCAGCGTCCTTCCACCCCAGCACCAGCATCTCCCAACAAACATGTGAGAACTGGAATTGTTTAAGCATTATTAACACATGTCAAAAATATCCAAGACACCCAAGAATATTCAATCGGCCTCCACTTTTGGCAAATACCAATGTTTAATGTTTCCAGAAAGGATAAAATCCACAGGGCTCCAGAGAAGCTAACTCTGCCTAGGAAGGTCTTCCAAGCTGTCTTCTTGGTCCTATTGGCCACCTTCCCACAGCCCACTTCCTGTGCATAGACAGAGCTGCACCCCACTGGGACCATGATACCTCAGACTGTCCTTGTTAGTGCCACTGTGTTAGCATGGCCACAGCCCTACTCCATCTCTCCTGCGTCTTCCAGAGGCACCTCTGACCATGTTTCTCCACAGTTCGATCCCTGGCTACTTTCTCCCCAGAAATGCTAAGATAACAAAAGTCTCACTTTCTTCAGATGCCTGGATCCTTGTAAAGTGATCCAATCCCAGGTATCCCTTTTCCTCCTCTAGGGAGACCTAGCCCTTCCAAGACGCTGTGCAGCCAAAAGAAGAACCCATCCTGGCTTGAGGCTCCTCCCCCAGCGGCTGCCCGCCCACACCAACGTGCTCTCCACTCATTTTTTTTCTACTTCTGGTTCCCATTAGAGAAATTGCCTCATCAGACATGAGGAATAGAGAGAGGGACTCACCTACCCCCTTCCCCTTAAATGTTAAGCTCATAAACTGGACCAAAGAAATGTTCAGATGTATATCGTAATCCCTATAAAAGATACTTCCAAGGATACTTCACTTTTTTTTTCTTTTGGGCTTAGAACTGATTAAACAAAACAATGTTCTGTCCAAACCTGCATTTTTCTTATTACTTTCTAATCATTTTACCACCAGCATAAAGGCCTGCTCTTTTCCAACACTGGGCTCTTTAATCATCGCTGACAGGCCTCAGTTCTCTGCTTGGCAGGCACCCAGCAAACACCATTGGGCTCCAGCGCTCTCCGCGGCCTCCTCACATCCTCTCCTCTGGATAACACAGCTCATTGAAAGCGTGAGTGCCAGAAGAGGGAGGGAAAAGCCTCTGCGCCTCATGAAAGCCGCTCTTCCGTGTAGCGCTGGGAGCTAGGGTGCATTCAGGTGACTGCCATACTGGAGGTGGGTGTTATGGGCGAGCTCCTGTATCCCAGCAGGGACCAAGGTCAAAATAAACACACACCCCCACTAAGTAAGTGGAGGGCTAAGACTTTTCAGCCTCCATTGCATCTCACAGTCAAGCAATCTAATGAATATATATATATATATATTACACTATTCTATTAAATTTTTTTTGTACATTCAAATCAGTTTCTTCTTTGAAGTCAAAATAACCTTGAAAGAGATGCAGGGCAGATTTCTCTCATACCCCATGTGTAGAGGAAAGAAGGTGAATGAGGTTTTCTGGAACATTCTCTTCTAAAATACCATCAATGGTTATTAGGCTAGTAAAAAGGATAAGTCACCCTGGAGAAGGGGTGATAAATTCAGCGCAAAGTCCTGTCTCTGGAGGGAGATTTCAACAGATCAGAACTACAGTGGCATCCAGTGGTGCCCTGAGTAAGCAGGACTTGGAAGCTGGGAGAGGAGCCACCTGGCCAAATATGTATGGACTGGATACAGGGTGGACCTGAGCTTCCCGTGGGCAGATGACAGGCTTCCAGAGCTTTGAAGGGAAGTGTAGCTGAGCAGACACGGAGGCATGCCTGGCAGGAAGTCTGGGGTGCAGCCTCTCTCAGAAATTCACTCTTCCAAAGGCAAACACTAGAGGCCTCTGAAGGGCCACACCACAGCTCTATAAGAGAGGTCAGGGCAGAAGCTGACTGAGAAGCCAAGTGAGGAGACTCAGCTTTCCTCTTGTGAGGTTCGCCTATGAGGGAGTCCCTGGGTCATTCCATCCCTGTGAGGACTAGTGCTGAGGAAGGTGGATTTGTGTGCAGGAGGCAGCACTGTGCCTAGAGCTCAGAGGACGGGGGGAGGGGGGGGGAGCTGAAAAGTGAGACAGGACCACACAGTGAGCTCAGTCCAGACAAGGCCATAGAGAGACTCACACACACCCATGTCCCGTCTGGTGGCACCATCAGGTCTCCCTGGCTTACGAAGCCACTGAACCACGTGGGATCGCAGAGTTCTGAAAAGCCAAAACAGCCTTGTCTGCTCGGAGAAGCAGCTCGTATCCCGTTCACTCTTTACAAATGGTGTCTAGAGCCCCAAGATCAGCATCCATGCCAGACTTCTAACAAGAAAAGTCATCCGGTGACAAACAAGGGCCAAATGCCAGAGGCTCCCATGGCCCAACATGCCCAGAGGATATAGTACCTCATTTTACAGACAAACCTGAGGCCTCACGGTGCGTTCCATGAAGACGGGACTCTGTGGTCTCCCTAAGCATGTCACCCACCTTGACTCCATCCAGAGAAGTCTCAGACATCTGGTGCCACACAGATTAAACCCATCTTCCTGCTCTCCGCCCCACCATCCCCTGTGCTCACGGAGCAACCGCTGAAGCAGCTTCAGTATAGGTAAGCAAGAGGGGAGGGCAGCCCAGCTTCAACACATAGCATGAAGACAACCAATGACAGATGCAGGGTCTAGCAGAGTCTGCTCCCTTAATCTTCAATCTCTACAAGAGCCCCAGCAAAGGGGGAGCTTGCCAAGGATGCATGAAGGGGCAGAGGGAAAGGAATGTATGTCTTGAAGTAAGTGCACATGAATTAATCAGGCAAATCAATAGAGTGCCCTGCATGCTGGCCGCCTCACAAAGGACAACTGTGGATACAAGCACCGTTGAGAAAACAGGGCCAGCGAAGTAGTTTTCTGAAATATTTGAAGAGAAGCAATAAAGGCAGGACCTTGGGGTCCTAGTATGTACTCTGTGGGAGACCCCAAAAGAGCAGCCTGCACCCTCCTCTACCAAAGAAACTGGGAAGGCCTGGGAACTCTACATGTTGGCAGCACATGGATGTCACCCTACTTGTTCCCAGGGGTCACAGGAGTGCACACAGAGTAAGTAAGATGTCATTGTCAGATGGTCAGGGAAAGCAGGTCTTCTACAGAGCAGGGCAGCCAGCAGTCTGCACAGCTGTAGGACACAGCAGACCCCTCCTCTCTGTCATGTGTACAGCTGCAGGAGACAGCAGGACCCTCCTCTATATCAGGGAGAGATGGGCAAGTCAAGGACAGGCAAGGAAACTGCCCCTGGTTCTTCAGAGTTCTCCATATTGCCTTCACCCCAATACCAGGAAACCACACATAAACATATATGCACATCCAAAATGCAAACCTGTGTTCACATATAATACATACCACATACCATGTGCACACACTTATAAATACATACAGACAAAAAAACTACTCACAAAGATAAATACACAAACACTACACAACTAAATATTCATACCACATACAATATGCACATTGTAAACATGCATACCTCAGGAAATCACACAAGTGCACACACCTGCACTTGTGTGCATGCATGTATATGTCCACACAGCACTAATTG
Source organism: Dicrostonyx torquatus (assembly GCA_028555095.1). Lineage (NCBI taxonomy): Eukaryota > Metazoa > Chordata > Mammalia > Rodentia > Cricetidae > Dicrostonyx > Dicrostonyx torquatus. The sequence continues at coordinate 2,145,262 of JAQHUG010000005.1, forward strand.
CATGTACATACACACATGCACAAACAGACCATCAAACTACATACAGACATTCAGACATACAAGCACATATATAATAAGTGCATACAAGTAGCACGTGTGCATCCACACACACTGGGAAACAGAATAGAAGTACAATATCTAGGTACCTGTGGATGCAACCTTGATAATTTGGTAAAACATTAATCTCTAAGTACCTAGAGACCAAAAGATCCCACTGCCTTTACTCCAGAGTTGAGTGGCTCTTGAGATAAGGCGCAGTTTGCTGCACAGGGTCTCACAAAGAGCCCTGCCCCACACCCACTTTCTGCAGCACATCCTGGAGCCAACACAGAAAAAAGGCTCCTGGAAGACCATTAAGCGCCAAGGCTGGACCACCTGAGCACAGGTGCTGTGGAGGAGTCAATGATCCTGCACTGTGTGCAAGATGCCCTCCCAGGCAGGAGGGAGCCCGAGCTGGCCAACTGACACTGTGGGGAAGGCAGGCTGTAAATGCCTGGCAACCCCCCTCTTCTGGGAATGGGTTAGGAGAGGTCCGGAGGGGCTAGAGAATGCCATCTGTACGTGGCTGTTGCAAATGCAAAGAAAGGAAACGGCACTGCAGACAAGGGCAATTGGGGGCATGGGCTCTTCCAAATGACCACGGCACTAAAACCAGTTAAGCGGCCAAGGAAAAATTAAAAACAGCAGCATCCAGGAACAGAAAGGCTGTCAAGGATAACCAGAAGAGGGCCTGGGGAGATGGCTCAGTTGGTACAGTACGTGCTCTTCATGCATTACGACCTGAGTTCAAATCACCAGGACCCACAGAGAGGCTGTGTATCTCAGTAGCCCAGCACTGGGTGACAAAGACAGGCAAATACTGGAGCCCTATGGCCAGCCAGCCTAGCTCCGATGGCAAGTTCAGTGCAACCTTGTCCAAGAGAGACAGAGGAAGATACCTGGAATCCTTCTCTGACATGAACATGCATGCAGACGCGCACACACGCATGCACACAGGAAAAGAAAGAATAAACAAAAAGGGTGTATGTGGTTACTACTCCTGGAATATCAGCACTTGGGAGCCTGAGGCAGGAGGATTCCAAAGAATTTGAGGTCAGCCTGGGCTACAATTCTAGGCCAACCTGAGCAAAAGTTTGAACCTAAAGAGAACCTACCATAAAATCATGCTGGGAGGTCAGAGTCACCAAATGCAAAGCAGAGGCAAAGATCCTGCCTCCCCCCAGCCCCGTGCTGCAGACTCAGAGCCAAAATGTGAAAGTCCCCCATCACAACTTTGCATCTATAAAAACAGGAATGTAAGTCCTTCCTTGGGAGTGGGAACAACCAAGCTAACAGCCCATATTTGATTGTAAGAAAGTGATTCTCATTATTGAAGGACAATTAATTAA
>JAQHUG010000005.1:2147510-2159565 GCA_028555095.1 Dicrostonyx torquatus
CTGAGGCCACTGAACTCCAAAGCTACTCAGGTTCCTCAAATAAAATGGTGAAGTGTTTATTTACACTGTGCCTATGTGTAGTGTAGCCTCCCATATATACTTTGAAGTTGCTCTAAATGACGAATGCCTAACACAGTACAGACACTGTCCTGCTCGGGAAACAATGTGAGAAATTTATAGGGGTTTGTACAGATGCTTTCACTCGGTCTACAACTGCACACAGAATGCAAACTACGGTCCATCAAGCCGCACCCATCAGGAAGGCAGATCCACATAGAACGTTTGTACCCATGTTTCTGATGCCCTCCGGAAGTCATACATCATGGGCACCAGGAGAATCGTATGTGGGACCACAACAAACACCTGTTTTAGCCTATGCCAATTTCTGTCCCAATTCAGAACTAACCTTGCTCTCCCACTGGAGAAAAAGTCTAGTGTTGTGGCAAACGTTAGCTCCATGGCTTCCCTGCCTTCCAAAAAGCCTGAAGGCTGAAGCGCTCTGACCTTTCCAATCCTGCCAGAAGCTTTACTGTGTTTTCCAGGACCCCTGTACCTACTAATAAGGTCTATCATGAAGGGGGTGTTCCTAAAATCTAGGCGAACAGGAGAATTGAAAGCATCTGATTTTTGTTTGTTTGTTTGTTTTGGTTTTGGTTTTTTGGTTTTTCGAAACAGGGTTTCTCTGTAGCTTTGGAGCCTGTCCTGGAACTAGCTCTCATAGACCAAACTGGCCTCAAACTCACAGAGATCTGCTTGCCTCTGCCTCCCAAGTGCTGGAATTAAAGACGTGCGCCACCGCCGCCGGGCCTGAATTTCCTTTAAATGCACAAATTAGCTCCTTTGACTCACTCAACAAACCCTTAGATTTTAACACTAACTTTGAAACTGCAGAAACCAAGGCACCCACTGAGAAAGTCCAACACTCGAAGCTTGCCTTCTCTCTCCCCAGTCTCTCAGACCACAACCAACTGGCTTGAGATTCCTTCCAACTTCCCTGGGGTGGCGGGATGCAAGTCAACAGGCTTCTGAAAATCCCACGATAATTAATCTGCAAACTGCCTCACTAAGCAGGACAGAAATCAATCAGGAACATTTAGAAGGCCAGCCTCGTGTTTTCCTACCTACCCCACATGGCAGAATATATCTCCTTTCCAAGCCAAAGCAGAGTGTGTCATTTTTTAACTGGAAACCTCACTACACAGAGAACTCCCCCATACCCTGTAAAGGTCCTTTCTTTGTTTCGCCTCTAGGAAAATCCGATCCAAAAGCCTGGAACACAACACTTGGATTTGTTTGTTCTGGGCCTCTGAGCCATGTGACTTAGGCTACAAACTGCTCCAGACTCCATGGTCCTCACTGGGACTCAGCCCAGTGTTAGGAATGTGTCTGGGTCTCAAGAAAATGACCGCACAACCCAAAGTATCTCAGCAAGGCAAAAGTGTGACTTCTGCAGAAAGGTGTACCCTGCTATACAAGCAGGCATGTGCATCCAGGGTGGTCCCGCTGGATTTTTATCTCAAGGCAAAGGGGCCCAGGAGTGGTTTAAATAAGAAGCGCCCCCCACAGGTCACATATGTGAATACTTGGTCCACACCTAGTGGGGGTGACTGGGGAGGGGCAGCCTTGCTAGAGGAAGTACATCACTGGGGTGGGGGAGTGAGGATTGACAACCTCACCCCACTTCCAGTTCACTCTCTGTGTTCCCTGGTTGAAGATGCAATCTCGCAACTACCTGCTCCCAGGTCTCCCTGAACTGTGCCTCTGGAACCATATGTCAAAATAAACACTTCTTTTCATGAGTTGCTTTGGGTAATGGTGTTTTTATCAGCACAGCAGAAAAGCAACTAATGCAGGTCCTGGGCCTTGCTCTGAATGGACAGAACAATGAATTGATAGGCAAAGTGTAACTGTTTTGTTTGTTTGGTTGGTTGGCTGGTTTGGTTTTGAGTTTTTCAAGACAGTGATTTCTCTGTGTAGCCCTGGCTGTCCTGGAACTCGCTCTGTAGACCAGGCTGACCTCCTGCCTCTGCCTCCGTCTCCCAAGTGCTGGAATTGAAGGCGTGCACCAGCACCGCCCGGCACAAAACACAACTTTATAAGAACAGGATGCAACCTTAAGCAAATACTTTGCTCTTACAAAAATCCCGGCAGGGGAGATGGAAATTTTTGCTAAAATGATGGCAATGAGTTTGACACAAACCTAGGGTCACTGGGAAGAGAGAACCTCTAATGCAGAATTGCCTTGATGAAACTGACCTGTGGCCTTGTCTGGGAGGTGTTTTCCTGGTTGCTAATTGATATGAGAGGGCCCAGCCCACTGTGGGCAGTGCCATCCCCAGGCAAGTGGGCCTGGGTTGTGTAAGAACACTAGCTGAACAAGCCATGAGGAGAAAGCCAGTAAGCACCACACAGTGCTCAGGGGCCTCTGCCTCAGCTTCTGCCTGGAGCTCCTGTCCTGGCTTCACTCTGCGATATGCTGTAACCTGGAAGATGAAATCAACCCTTTCCGCTGCTAAGCTGGTTTTGGTCCTAGTGTTTATCACAGCACCAGAAAGCAAGTTGGAAATTAGAGATGGAGCATCCTTTGTGTCCTTAAACTCTGTGGGAGAAAAGACGATGCATCTCATTTACGTTCCCCACAGCCTCCTGAATTTCCTTATGTCTCAAAAGAGATAGTAATAAAAGAACTCTGTAAACAGAGGCTGCTCATTTGTTTCTTGGCTGCCCAGATCCGAATAATCACACAGAAACTGGATTAATTCCAATGCTGTCGGGCCAATGGTTCATGAATATTTCTAGCTAGTTCTTATATCTCAAATTAACCCATTTCTATTAATCTGTGTATCACTAAGAGGATATGGCCTACTGGTAAGTTTTCTGCTGGTGGGGATCTTCTCCTTTGGCAGCTACATGGCATCAGCAGCTAACCGGTGTCTCCTTGACTCCACCTACTCTCTCTCTATATCTCTGTTCAGATTTCCCACCTGGTTTTACTCTGCTAAACCACTGGCCGAGACAGCTTTATTCGTTAACCAATAAAAGCAACACATATACAGAAGACCTTCCCACATCAGAACTCAGTGGGAGAGCACTGCTCTGGGTCAAATCCCTAATACCTCCACCCTCCCCCAAAAAATTCAATTGACAAAAGTAGGGCTGGGCACACAGTTCAGCAACAGACTGTTTGCCTAGCATGCGCTAGACCCTGAGTTCAAACTACAGCCCTGAAAACAAAACAGAAGAGTACTGGGAAGATGGACCAAAGTGACTGCACTTTTCAAACACTTGAGGACTTGAATTCGGTTGTCCAGGACCCTGTGAAGTTGGGCACATCAGCACACATCTGTAATCCCAGCACTGTTTCAGTAAGATGGGAAATGGGAACAGGCGCATCCCTGAAAGCTTATGGTCACCTCATGGAAACAATAAGAGACTGTCCCAAATAAAGTGGCAGGAAAGAACAGACACCCAAGATTGTCTGACCTCCTCCAAATGTGCATGGTGGCAGGCCAGTGCATATTGACACATGAGTGTGGCACACGCTGCCATTTGAAAGAGTTAGGCCATTCTTCTAAGGGACGATAAGCAACAAATACTTAAAATCAGTTAAAATAAATAAGGCCAGTGAGATGGCTCAGCTGATGAGGGTATTACCACCAAACCTGACAGCCTGAGTTCAAGGCCTAGGACCCACATGCTAGAAGGAGAAAACTGACTCTCACAAGCTACTCTCTGATCTTTACACACATATGAACACACCACACACACACACTAACTTAAAAATTAAAATAAATAATAAAGATTATTTTTAAAACCAATAAAAGACAGCAAGTTGTGGTGGTGCACGCCTTCAATCCCAGCATTTGGGAGGCAGAGGCAGGTGGATCTCTGTGAGTTTAAGCCCAGACTGGTGTACACAGTAAGTTCCAGGACAGCCAGGACTATGTAGAGAAGCCCTGTCTCAAACAAATGAACAAACAAACAAAACAAAAAACAGGAAGAGTATTGTTGACATGATCTGAAATGAACCTGATCAGATTGAGTTAGTACAAGAACATTTTATCTGTACCATGGAAAGAAATGAACCTTTAAAACCAATGGTGGACTACCTGCCTAGCACACTAAACTCTGGGCTCCATCCTTAGAGTTATAAGAAACTAAAGCCATATACCCAGGAATGGAATTCTGGGACACACTACAACATGGACAGACCCAGGGGCACTGTAACATAAGGCGGCCGGCGAGAACAAAGACCATAAGATACTTCCATTTCTCCCGCGAGGTCCCTGGCATAGTGGGAGTTCATTGCCATTCTTCAATCTCGGAAAACAGGGAGGTGAAGAAGGAAAGAGCGAAGAGAAGGGCAGAGGGGAAGGAAAGAGGGTCGCAAGGGAGAGAGAAGGAAGAAGGGAGTCTGGGGAGGAAACGGGGAGAGGGATAAAGGAAGGGGGACAGCGAGAAAGCAGGGAGAGAGAAAAGGGAAAGAGAGAGGGAGTGGGAAGAGAAACAGACAGACAGTAGCCTCAGACACCCACTGCCTGGTCTTCCTGCCCCAGCAAGCCCATGACCACAGTTGGTTACAGGCTCCCCCACAGCGTGTGCTCACCCACTCACTTCTGCTGTCCCACCCCCACCCCTTAACCACAGGCACTCTCTGGGCATCCTGTGCCAATTCATTATGCAGTATTTTCTTCCAAAATGAAGCCTATTCCCAAGTCCCTAGATTTCTTCCCGGGGTATTTTAAGGGCAGACAGTGATTAAACTATTCTAAACCTACATACTTTCTGTAAAGGTAATACAAAAATTTCTCTTAACCCCAACACATGGGCTCATTCCATAGCCCAGGCCACATTCTCCACATCCCAGCGCTTCCGGAGAACCTTCAAGCAAGGCACAAACAAAGAGGAATTTTGAAAGCAAGCACACTGAGTTTCTAGAACAGGCCTGCTAGGAGCTCATAAAAATACCTCAGCCCAGGGTCTCTCGAAGAGTACGGCAATAAAGCGCCCATGTTTGCTTCATGTCGTTAAATGGACACTGTTGTGTTCTTAGGCACAAAACCCCGTCTAGTTCCCAAAAAGCGGCAGTGGTGGATAAGATATTTATGTTTTATTTTGTGTGTTCATAGGTGTACATGCATGCACGAGGGGGTCAGAGGACACCCTCAGGTGAATCTTCAAACACCATCCAGTCTTCTTGTCTTTGCTTTTTTGAGACAAGGTCTCTCATTGTCCTGGGCCTCACGCAGCTAGGCAATGCTGGCTGCCCTGTAAGCCCCAGGAATTCATAGCTCTTGCCTCCCCAGCACTAGGGTTTAAAGTGCCCAGGCACTTTTTTTTATTATTATTTTACATGGGTTCTGGGAATTGAACCCAGGTCCTTTTTACTGACTGAGCTATCTCTCCAGCCCCAGATGAAACATTTGAAAAGAGAGACTTCAGATATTAAAGGAACACTTCAAGAGGGGTAAAGATCACCACCCTATATGTCCCGTACATCATTCTTTTTAAATATTTATTTATTTATTATGTATACAATATTCTGTTCACATGTGTGCCTGCAGACCAGAAGAGGGCACCAGATCTCATTACAGATGGTTTTGAGCCACCATGTGGTTGCTGGGAATTGAACTCAGGACCTTTGGAAGAACAGGCAATGCTCTTAACCGCTGAGCCATCTCTCCAGCCCCCTACATCATTCTTTATACCCAGACTCTGAGAGCTAGCACCGAGGATGACAGAGGCTGTGAGGTGTGGTCCTCAAATCCAAACCTCACGCTTCTACTAACCACCTACTGTATCCTGCCTGGCCCAGGGACAGTTCCACAGGACAGCACATCGCTCTCTTAGGTAGCAGCCCACATGTCTCAGGAAGGGGCTCAGGCCACAAAGAAGAGGAACAGGCCTATGAGAGTTACAGCACAGTGTCTGGCCTCCCTCTGGAAGTGAGTGACAGTCCCTAGGCCAAAAGCCAGAGATGCCATGATCCTGGAGTGCAACCTTTCTGTCTCCCACTAGAGCATCTGATACAGAAACTCTGTGGCCTGGGCTAGAAGTGAGAATTACAATTTCCTGCTCACCTTAAACGTCATTCAACAGATGGTTAGGCCAGTGGAGTGTCACCCACCAGAGGCTGCAGACAGCCTGGCACAGGGGGACCTGTCAGGGCCAACTACCTCTAGTGTCTTGAGCCACATGGCCCTGATTCTTCACATAGCTCTTCCTAGTCCTTAGGGATCTCCATATCTGACACCTCCCAGGGCAGTGGCACCTCTGGATCCAAATCAATGAGCCCCCCTCCGAATGAAATAAAGCAAACTGAATGTCACTGGGTACTCTCCACTCAGCAGCCTACCTGGGCCTCAGCAGGAGTTCCCTACTGCAGCAGACACATCTACACAGCTACACACCACACACAACGTACAACACGCAAACACCACAGCACACAGGGATGGTGTATCTACCCATGTATGCCACACAGCACACTCAACACACCACACAAAGCACACATACACCACATACAAACCCCACGCATGTCACCCAGCACATACCAACACAGCACATTCATGGTCATGCCACACAGAATCTAAAATCAGCTCTTCCCAAATTAAAGATCGCAAACCCTTTTGTCATGCGGTTTCTCTGAGCAACAGGCGGGTAGGGGGAATGAATCATCATAGATCTGAGAAGTAAAAACGAGGAGAATTGAAGAAACTGAGGCAAACCTCCAAAAGGGAAGACAGGAGGCAGATCAGCATGTTTTATTTTTCCCCTTTTAAAAGTGGTGCTTTTCTGGGATATCCCAGATGCCCTGAGAAGACTCTCTATCAAAGGAAATATAGAAAATTACAGACTAGAGTATGAACATCTTGGAATTGCTGGTTCGAGGAAACTATTATTAATGAAGAGAGGATACACTGCCATTTGAAGAGAAGTCTCGGGTGGGGTGCGGGGTGGGTGTGGGTAGTACTGGTTGCTGAGCAGGCAAAACAAAGCTAAAACTCAAAACAGAGGACTTGAACCACAGCAAACACCAGTGCGAGTCAGCTAGTGAGGTTCAGTGACCTCTGCAGGAGGTGGGCAGGGAGGAAGTGTTCACCCCAAGAGAGTGGGGCCATTCCAGAGTACTGGGAAAGCTCACAAGTACCCATGAAATTGAACGTTTCTCTCGCTCTTTCTTTCCCGTGTGTGAAGCTGGGGTGTCTACAGCCCTGACCCACTGAGCCCCTGTAGAGCAGCCTTTGAGTAGAAGCCCAGGAGACTGACATGCAGCCGTCTGTCAGGCATGACCACAAAGTCCCCAGGGTTCAGTCACAGGGACAGTTCAGCTTCAAGTAGGGTCTTCGAGCTGGACCCAAGAGACCCTGCAAGTCCCTGGCACTGCAGGAGCTACCTCTTCCAGCACAACTGACCACCTCTCTCACTACAGAGCTTACAAATGCTGCTTTCAATTGTTTCGAGGGGACTTTTTGCCCTGGAGTTACAGTCGGTTGTCTTGCACTGGTAAGTAGACTTCATGTCTTCTTTCATCTCTCTTTGTCTATGAATCCTCTTACTGTGTCTTGAAAGGACGGAAGGTAAGCTCTGGTTTGGCTTTGAAAAGTACAAAGCAACGTCAAATGGCCTGGTTCCTGTCTGGAAGTCCCCTAGCCCAGGGCTGGGAATGAAGCTTGGCAGAAGGACAGTCAGTCTGACACAGAGGGGTCCCAGGTTCTAGTCCCAGGATCTCCCCCCAAAAGTACATGTGTGTAATTTGGTAGATGTAGCTCAGCAGCCCCTTTATCCTGTGGTGCTCTTTAGGTACAGTTCCGCGGCATTGAGGACACTCTGTTCCATGACCATTGCCACCATCCCTCTGTTCCCCTCCACAGCCTGTAAACTGAAGCTCCACCTCCACTGAGCAACAACTCCCCATTGGAGCTGCTGTTGCTTTAAATCAAGGGCGATAACATGGAGGGGACTTGAATACAGCAGACAAGAAGTCCACCAAAAGCCAGCAATCTGTTCACCTGTCTTCAAATGGTAAACAGGAAGCCAACTATTCCAAGCCAAATAACCCTGCCCCTTCACAGTTATAGTTAGTCCTCCAGCCCCCTCCTCACACCGGCAAATGGGCCAGCCCTAGTGACCCAGGAGGTGATAGTCACAAGATGTCCTTCCCAAACACACGTGGCTGGATCTACGTGGCTGGCCTTTCCCAAGCCACTTCTATGTTTCTTTCATTATTGGAAAGAAACTTTGTGCAATGAAAAATCAGAAAAATGGTGGAGATAGAATGGTCAGGTGTCTTTCTGAGAAACACATGCCTGAGCAGCAGCCCGCTAGGAACACTGGGTGCTTCCCACCCGACATCTCAAGCTGGGCAGAGTCAGCTTTCAAAATTCCTGAGATCTCTCCACAACCCATTCCTTAAACAGCGATCACCTTCTCAGAACAGGCGCAATTCCGGTCTAAATGGCCCTGAAAACAGATGTGCTGTGAGCCTCCTGCCTGTACTGGTACTTCAGGATGCCACAGGGAACTAGGGCTGACCCACTCCAAGGCTCAGGGAGCATCCGGATCGGCTAGCCACCCACCCACACAGGATGCCTCTAGGGGAGACTGGGAAGGGGCCAAACCACAGAGCCTGATCTTCAGGCCACCACAGGGGCTTGTCACGAACTAGCTACAATAGGAACTTCCTTGCCAATGTCACAATGTAAAAACCCCAGGGCAAGTGAGATAAGACACAGAGTGGATCCAAAATTTGTCAAGAGGTACTGGTGACATGGCTGGGTTGGGTGGGAGAGGACTGGAAACAGTTCGCTGGGTTTGGATCTTGGATCTCCAGGTGAATGCTAACTGTTTTCAGTTGCTGTAACTGAAGCCACAGACTGGACAAATAATAAGGAAAAGGGTTAATACAAAAACCCAGAACTGCTCCCCTTTTCTGGCTAATGGGGACTCTGCAGAGTGACAAGGTGATGCAGGACATTAGAGACTATCCTAGCCACGGTCCCCTTGGATTAGGCCCCCACTTACTGCCTCAGTTGACCTTAATTACCTGTCAAACACTCCAAACACCACAAGTTAAGTTTCCACCTTCTTAAGACCTCACACCAGTCTTAATTTCCATACGAAGGTTGGAGAGGTGGCTCAGCAGTTATTCCACTTGTTCTTCTAGAGACCAGAGTTTGGTCCCCCAGCATCCATCTTGCTTCTCACCATTCCTCTAACTCCAGCTACAGAGAATCCTATACCTTCTTCTGGTTTCTGTTGGCATTGCAATGCAGAAACACACACACACACACACACACACACACTCATGTACACATGCAAAATATCTTTCTCAAAAAAATATATTAATCTGAGCTTTGATGGAGGTCAGTCAGAACACAGGGACACTACCATGAGTGGACTTGAGTGTATAAGTTAGTTTTCATAGATTCAGTCCTTGAGGTAGCTAGAGACATATATTGTGCCATCTTCAGTGGTAAACAGTACGAAAAAAAAAAAAGCAAAACAACATTCAAAACATTTCCTAGTGCAATGATTCTCAACCTTCCTAATGTGGGGACCCTTTAATACAGTTCCTTATGTTGTAGTGACCTGAAGCACAAAATTATTCTCATTGCTACTTCATAATTATCATTTTGCTTCTATTATGATTCATACTGTAAATATCTGTGTTTTCTGCACTCTTAGATGATCCCTGTGAATAGGTCCTTCAACCCCAATGGGGTTGTGACCCACAGGTTGAGAACTACTGTCCTAGGTGTTTGGGTATAATACAATAGTTCCAGGTGTGTGTGTGTATGTGTGTGTGTGTGTGTGTTATGTGTATATTGTGTGTGTATGTGGTGTGTGTGTGTGTGTGTGTGTGTGTGTGCGCGCGCGTGTGGTCTCAGGTTCAGTTTCTAGCACCAGGGGGCATATCTAACTGTGTGAACTAGGTGACCCTCAATAGCGTCATAAGAAAAATAGAACCTTTCAGTGACTTTTGAACGAGGAACACAAGCAGTCTTTCGAGAAATAATCTTAACAAACGCATACCACACTCTCTCAAAGCTAAGCCCTAGCCCCAAGAGCTTCTTAACAACTCATTTACTCCCACAAAGCAAGCCTGCAGCGACACTCGCCCCAAATGTTTATTCGAGATGTTTACAAGGTGCACAGTGTCACCATGGAGAGCGGTAATATTGGCCCAGAAGAAAAATGTTGAAAGTAAACTCGGCATCTACCTCTGTAATTTCAAAACTGATATTAATAACAAATAAAATTAATGGCATAGTTAAGAGATTACCCGAAATGAGCTCCGCTGAGATTTTCAAACATTCAATAGAGCCAAAAGAAACAGCGCTGAGATCTCACATGGAGGGTACCAATTAGGAAAAGTGACTTGAATTCTTGAAATGTAAACACCTTATAACTTCATTATGAAAACCCATAAAACCTACACGTCGGACAGTTAAAAAGCCTGGACAAGCCTGCCTTCCATATCACCCCAAATTAGTACATCACGGAAGATCCGGCTGTTGTCAGCAGCACACCAGCGAGAGGAATTTAAGAATAAACCACAATGAGCCCGAACCTCTTGAATTTATAGAACACCAGAGTCCACAGGGCCTAACGAAAAACCACTGCTTTGCCAAAAACAACCTATAGAATTTCTCTCTGATGAGAAAATTAAAATTGCTTGCTAATTACTTTCCTCCTTTGTAGAAGAAATGATCGGTCTCAGAATCACATGATAAGCGTGCCAATCTGGAGGCTGGGTTAAGGAGAGCCAGATGTGTGCACTCTGACACAAAGATGCCGGGGGTAAACCCCCATGACACAATCACGTTCTCGAAGAACCCTTCAAAAGATGTGTGGACCAAACACATGTCTGGGTGATGCAGGCTTATCAAATACAAAGAACAGCACACATACCTGTCAAACCGCTTCATTTCTACTCTGAAAAGCCAAAGAAGGACTGTCAAGATGGGTCAGTCAAGAAAGTGTTGCCCACACAAGCGCGTGAGTACCTGAGTTTGATCCCTGGAACCCACATAAAAGCCTGCACTTGCAATCCCAGTGCTGGGGAGGCAGAGACAAGGCTAATCAACAAGCTCCAGGTCCCCAGTGTGAGAGTGAGGTGGGGGGTGGGGAAAGAAAGAGTCAAGCAACTGCTCTTCCTATTAAAAACCACCCATCCCCTGCACCTAGGAAGCCAGGAATGAATGGTAAGCCCGCCTTCCCTCCAAGGTTCCCAGGTTTAATGGCAGGAAAGACTTGGCTTTGCCTCCACTCCATCTCTGGATTTTAATCCATTGAGAATCTACATTTCCTTCAAAAGGAAGAAAGTACTTGGCTTTTTCTGCAAATCATCTGTTCTTATTTTAAGTACAGTCATGCTTATTATTTTTGGCCGTTGATATATCAGGAAGAAACATAAAATGGCTGTATCTGGCACTGGCAGCAGCGTGGCAGAAGAGCCAATCTCAGACCGCTCAATGTAGAAGAGGGATGGATGACATGCAGCAGAGGCCACCTGGTCAGATCTGTCTGTTGCAAACATGCAAGACTGACCAGGAATATCTGCACCTCCAATTCTGTAAAGGATGTACTGATTTCACATACAGGAGCCTAGGCTGCAGAGAGTCATCTGAGATTTACATTAAACACAGACAAATGCAACCCACATCATACCAAGAGCCTGTACCCAGAAAACACTTGGTATCCAAAAGAGACAACTACAGTGGCTTGAGGCCTACAACAACCACACCGCAGGAGAATCCCGCTCAGGATGGCTGCATTAGGCAAACACCTTAGAAAGCTACCTCCCCAGGCATGTGCTTGGCTTCCCAGGAAGTACTGCAAACCTCCAGTCCGAGGGCTGGCAAGATGGTTTAATGAATAGAGTGCTTGCAGCCTAAGTGTGAGGATGACCTGAGTTCAAAATTCAGAACACACATAAAGCTGGTCATGACAGGACATGTCTGTGATCTCAGCATTCCTAAAAAGAGATGGGAGACAGAGACAGGAATCTCTCTCTCTCTCTCTCTCTCTCTCTCTCTCTCTCTCTCTCTCTCTC
>JAQHUG010000005.1:2160570-2197107 GCA_028555095.1 Dicrostonyx torquatus
AAAAAAAAAAAAAAACCAGCCTACAATTCACAATCTCGGAGAACCTGGCAACAATGAAGATCCTAAGAGAGACATACATAGATCTAATCTACATGGGAAGTAGAAAAAGACAAGATCTCCTGAGTAAATTGGGAGCATAGGGACCACAGGAGAGAATAGAAGGGGAGAGAAGAGGAAGGGAGGGGAACAGAGAAAAATACATAGCTCAATAAAATCAATAAAAAAAAATTAAAAAATAAAATAAAAATAAAAAATTGCCCAAGTGACAGAGAAAGTAAAACCCAAGGTACAGCAGTTTCTGCCTCATTGGGGTCATGAAAGAGCTGAGGACAGCCCTCAGCAACACCTACATACCTGATGTGCAGGAGTCACCCCTTCTATAAGGAATCGGTCTCCTCTTGTAGCCTTCAGAGCTCAGTATGTCTCTCTCCATTTCCCCCATGGAGAAGGAAGAAGAGTACAGAGAGCTGCCTGCCTGCCTGCCTAACTTCTCAAAGGACCCAGAATTGAGCATTGGGTAAGTCCTAGCACTTCTTTCTTAATTCTACTATGGCGTGGAACAGAGCCTCTGAGAACACTTTTAAAAGGACTTCAGGAAGCCAGCTGCTCCTGGGATCAGAATGAAGTCACATCTTGGCTGCACTCAGAAGAGCAGTAAGCACAGAGGGAGAGTGGCTGTGGCTTGGGGCCAAGGCTGGCCTGATCTGATCATGGAAATTTGTTTCCTCGCCACTAATCGTTTTGGCCCCAGGAATTTTTCCATGTTCTTGCCAGGAGTCCAAAACCCTGCATTAGGGCCTGGGATGTGGCTCAGTTGTAGAGCACTTCCCCAGGCTGGCTCCCCAACACCACAAGGACCAAAGAAACAAACCCTGCAATAAAAAAGAAAAATAGCCAAGCAGAGGCAGGAGGATCTTGGTGAGTTCAAGATCAGCCTGGATTATATAATGAGTTCCAGGCCAGCCAGATCTACATAGGGAGACCCTATCAAAACAAAAAGACAAATGTATCATGCTTTCTCTTATTTGGGATCTAGATCATACAATTATATATATGCATATGTATATTTATGATATAATATGGAATGTAGAAGGGTGACTATCTGAGAAGAAAGTAGGAACCAATAGGGAAAGGGGAAGAGGGAAGAAGAGGGCAATGAGAGATAAATATGGACACACAATCTACATATATGAAAGTTATCATAATGGAACCTATTATTTTATATAATGAACATATGTTAATAAAAATACATTTTGCAATAAAATGAGGCCCTAACCCTCTGGGCACACACTTCAAGGTTTTACTGAAGCATCCTCTCCACTGGGGTGTAGCCCTAAGAAGACCCTGGGTCCTACCCACCCACTTCCCCTAGGCCTCCTGATCCACCCCAAATGCCAACTGAGCTCACACTCCTTCAGTCAAAACCGAAAAGTCCTGAGAATTTCTCGCATCAGCCAGCCAATCCCATCTGTTTCCATAACGGTCCTTTTCTTCCCCCTTCTGGTCACGTGGACATCAAGCCAGGCTTCCAAACACTTACAGTGGCTGTGTTGAGAGTGCTTGTCCTTGTCTCAGTACTGTGGTTCTCAAGAGGCATTTTTTTTAATATTTATTTATTCATTTATTATGTATACAGTATTCTGTTTGCATGTATGCCTGTAGGCCAGAAGAGAGCACCAGACCTCATTACAGACGGTTGTGAGCCACCATGTGGTTGCTAGGAATTGAACTCAGGACCTTTGGAAGAACAAGCAATGCTCTTAACCACTGAGCCATCTCTCCGGCCCCTCAAGAGGCATTTCTATTTTGTAACTGAGAAATGGGATTGGGCAGGAACTCTGAGGATATGCAGCCTTGCGAGTGAGGATAGACCACCACTGTCTCCCAAGAAACCAACAAGGAAAAAAAACAAGATCCTCTGCAAAAATCCTTGAAAAGAGCAGGCATTCTAAATGCTCAAGGAGTCCCATGTGCTGTGGAAAAGCTCTTAAGGCTGAGGCAACCAATGAGTCAACAGCCTCAGCTTCTCTTCCTAGCGTCCCGGGTTTTTCCCTTCACAGTGGCTCCAAAATTAATCCCCTGTGTTTACTCATGTGCCGCTTCTCTGTTTTCCATTCATGGAAGGTCATTTATTTCTCCATGACCCCTCTGCATTCTTCCCACTCGTTTTAACAGCTGGAGAGCAAGACCACAGTCCAGTCGTTGTGGCGTTGGCACAGATTTCCACTACCCCCCCCCAAAGGGGAAATCTCTGCTCTGTCTCCCCTGCTGTCCTATGTCTCTTAACCCTATTACTGACAAGCCTTCCATCTTGCTCAGCCAAGGTCACCTGTCAGTCAGCTGAAGAGAAACAAAGAACAACAGACAAGAGTAAGAAATGTTTTGCAGAGAAATAGTGCCCCCTCACCGCCCCAAAGGGCTGAAGTCCATCAAGACAGCACAATTCATGGGCAGCCCGAGGTTGGGGACATGCATTATGCAAAAGGAGAGAGGGTCAGATGTCCTCACCAGGAATGGCCCCGTGGGCCACAGCCTTCCACACGAGAAGAAGCACTCCATGTAGAAAGCGGAAGGCATGAGTTATCGAGCAAACAAGAAACACCCTGGGAGACTCACTGAAGGTCTAAGGTTTGGCCACCAATCTTGGGGCTACTAGAAGAGGCAGGTCGAGTGGGAAAAGTCAAGTCGATGGGGACATTCTCTGGAAGGACATGGTGGAGCCCTATCCCTTCCTCCCCCTGCCTTTGCCTCCCAGCTGCCATGAGCAGCTTTCTCCAGCACATTCTCCCACCATAATTTTCTACCTCACTACGAGTCTGAATGCAACAGAGCCAATGGCCCATGACTGACCCTCCACACATTTCTCCTTACAAACCTATCATCCTGGATATCCTAGAAACACTACCAAGGCTACCCTGGGACCTAGGTAGCAACATCTGCCAACCCTCCCATATTGTCATTGCTGTTTATGTATTGGGAGGGAGGCAGCTAGGGGCCAGCTCGTGGGCCACCAGCATCATGGAAGCAGCCCTAGGACTCACAATTCACTGAAAGTGTAAGGAAAGTGTCTTCGGAGTACGCTGCTCCCCCTTTAACAATAGCAGAATCAAGAAGACAACACAACAAAAGTGTCAGAAGCTGGGACAGACCTGCAAGATAACTCAGTGGGTACACGTACAGCCAATGTATGTGCCTGGCACACACATACCACCACCACCACCACCACCACCCACACACACACACACAGAGTAAGAAAGACTGGAACCCTCACACGTTAGTGGGAGTCACTGTGGAGACAGAAATGCTGGCACACTGTGTTTGAGTGGTAACATCTTCCTTCAGACACTGGAACAGAGCCTGGCAATTGCCCTAAAATATTAAGCTTTCAGCTCCCACAGGTCATGACAAGTCCATGTCTAGGCATCTACCCAAAATGATAACAAAGAAGCTGCAAAAATGATGGACACAGCATTCCTCAGAGCATGTGCTTCACAGCCAATCAGAAGCAACCCAGGTGCCTGGCAACATGTGATTGACGAACTGTGGTCTATTTCCACAACAAAAGATTATTCCATCATAAGAAAGAAAGAGAGGTGACAGACTTCAATAGTAACAATGACGTCCTCTACATCAGGTCCCCTTGGTGTGATATACAGAGGACAGCAATACAAAAACCCTATGTGTAGTGGTTTGAATGAGAATGGCATCTCTGTAAACTCACATACTTGAAATCTTCATGATCAGGGAGTGGTACTATTTAGGAAGGATTAGGAGGTGTGGCCTTGTTTGAGGAAGTGTGTCACTGGGAGTGAGTTTAAGGTTTTAAAATCCTACACCGGGCCCAGCATATCTGTATGTGTGTCTGTCTGTCTGTCTCTCCCCCCCCCCCTGCCTGTGTATCAGGATGCAAAGTTCTTCACCCCATGCCTGCCTGCCCCCTGCAAGGCTCCCCATCATGATGACAATGGACTAATCCTCTGAAACTGTAAGCCATCCCCCAACCGAATGCTTTATTGTAACAAGAGTTGCCTGGATCATGCTGTCACATCGCAGCACTGGAGCAGTAACCAAGACACTGTGCGTTTTCCTCCCAGGCCATAATTTCCATCAAACCTGAAGAAAAACATCAGACCAATCCCAGCTATGGGGTGCTCTGCCCTGGCCCTTCAGAGCTGCCAGGGTCACCACACAAGTCAAGTGTGAGACATGGTCACAGAAAAGAGCAGCGGAAAGAGACAAAACAGCCAAACACAATGCCATGGCCTGAGTGACACTCTGAAAAGAAAAAGGACATCAGGTGAAACCAAGGACATGGGTCTAAAGGGTAGACTACTGTCAACAAGGTACAGCCACATGGGTTCCCCAGTCTTGAGAAGGGCACACAGATGTTAGTAAGTAGGGAAGTGAGGTGTGGGCTATGAGTGTGTCTGTTTTCGTATGTGTACTTGTGTACATGCACATTCATAGTTTAGGTGTGCACATGTATGGGTAAACACGCACATTGAGGCTAAGCTAACTCCAGCTGTCATTCCTCAGTACAGTTCACCTTTGTGTGTGTGTGTGTGTGTTTGTGCACACATGCACAGGCGTGTACAGATGGGTGTACAAACCCTTGTGTGCAAACATGGAGGCCAGAAGCCTGCAAATCTGCATTAGATATCTTTCTCTATTGGCCTTCCCACTATTATTATTATTACTATTATTATTATTATTATTTGACAAGGCCTCTCACTGAACCCAGAACTCACTGATTCAGCAAGTCCAGCTAGCCAGCAAGCTGCAAGGATCCTCCTGACTCCCTACCCTCCCAGTGCAAGGGCCACAGCCCCACACCATCGTGCCTGGTTGTTATGTCTGAGATGGAGACATTAACTCAGGTTCTCATGCTTGTGTGGCAACCACTTTACCAACTAAGTCATCTCTCTATCCTCCCACTGCTTTTTTGACAAGGGGTCTTTCACTGGCCTGGAACTTGACAATTTAACTATGCTTGCTGGCCAGTGAGCTCCAGGGATCCACCAGACTCTACCTCCCCAGCCCTGGGATTGCAAGTGCACACTACCATGAGCCACGTTCACACATGGGCTCTGGGAATCAAACTCAGGTCTTTGTGCATGACTGACTCAGCCATCTCAGCCCTGACTTTGAAGTTCTGACTATTCTAAAATAAAATAAAATAAAATAAAACTTGCCTTACTTCTGAAAGGAACAAAGTGCCGACACCCATAGGACATGAATGAACCTTGAAAACACTGTATTGCATGAAAGAAATCAACCACAGAAAGCCACATATGGAAATGATTCTATTTATATGAAATATCAGAAAAAAATGAGCTCTTGGAGCCCAAAGCACACACACAGCTGCCAGAGCCCTGGGAAAGCTATGATTGTAAGGGGTACACGGTTTCTTTAGGGGGCAATGACAACATTCTAAAATTGATTATGGTGTCAGTTTCAGAACTGTGAGCACACTAGAGAACACTGGGTTGTGTTCCTTACACTGCTGTTTTCTGGCATGAGAACCACAGAAAGCTGTTATTAAAATAGGAGCCCGACAGTGGAAAAGTTGAATCACACACTTCACACAAACATGATCTTCAAGAACGCATTTCATTTGGGGAGCACTTTTAGGGATGCCGAAAAGCAGCGTGAGGTACTGTTACCATGTCTCCTATCTCCTGCCCGGCTGTGCCTCAGTTTTCCCTTATTAGCCCTCAGGTATTAGCCCTCCACATGTTATATCAACAAACCAGTTTTGGTGGTGAAGAAGGGCTCAAGCCTTTATTTATCCCGCGGCCAACCTCAGAAGGAGAATGATGCTGTCTTTTGTTTTATAAGTAAATAAAACACTCTCAATAAGAATAATAAATAAATAAATGAATAACTCTCTCATTCACTCAAGTAAAAGCTGGGTAAGGGACTAGGACAACCATTCCTGGTTGGGGCTATACCTCAGTTGGTAGAATGCATGTCTGGCATGCACTAGGCCCAGAGTTCAATGTCCATTACTGCAATGAACAATATATACCAATTATTACATGAGAAGATGCTCAGAGCACTAATTACCTGGAAAACGTAAATCAAGACCATTGTGGTGCCACTTCACACCAAGATGGCTGTTTACGAAGAATGTTGAAGCTGGTCCAGCACCACATGGTGGGTCAAAAAACCTGCTCCAGCAGCGCTGCCCACGGCCCTTCTCCTTCAGCACTCATTCGTGCGCATGTCACACCCCTGAGCTCTGCTGGCCACACCCTTTCTGGTCCCATTGAGCATTCTCCCGCCCAGCCCTGGTCCATCTTCCTCTCACGCCAAACGTTTCTCCAGCAAAAAACAAAAGCATTGTTAACAACAAAACAAGAAAGCAGAAAAAGAAGTTGCTGAACAATTAGCTCTCAGAAAGGGAGCAGTTGCTCAGCAGAGAAGGAGCCTGAGGTTTCACAGGGTCAGCGAAGCAGGGGCACACCAGGTTCTTGCCACACAAGTGCCTGAAATGAGGGGGCAAAGGCACAGAACCTGGGTGTCCATAAGAAACTGGTGACAACAGAGGCTCCAGTGGGGTGGCCACCAGGCTCCTTGATTGGTTGGTACAACTGTGAGACACACTTTGTAATTTAATTATTTCTCTAAATTTTGATGAAACCGCCAGATGTGGTGAACGGCTATCAACTAATTACACAGTGCAGCAACAGCAGTAAGCAAACCTTGGGCCTCTTGTTACTTCATTCCAGAATCTTCCAAGATAAGAAAATTTGTCATTATTTAAATGAATTTTTAATTGCCAAGCAAAACAGAGATATGGCAAAGGGCTAAAGAAATGTCCAAAAATCTGAGTGACTAATTCCACCTCAGAATGACATGAAAAGCACTAGAGGACTTCAAAAACTACCTCATGAGTCACGGTAATGTGGTTAGAGGAGCTTGTCAAAAAGAAACCCCTCGCACTGAGCCCATTCACTGGACTGTTTGGGGGTGTAACAGCACTTCAGAATTTAGTGATGATGGGCACATGGGCAGAGAAGCCATCAAAAGGATCTTGGAGACAGTTATCCCCTCAATAAGGAACAAATAACATGGCTTCCATACACTATGGACAATCTACTTTTTTCTTTTGAGAGAGAGAGAGAGAGAGATAGTCATGTGTGTCCATGTTACTAAGGTACACATGTGTGGAAGTCAAAGGGCCACCTTGAGTGTCATCCCCAAGGATATCATCCACCTCTTGAGCTGGAGTTCCTTGTTGGCCCAGAACTTTCCGTTTGTGCTAGGCTAGGCTATCCAGAGAGCTCCA
The DNA here is from genome assembly GCA_028555095.1 of Dicrostonyx torquatus. Classification (NCBI taxonomy): domain Eukaryota; kingdom Metazoa; phylum Chordata; class Mammalia; order Rodentia; family Cricetidae; genus Dicrostonyx; species Dicrostonyx torquatus. The sequence goes on from JAQHUG010000005.1 coordinate 2,167,862, forward strand.
GTGATCCACCGGCTTTCTGTCCCTACCCAGCACTGAGATTACAAGGATGAGTCACCATGCCCATCTATTTTATTTAGTTTTTTGTTTATTTCTTTGTTTTGATTTGGTTTTGCTGTTGTTTTGTTTTGTTTTTGTTTCATGTGGGTGGGTGGGAATTGAATTGAGTCTTCAACAAGGACTTCACTGACTAGACTATCTTCCTTGCTTTTTATTCTTGATCCCACCAAGAGCTGGAAAATCTTGAGGGCAGCCAAGGGTTGGTTCATGGATCTTTCCCAGGGTACCAAAGCTCTGCCTTAAGCCATCTCCTGCACAAAATCCTACCAGAAAACATCTCTACCATCAAAACTCTGAAGCTAATCACCAGCAACCAGATGGTTGGAGACACCCAAGGTTTCCCAAGGTAACAGAACTACCCAGGCCAGTCCTCATTCTTTGCTACACCAAACTCTAACCCCAACCCAAACACTCGTCTAAACCACCTAACCCTAATCACAACCCCAACTCTCCCCTACGCCATCAAACCCTAACCCATCCCTAACTCTCCCCTACAAGACCTGACCTTCCTGAAGAAAGCCAAGAAAGGCTTTCCCCTGTGCTGTTCCCTTTCCCTTTCCCTGTTCCCCTCTGCTTGCTCAGTTATCTTCCCAAGCAAAGCTTATGTTTCTTAGGCTGCCCTGGGTATCTTGTTGGAGTGTGTTCCCTTCTCACAAGCAATGCAAATAATAAACTCTTCCCATGTGAGAACAGCTGAGCAGGGCTGGAGAGATGATGGCTCAGCAGTTAACAGCACTTGTGGCTCTTGCAGAGAACCCGGGTTTGGTTCCCAGCATCACATGGCGACTCACAACTCTCTGTTAACTGCAGTTCTGGGGGATCCGAAGCCCTTTTCTGACCTCTGTGGGCACCAGGCACACATACGATGCACATACATATATATAAATGAAACAAAAAAAGTAAAAATAAGTCCATCTCTTCTTTATTTTTAAATCACACAATCCTATGGCAAACTATCCAGCACAATGTTGGACTGAGCCCTGAGGGCCACACACAGAGAGAAAGGCATCACATTCCTGTGAACACTCCCACTCACAGGCGCTGGTGGGTAGAAAGTCCCATTATCAGAAACCCAAACTGCCCTGCTGGATTTGGATTCACCATTCAAATGTCCTGACTAAGCCACGCTAATGCATTCCACTGCCCCACCCCATGAATGCCTGAAATCACGGACTGTAGTGAACCCTATAAATACTATTTTTTCCAGTACACACCTACCTGTGACAAAGTTTAATTTAGTGAGCAGGCACAGTAACATTAAAAATAACTAACAGTTGAAGAAATGGCTGAGAGGGCAGACACAGTCGCTGTGCAAGCCTAGCAACTGAGAATTAGATTTGAGAGCCACACAAAAGTGGAAGGAAACTGACTTTAGAATATTGTCCGTTGACCTAAACATACACACACACACACACACACACACACACACACACACACACACATCCATGCACGTATACAACAATAAAAAAATAAAATTAATTTTAAGAAAAGAAAAATAACTGACAATAAAAGAGAAATGATAACACTGTAATAAAATTGCCAGCATTATTCCTCTTGTGTTTGGGGCATTATTAAGTAAAGTAAGGTTTACTTGAATACAAATGCTGCAATGTTACGGAAGTTGACCTACTAACCAAAGGTCTGTGGACGGAATAACAGAAAGGGTAATGTACATGCTGTGGATACACTGGACAAAGATTCTGTGTAACACTGTACCAGGGAAGACACAAACAAATGTCCACTCATCCCAAATAGAAAAACCATGACAGACCTAAGCAATAACAGCACCGAAGTCCAACTTGGTGAACCAATGAGTTTTATTAGGGTTACTTACAGGAGTATGGGTAAGGGGTACTTATGGGAGCAGGGGTGAGAGCTGCATTACCAAAAAGCCCACCCCAGCAAGGTGCCACTCATGAAAGCAAGATCCCTAAAGTTCTCTACACAAGTTAAAGGCAGCTACACTAAGATTCTCCTCTCTGGAGTCCTTACTGCTGACATAACCTTGGAGAAAGAGGGACCTTGTGAATCTGCTCAGTTTCAGGGACTTCCTAAGACTTATGGGTTGCTTACTTTCTGAATCTTAACTAGTCTTGCTTCTGAACTTTCTAAGTTTTAAGGAGCTTCCTACCAGGAGAAAATGTTTGAAATCAGAAGAAACTGCTCTACAACAAAAATGAAGGTGGCATAAAGGAAGAGGAGAGAGGGCACAGAATGGCAACATAGCTCTTTTAAATGTAGACCATGTTTACCTTCATATAACTGAGAGCAGGAAAAGTGAATTTGCACATCAAGGGGCTATTGTACTTCCTGGTCTGCACAAGGAACCCACAAGAGCACGTGTGCACGTGCGCACACACACACACACACACACACACACGCACTCCAGGCCTACCCAGAAGGCTACCTGGCATTTATAGTCTAAAGAATACAGAGCTCACCTGAAATGACTCAAGGGATAGGAACTAACTCTGATTATAACTCAAACTATTAAACGGGAATGTCATTAATCAACAATCTGTATGTCTTACTCAGACACTGCTTTATGTTGCTGTAGGGCTACAGGAGAAAAGACAGAGGATGGCAATGGTCTCTGCAGATTGCTGGCTTCACGCGACTTAGTATGTTTGCACACTGTAGCTCTGAGTGATCTGTTGGCGAATGATCATCCTCTTGTGGTCTCTATAAATCCAGGAACAATAAACCTCCACATCCAAACTTCTCCTAACAGTTCTCAATATCAAATAAAATGCCCCCTGGGGTCCAATTTGGGAAACACAGTGTCAGAAAATACAAAGTGAATCACTGTACGGCTTCATGCAAAGCTTCCTACACTTGACCACTTGGGAGTCAAGGAAGCAGTGCTCAGCCACTGCCACAGAAGAGTCACTAGTGCCACTCGTGACCATGGCAGCTTCCCGTTGGTCAGTAAGTGTTCACTCAGATTACACTTTTCAGGGAGAGCACTTGAGGACAGCTTCACAATGGCATGGCCAGTGGACAGAATGAATTCCACCCTGCAAAGCCAATTTTATGGTTACCAAGATAAGGAAGGAACACCCACAGAATAGGAGACAATAAAAGACACAGAAAATGGGCACTGGTATTTTCTTTGAGTACCTGCTGTGGTTTGGATGAAAGTCTCCAGAGAGTCCACATGGAATGGCTTGGTCCCATAAGTGTGTTACTGAGGCAGTAGAGCCGTTGAGAAGAAGGGACCATTGGGAGGTTTTAGGTCACTGCTAGTGTGCCCTAAAAGAGGACTATGGACCCCAGCCTTTCAGTCACTCTTGGTTCTTGTTCCTAATGTGTGTTCACTCTAACGCACATTCCTGCTGTACGTTGCTGCTTTCACTAGGGAACCAAGAACAAGGCCACCCTGCAGGACTGAGAACTAAATGCTAGGACTTTTTCTACCTTTGAACTTGCCTGTGTATTTCATTATAATAACACAAAACTGATACAGGTCCCGTGGGAATCCTCATTAACTCAATTTGCAATCCCAAAACAATGCCCACCAAGGCAACTTCTGGTGTATGGTGGTGGCACAAAGATGTGCCACTCCATTCTCCTAGTTGACATAATCCATCTTTAAAAAGCTTGAGAGATTCAACTCTAAAATACGGAGAAAGGGTGTGGCTAATCAGGTGAGCACCAAAACCCAGCCTGACTCCAAAGTACCTTGGGAAGAAACCCAAAGTCACCACTAGTGGTATCATCATGAAATGTCCCACCAATAAGTGGCCACTTCACAGATGCACAAAACACCAAATGTCCCCAAGGACCTGACGCCGACTGCGCAAAACACCAGGGAGCTTTTCCATGGAACCCTGGAGCTCACTGCACAACTTCCAGGCAGCTCCACAGACCAGAAGCTCCTCTTACCGTTCACTTAACCTTAGAGAGGGAGACTTTGTGAAACTGTAAGTTTCAGGGACTTCCTGAGACTTTTGAGTTAGCCATTTCCTGAGCCTTACAGAGCTTTCTTGGAGGGTGAGATGTTTCAACTCAGAAGAAACTGCTGCCCAACACTTTCTGGATGGGCAACTTTATCAGCTATGAAAACTTCAATCCTACAGGCTGGCTCAGCAACCTACTGTGAAGACTCAAACTTCAAAATGCTCCAAGATACAGAACTTTTGCATGTCAACATATGCTGTGAGAAGCTTCTCAGGCTTTGTGTGCTCAGTGTGTACAAAACAGAGATGAGCCTCATGTTGAGATGCGACTGCCCCATAAATATACATTACATGAATGAAAATATTGCAAAATCTGAACAGTTCTGAAATCTTAAACACTTGTGGTCCCAAATATTTTGGATAAGGATAAGGAAGATTGGGCCTGTAGTAACTTAGACAAAAGAATTTTATTTCCAGGAAGCAACTTCACAGACACTCAACTTCCAGAAAAAAAAAAAGGAGAAGAAGGAGGAGGAGGAGGAAGAGGAAGAGGAGGAGGAAGAAGAAGAAGAAGAAGAAGAAGAAGAAGAGGAAGAGGAAGAGGAAGAGGAAGAGGAAGAGGAAGAAGAAGAGGAAGAAGAAGAAGACCTATTTGATGGAAGACTATTTCATGTAAGAATCAGAAGACCTGTGAAATAAATGATGCTTAAATGTGACATGAAAGTAAAAATGGGACTGTTGGGCAAAAGGGACCAGCAAGAACAGGGCAGGGGAATGTGCAGGGAAGGAAGAACACAAAGAACAAAGTATAAAAGAAGATGCCCCAATGAAACCCATTATTTTGTATGCTAACTTAATATTAATTAGAAATAAACCATGAATATACAAATGACAGATACTAGCAATGTTTTCTGTTTGTTGTTTGCTTTTTAATAAAGAAACTGAAACTATAGCAATATGGTAAGGGGCTTTAGGCTTGGTTTGGTTTGGTTGAGCTAGGTCTCACTATCCTGGATTAGCCTTGAACTCCGTACACTCTCAAGGGTGGCCTGGAACTCCTGAACTCCTGGAAGTCCTGGACTTCTCTCCCGAGTACCAAGCTGGCAAGGCAGCAGAACCTGCGTACCATGGGAAGGCTCACAGGAACTGTAACAATGAGAAGCCTCGCCGTGTGTGGTCTAAAGCGGCTGTGCTTGGAAACCATTATAAAAACCAGTGCTAAGTGGAAGAAGCCAGTTTCAAAGGCCACAGGCTCCATGGTTCCATTTAAATGAAATTTTCAGAACAGTATAATCCTCAAGGATAGAGAGTAGCTTGCCAGGGACTGGGAAAAGGGAAGTGGGAAGTGGAGACCAACCACTGACGGGTGTGGGTGCTCCTCGGAGAGTGAGAGGGTGGGCACGTTCTGAAACCGCACAGAGGAGACAGACGCTCCGACAGGTTCAACTGTTGACTGACACAAACTCACCTGGGAAGGACGTCTCAATGACACTCATAAAAGTTGCTCCAGGGCTGGAGAGATGGTTCAGGGGTTGAGGGCCCTGGCTACTCTTCCAGAGGGCCCAGGTTCAATTCCCAGCACCTAAACAGCAGCTCGCAAGTGTGTATAACACCAGTTCCAGAAGTCTGACCCTCTTCTGGCCTCCGTGAGCACACGGCATACAAATGGTGCACAGACATACATGCAGCCAAAATACTCGGGCACATGAAATAAATAAATAATAGGTAAATAAATAAACGGTTAAAAAAAATAAGCAGTTGGTCCAAGCAAAGCTTGCCCGACTCTCCATTCTACAACCTTGTTTTGTTTTTTGAGCATACTTAGAAAAGTTGGTCCGAGCCAAACCTCACTCAGCATCACAACCCCCCCGCCAATGCTTACCCCTCAAGTTCACTGCAGGATTCATTCTCTGGTTGGGGGGAAAAAAAGCAAGGATGAAGAGAATTTTAAAATTTACTCTTCAACAGCTCCCTTTATGTTCCATGCTGGCCTTCACTCTTTCTGTATTTATGTCCTCAGTCACAGCCTTTACGGCCTGTAGAAATATAGTCAATAGGAGAAATCTGACCCCTGCTTCTTCTTAGAATTGTACTCTCAGATGAGAAGATAGATGCATGCAAACTCTGGGATAAAGTGAACCCTATCTGAACTCTGAAAACGTATTCAACCCCTCATTAATGAGAGGTGGGTAACTCGTGCAACGCTCTACCTTGCGAAACAATGGATTTTCCCATTGAAAGAAGGGGTGAGGATGTTTTATGTTCAAAATGAAGCTTCCTAACGAAAACGATAGCACACTGAATATTGCAAACAGCTAGGGAAAACTGAAGCACATCCAAGCCAGTTGACTCATGAGAGGAATTATGTTCTTGGCAAAACTATTAACACCCTCAGAACACAGAGCCCTTCCAAGTCGCATTCCTATCCTGAGTAGTCAGCAGGCTCCTTCTTAAAATCTATCTTCTCTCAAGTCCCCAGAGCCACCAGGGTCGCCCTCAGTAACCTACTCCCATGTACCCAGCTCCCTGGGCATATACCTCCATCACCCATTGGTGTACTGACTCAATGCTTCTCCCGGAGATGCTAGTCAAGTACCCCTGCAACCTGCTGTCACCCTGCCCGTGTCATCCCCTTCTTTCTGCTGCAAGAGGAACTGTCCCTCTGCTCAAAAGACAGGACAGTACCTAGCTATCCAAAGGACAAAAAGCACATCCTAGAACCCCTTCCCTTCCTAGCTATTGTTACACACACACACACACACACACACACACACACACACACACACACACCAGGGTCTCAGTCCCCAGAGGTGAAACCATCTGTTTCATACTTCAAAGGATTCCCATGTGTCCATAAATCACAAGGTTGACAGTCACATCCCAGCGGCAGTGAGGATGTTTGTTTTTGTTGGCTTTTGCCTTTGCCCAGCCCTCTGTAAGGAAAACAAAGGCCAAAAGATAGTAGGAAGCTGGATGCCCTGGGCCTGGGCTTGGACAGAGGAATCCTTGGAGGATCCAGGCAGCCATCCCTGGGGAGCCACATGGTCCCTGGCCAACCTAGTCTACTCTGAAACCTGAGTGGGCCCTATGAAGAATTACCTACCCCCATCAAAGCTTCAAATCTAATCATGGCCCTCCTCTCCTTAGACAGTCACAAGAAGGGAAGGCAGCTGATCTGAAAGCTCTGGGGTACAGGCCTCTGCTGCAGAAGGTCCTGAAAAGAGACGTATCCTTCATACCCTGTCATCAAGGGCAAAGCAGTCATAAAGCAGTGGTGCCCTGATCCCAGATGACCTAAACTGTGCAAAGGCACTCGGTGACCTGCGATCCAAGCTGTTGAACACAGGAGAGAGAGCTGCCTTCAACCACACTCACTCTCACTTCAAGAGTGTGTCTCTGTCCAAACTAACACTGACCAGTGCTGGAGGCAGGGTCAATCAGCTCCCCACCCTGGGGCCCAGGATCAGCAACACGTTGCTGACAGAGGAGACCTCGTATCAGGTAAATTCTTGTGCCCCGACTCTGACCACAAACTCAGCAGCCAGCAGCAGTAGATGGACACTTGCTCAAGGGGTCTGTCACTGTGCTGGGGCTTGAGTGTGCATCTCAGAAATTCACAGACTGAAAACTTAATCCTCAAAGTTTACGGTAAATCATTTAGAGGTAGGGCCATTGGGAGAGAATTAGGGTTAGATGAGTTAATGGGGAGAGGGGCCCATCATGGTATTGGTAGCTTTGTAAGAACAGAAGACCTCAGCTGGAATACTTGCTCTGTCTCTCCATGAGGCCCTAACCACACACCAGGACCAGATTCATGGACTGCCGGCCTCTGTAGTCATCAGCCCAACACCTACTTATTTATGATAAGTAGGGATCTATCATAGAGGCTAATGGGCCCACACTAGCCCTTCTCACAGACCTAGTCATTAAAAATTGGCCCCACTGCTCCATTCTGCTAGAGCTGCCTAAACAGGGCAGCTCCATAGCAGGCCTGGGTAGGAAGGGGAGATGGAGGAACTACAGTGCCCAAGTGCCCAAGGAAGCCAGTTCAAGGCTGCCCCTTCCTCTATAAGACAAGCTGTGGCTCCCTGGTCAGCACGTTCTCTACTGTTTCCTTCTGTGGGTGTCCCTTCAAAGGACTCCTGTGTGTACAAACATCACCAGGGTTGACAGCCACATCCCAGCAACAGTGAGGGTGTCCCTTCAAACTCTCCGTTTCGTTTTGGTTGGTTTTTGTTGTTTCAAAACAGGGTTCCTCTGTGTAGCCCTGGCTGTCCTGGAACTCATTCTGTAGACCAGGCTGGTCTCAGACTCACAGAGATCCGCCTGCCTCTGCTTCTTGAGTGCTGGGATTAAAGATGTGCACCAGTGCCATCCGGTCAACCCTCCCTTTAGTAACAACACTGTTCCTCAGCAATCGGACACACCCCGAAGACCACACTGTATCGTCTCCTGAAACCCACTCTACAAAGGAAGGCCACAATTCGAAGGACCACGAGTCAGGACCACAACGTAACTTCCTTTTCACAGAGGGAACCACTATTCAACCCTACTAGTACAAAATTCATGTTAATAAAAGTCAAAATGATCCTCATTTTAATACCCCAAAAATGGAAACTGGGAGATGGGAGTTGGACCTGTGGGTAAAAAGTCTCACAAAATGAGGACCTAACCTTTGATCTCCAGAACCCATGTGGAACCTAGATGTGGTGGCAATCACTGAGTCTAGCACTGACAGGCAGATCCCAGGGGGCTCACTGTCTCTAGGTCATCAGCTCCAGGTCAGTGAGAGAATCTGTCTCAAAAAATATGGTGTGACCTCCACACAAGCCCACACAGGCAAGCACACACACATACACACACAGACCGGAAACGTGGGGCTGCAGAAATAGCCATACACCTCAGATTCCTGTTCTTCTGGCCACTTACACAAGAAAGAGAATTTCTACGGTTCATGCTGTAATGTCCAGAATTTCGATAAGTAGAGTTGGTCAGAAAAACAGACTATCTGGGGAACGCCAGGGGACACGATGGGCCTGACTAGGGACAAACTTACACGGCATTCACTGAAATGTGTCTAGAGTGGAATGAACACCAAGTGCTTTAGAAAGCTCAGAGAACAACCCAAACCTCCCCCACTCCCCAAGAGCAGTCTGAAAACCCAGAGAAACCAAAGCTGAAATTCTTTGTCTTAGCCTCCACCCCTCTAACTGCTCACAGGATGCCCCAAGTCCCTCTGCAACAATGACGCCCTTAAGAATTGTCGGAATCTGGTGTAGTGGCACTTGGGAGACAGACAGGCAGATTTCTATGAGTTTGAGGCCAGCCTTGTCCACAGAGAGTTCTAGGACATTCAGAGCTATACTGAGAAACTCTGTCTCAAAAATTAAAAAAACAAACAAAAGAATTGTTGGGGTTGCTCACTAAGCTGATTCCCGCCCACTTCCTCACAAACTCTGGTTTTAGAATCAAGATGAACGGTGAGAAGGTGATGCACCTATGGTGTCGGTACCCCCGCTCCATCAGCCCGGGTCCACCCACAGTTTATTCCAGGACGCACAGGACACCAAAATCAAAAGAGAGGTTAAGCCTCTCAAAGAAAAGAACTAAATACACTGACCTACTCCATTCTTCCCAGTTGAGAGCAATCATCCTGACATTGCCTACAGTAACACAGCACCCACAGGACCCCTCGTTCACATGGCCCACACAACCTTGTGTCTACACAGCTCACCCAATCCCTCATCTACATGGACCACAGGACACCTTGTCACCTAGCACTCCCACATTACAAGCTACATTTTGATTTGAAACTTTCCTCAATTTCCTTTCTCGAACATTTTCAATCTATAGTTGACTTCAGAGTGGTGCAGCATCTCAGTGTAAAGATAGCTAGCTGCCTTCCACATGCCTTTAATCTCAGCACTCGGGAGGCAGAGGCAGGGGGATCTCCGTGAGTTTGAGGCCAGCCTGGTCTACAGATGAGATTCCAGAACAGTCAGGGCTATTACACAGATAAACCCTGACAAACAAACAAACAAACAAACAAAAAGCAAAAACAAGAAGAAGATAGTTGCCTACTTTCACTAGGGTCATTAGGAAGGATGAAGGATAGGGCTCACTGGAGCTCCTGAATTCCGAACCACAGCAGAAGACAGCTTCTTTATTAGGATGAAGAAGAAAACGAACAGCCTCGTTAATGCAAGACTCCCCTCTGCACCCTAAGAATGTATTTCAGGGATAGCCTGTCAAAACAGAATGGAGAAGGGTGGGAGGAGCAAACACACTAAGACCACACACAGGACAAACCACTGTTGCTATAATCTTACCTTGTCCTATCCAGGAAGATTTGAAAATCCCTCTGTTGAGATCCACAGAGCCCTGTGCTCATGTGTAGTCACTGTATCCGGTGTGTGACCCACACTGAAGAAAGAACACTGAGTATTCAGCTTACACAGTGCAGATTTTATGGTTTACGGAGTACGTGCCAGCAGGCAGCACCAATCGGCTCTGAAAGTGGCAAACTGCACACCAACTGCCATACCCCTGCCCTTCTCTGACTCCCGCCACTCAATCTAGCTTGTACTGTCTTGATGGAGAAGTCAAACTCCTTTTATATTTAGTGGCCTTTTATATTCATTGATCTGCGAACAACCTACCTTATACAACATTGACAGATAGAAATACAACACAGCTGTTCCAAATAGGAACCTTCCAAACCTGCCAATCTTGCTTTAGGACCTGATTCTTGGCCTTGATTAGGATGACCTTCACCCAAGCTAGAGACATTGCTGGTCACCCAGAGAAGGTCACAGTTGCTGTCTCTGGTCTAGTTATTTGTTAGCCCCTTGCAGATAAGGAAAACTATCCCTCAAAGTTCATGACCACTCAGAATTCAGATGTGATCCACCCTGAAATGAGCCTTTGGGGAAACAATAAGAAATTTGAGATGAACGCATCCAGGATTCAAGGTGAACTCTAACCATGGCCATCTGAACTGAAGGAGTCAGGCCATGTGAGGACAGAACAGGGATGAAGACAGACATGTGTGCACAAGGAAACCAGGAGCCACCAAAAAGTGGAAGATGGAAAGAAGGTTCTCCTGAACAATTTCCAAACTGTGGACCTTACTGTCCATGTAAGTCCACCTCCAAGGACTGTGGGAAGATACATCTGTGTGACATCATGTGACTTACATATGGTTTTCAGACTTATATTTGTCATAATCCAGTCACAGATTTCAACTCTGTCCATGCTTGTCTCATTGCCCCAGGTCTGGCCACTGGGGAGCTTTCAGGCTGGCCCCCGTGTGCTCTCTTCACAACCACTGTGTCAGGCCACTGAACCACTACCCCAAGAACATGCCCCAGGCTAAGCCTGATCTTCTCAACCATGGCTATATCTTCAGTCATCGCCCCAAGACACTCTAGCTCCTCATATGTGCAGCAGGGTTTAGAGTACTAAAGACTGGGAACTGGGAACACTCAGTGCTAATGAGGTGCTAAGCTGTTATAGAAAAAATGAACATGGTTTATAAACTATGGGTCTGCCACTAAATATGATGCATCGTGTGGTTATACAGGAGTCATACCGACACCTCCGATTCCAACCCACTCCCCCAGATCTCCCCTCGACTCCCCCCATTGCACATGTGCATCCCTACTCATTCCGCAGAGATGTCTGGTTGCATCACTTAAGCAGGCTTCCCATTCGCTCAGTCTTGCATTTCTACAAAGTGCCAGTTTCCAATGGAAACCTACGCTATCAAGGTGAAGGCAGGTGTGTTTGCAGATGGTGTATGGCTTTCCCCATCAGCTGGGGCTACACAAAGCATAACTGACATCTCTCTCATGGATCCCATTGGTGTCTTGTCACCATTTGTAATAAGACTTGCTTACCTACTGGCATTCAGTTCTAGTTTCCTGGACCTCTTTGGACCTTAACATTACATTTTCCAGAAGTACGTATTTCTTCAATTTGAAACAGGATCTCTCTACATAGTCCTGGTTATCCTCGAAGTCAATTTGTAGATAGGGCTGGCCTTGAACTCATAGAGATCCACCTGCCACTGTCTCCCTGGTGTCGGGATTAAAGGTGTGCATCACTACACTGGACTTTAACATAACAGTTTCAATGAGGAGAGCTTCAACATGTTCCAAAAGACAAAGCATTGTTACAAAGGATTCAAGAATACACTGAGAACAGAAGGAAAGTCTCTGAATGCAACAGAGGCTGAAAAGTTTCCCACCAGGATCAGAACAAAACAGGGGTATCCCCTTTGAATCCATGTTGAACACAGTGGTGGAAGTTCAAGGCTGAGCAATTAGACTAAATAAATAAATGAGAAGTTTAATTGTCTGTCTGCAGTTAACTAATATGACCTTAGACAGAGGCTGAGAGCCACAAAGTGCTAGCTGAGCAAATAAATTCTGCAAACCCACAGGGAAAAAAATCAGTCTGTAGAAGTTAACTTCTATAAACTTGCTATATACAAATAACACACGTATAAAAAAAAGGAAATCATGAAAGCAATTCAATTACAGTAACACCAAAAAAGAGAGAAAATACGTAGATGTTGTTAATTATGTGAGCAAAAGACTCAAAAGACTGAAGGCTATAACACATGGATGAATGAAATGAAAGCCGTCAATATATCTGTTTATGAACTGAAGACAATACTGTAAAGAAACCAATACTGAACACAACCCACAGATTCACTGCAGTTCCTCACCAAATCCCAGCTGACCACATGTGGCTAAAGACACCCACCATGTGCCCATTGGGGCAAAGGAAGTAAATGTATTTTTTAAAATAATTTTGACCTTAAACAGTCACAAATGCCTGGCAACTCCCATATTCCACAGCATAAAAGTTACAGTAAGTTCAAGCCAAAATGTTTCTGTAATTTAACTGTATATCCAGTGAGTTGTCCTTCCAGAAGGGTGTGGAAGCCATTAGGCTGAGGGTATGGGTGATGGTGGGGGAGCCCTCCCCCACTCCCAGAGGTTCAGGGCAGCAGCCACATTCTCCTGATAACATCTCAGAAGTGGCGGAGTGCTTACTGCAGCTCATTCCAACACAATTAAACACACACACACTTCCCATTGGGGCTTAAGACCTTCTAGAGGCCAAGCTACTTAGTTGAATTAGGCTCAATTTTTTTCCTTTAATTATTTCCTTCCCTTTGGCTTTTTTATGGGGGGGCGGGTAGCAGAATTAGAACCTAAAGAAAACACCCCCAGATATCGCATCAATGAGCTAATCAAACCAAAAACAATTCCCATTTTCAAAACTGTTATGAAAACCTTCAACATGGTCCAACCACCCTCCTTGGCCACTCTGTCAATAGAACTTCAAACAGATTACACCCTAGACAGTTTTTATGAGCAGTGCACATGGAAGCAGAGCTGTACCGCCCTCGTTTCCAGCTTGGCAGGCTCCTCAACAAAACCAAATAAATACATGCTAGGCAAGAGGGGCCTCCGGAGCACCAGTCGGTTGTCGCCATAATTCGTGGGCTGCAGCTCCTCTAGATATTTTGATTCTTTTTTAATTCGAAAACTGCATAGATGACACTACCCACTGAGCCCCTAAATGGGACTAGCAGAAGACCCCCAAAGCCACAGTAGCCAAACGTGTTCTTTTTACCCAATAGCCCTTAGCCTAGTAACCCTGACTCTTTCAAACCCTGTGTGTTTGGTGTTGGGGAGTGGGATCCCCTCTAAGCAGTCACTGGAGCTCCCCAAGGAGGAAAGAGCCTCACAAAGAGCAATCCCAGCCAAGGAACCCAGAATGGGATGCACCAAAGCAAACCCAGTGGTCACCAGTGAGTAGCAAGGAAAGGTGTCTATCCTTGTTTCCTCTCCAGGTCCCAGGAAAATCAACACACCAGGAGACCTATGTCACCTTAGAGGACACTTCATGAACCTTCAGGGAGGGATAGCATTTAATAGTAGTGGGTTATAACCAGTGTTTCCTAATGACTCCTACCCATACTGGCCAATCCCACAACTCTCTTTAAAGGACAGTAAGTTCCGGGTTGAAATAACTCCAGAGAGGATTCACCTCCCCTACCAGTCAAAGGAGCCAACCCCCCCTCCCCGCCCAGTACCTAATCCATTTCCTTCAGAAAAGATTCCTCCCCCAAAAGGCCTGCATGAAGTGTGGCTCCTGCCAGGCTTCTCAGTCCCCCAGGCGAAGTCTAGGCTGTTTAAAGGGGCAAAAGAGAGAGAGAGAGAGAGAATGAGCCTCAGTGCAAGTCACACAAACACCAATGACAGCTAGCCTCCAAGTCAACAGCAGGCACAATGTCCACCAATAAAAGCAGAGACTTCACTCTGCTGCTCTGGTAAGTCTGCAGAGAACCGTCATCAAAACTGCTCCCAGAAATGCACATTTTTCAGCCAGCGGCTTTGTTTTTGTTTTTGTTTGCCATGCAAAAATATCAAGCACAGTTTTTCTTAGCTTTCTACCTACACCAGGTTTAACTAACTCAAGTGCAGTCACAAGGCTGGGGATGTAGCTCAGAGGTAGAGTATCAGCCTAACAAGCAGGAGGCCCCGGGTTCTGCCTCCCCTGGAGGAAACTAATGCTTTAAATGGAACCTGCTGACTGAGCCCCTTTCCTGACTTTGTACATCCACAGGAGTCCACAGTGCTCAGATTCTCAGGCTGTCAATCTTCTCCACTTGAAGTTGTTATTGAACACTGAAGCTTCCAATGTGAAGCTGTTGCTTGCTTGGCACTCTGCCACGATAAGAAAAACATACTGTACGACATACACAAAGTCTTTCCTGCTTCCACAAAGTCTTCTTACATGAGATGGCATCATTTCTTCTCTTCTAAGAGACTGTCATTGGGTATTGCGATCACCACTCCAGGGATCTGAACCAGAAGCAAATGGGCCCTGACAAAAGGAGCGGCAGGAGAAGACTAATGCTCGTCACTCCTGCCTTCCCTAGTTCTGAGTACAGAGTTCCAGAGCAGGGATTTGGGTCCTTAAGGAATGGAGTCTTCCGATGAAAGTATAGGATCAGAACATATACCCACTGGATGGTGGTGGTGCACACCTTTAATCCCAGCACTCAAGTGGCAGAGACAGGCGGATCTCTGTGAGTTCGAGGCCAGCCTGGTCTACAGAGTGAGTTCCAGGACAGCCAGGGCTACACAAAGAAACCCTGTCTCAAAAAACAAACAAAACAAAACAAAACAAAAAGAATATATACCCTTTTAAAATAACCTTTCCATGTTTTTACATCCCAAATTATTTCAATTATAGAAGTCCCCAAATGCTGAGACTCACTCTTTAACAACAAAAAGATCTCAAACACACAAATTTCCTCTAATAAGTTCCATATCTATGTATTTGTGTGTATGTGTTTTCTGTCTTTTCTGTCGGCTTAACGAGGAAGAAATCCAGAAAGAAGGGGGCTGGAGAGATGGCTCAGTGATTAAGAGCATTGCCTGCTCTTCCAAAGCTCCTGAGTTCAATTCCCGGCAACTACATGGTGGCTCACAACCATCTGTAATGAGGTCTGGGGCCCTCTTCTAGCCTGCAGACATACACACAGACAGAATATTGTATACATAATAAATAAATAAATAAATATTTAAAAAAAAAAAGAAATCCAGAAAGAAGAGAAACATAGCCTACTCTTTCTATAGTGGGAATTTCATTTCACCAGCAAAGTAATGTAACTTCCACATAAGGCTCAAAGAAAGAAAGAAAGAAAGAGAAAACAAAGAAGAAAAAAGAAAGGAAAGAGAGAAAAGGGTCTGATGGCTTTCTCCATCAGACGTGTTCCTCTGCACATGAGTGAAGGCAGTGCTCAAACTGCTACATCCAAAATGCAGGAGGACTTTTCTATTCTGGTGACAAACTTGATTTTAAGGTATCAAGGTTTCACAGTCCTTCATCACCTAGGACCTCTCACTATAGCAGACCCCATCCCCCACCCCAGCTACACCTCAAGAAGCCCCCAGGCTGCAGGATTAGCAAGGGCCATTAGGTTACCAGCAAAGGCCAAAATCCCTGTGGAGGCGTCCACTTTACCACCCCCTAGTTTCAAAACAAATTCTTGATGGTAGAAGAGTCAGTGGGAATTCTTACAGGGGGCAAATTGGTAATGACATTAATATAGCATGTGCTGTACTCTCTCATCCTGCACTCAGCGGTTCCCGCCTTCGTGGACAGAGGTATCAATGGAAATGAAGTCATCAGAAACGGTGGACGCCATCAGTATCAGTTGGAGCCCTCTGGAAAGGCTGCTCATCGTTTCTCTCCTCCCTTTGGCCTGATACGAGACAGCGCCCTGCACAGCAGGACTCGGGAAGAGCCCGGAACCCTGCTGCCTGCTACTGCTCCCTAATTCTCACCTGCTTGCAGGAATGCTGGTAGCTGGGGGACACTGACGCTGCTGTCCCAGTATGGCGCACCTCAGGCAGTTCAGAAACTTAAGGCAAACCTCTTGAGTCCCAGCTTCTCTTGGGACTTCCTCACCCAAGCCAACAGGGTGCGGGGATTCAGGCCGCAAACCTGATAGCTAGTAGATGCTCTGGGGTTAGCACTGGGAGGATCATCTCCACCTCCTCTGGCCACCACAGTCTTTTCTGCCCAAGTATTCTCCAAAACACTTCTGTGCTTATTGAGGGGGGTCTCCTGATCCTAACCAAGCACCGGCGGAATTCCCCAAAGGAGGAAGAAACACTACGGGCAGAGAGAAGCATTCTCCTTTCAGCCGCGCAATATCAAGCCCTGGGAGCCAAGACCCCACTGCGAAGGGCCCGCCAAACACCACTTCGGTCACAAATTACAACAAAAGGAAAACCAAGACCTTAGACCATGCATCCCTCACTGTCCCTAGGAAAATGACTAACTCAGGACTTCATCTGGGGGCAGACGAGGTACAAGAGATGAGTGTGGAGGGGAAGGGTGACCTGGGAAGAATCGACGGAGTCCCGAGTCTTGGGACACACGGAGCACGTCTATGGGTGCACATCCCGACTGGGCCCACCGCGGCCTCTGGAAACACTTAGTGGTCCCTAGAGCGCATCTCATTGGAACCAGCCCCAGGCGACTAAGAAGGGCACGGGCCCAAGCTGGCGCCGAGCGCGCGGAGCATGGCCTCGCCTGGCGCCCCTGGATCGGGAGGACCGGCGCCCGCGAGGCGGCCAGTAGAGAGTGGTGGAGGATCGGGCGATGCTCGGAGTGCGCACGCAAGGTCCTTACCTGTGGTCCAGGGCGTCCAGAGCAGGAGTGCCGCCGCCGTCCAGACGGCCCGGGCACACAGAGGCGCGTGCCTCGGCCGCGCCCAGCCCCGAGCCATGCTGCGGGCCGGGCCGTGGGTGCCGGGTCGCCTGCTGAGCACTCGGCCTTCAGGCTTCGGGCCGGGACCACTCCACCTCTCCCCTCCACGCGTCCGCGCTTTCCTCCCACGGGCTTCGCAAGCTGGTTCCCTTCGAAGGCCACTCTGCCGTCCCTTTCTCCGTGCCCCGGTGTGCTACTCGGCTGCGGAGGCTCCGGAGAGCGGGCTCGGGCGTCCGGCAGAGCGCCGGGACGAGCGCGGGGGGCGGAACGCGGGCGGGCGCGCAGGAGGCAGGGTCCCTGGCTCGCCCGCCCCGATGGGCAGAGAGGCCGGCGCCGGCGCCCTCTGCCGGAGCGACTCTAGGGCGGCGACCCCAGCGCGCGGGAAGGAGCTCTATTCGCACCCGTGTGTTGTCCTAGGAGCTGCCTGTTGCGCCCGCCCTCCCGCTAGCGCCTTGGGATCTTTAGGCACAAAGGTGGAGCCTCTGGTTCATCCACTCTCCCAAGCACCCGAAACTGTTTCCGTCCACCATCAAGGGACCTGGAAAACTAAGGACCTGGGTCACAAATCAGAAACTAGGCAACGCTTAAGGAAGTCAACCTCACCTCCATGAGGAAACTCAGTTACCAGGTCTTCGAAATCCTGGCAGGGAGGGCAAAAGGGAGGTGTGGTCTTGGCACAGATGTTCCAGAAAATAGCCAGCCTGCTCTCCATGGGCGCCCCGCCAAGCCCCTTAGGGACTATCAGGACCCTCCAAAAAAATGAGCACAAACTCCAAGTGCAGCCTTGAGGAGGTTGCCCGCGGGACGGTGATGGTATCTGAAGTCCCAGTGGCCTGTTGTTTACTGTTGAAAGCAAATTGTGTCTTTTTACCCATAAAGAGTAGAATGCTATTTGTTCTCTGCAGAACCCTCCAAAACACGCAAACTTAATTTGCTTCACTTATAAAAAGACATTTGTACGCAATTCAGACCGCATGCTTTCTTGATTATTCTTGCTTTTGTTTAGCACATGCCCAGATCTGGATTCGGAAGGCTTGGGCCTCTTGTTTGGAGCTGAGGAAACGTTTTCGTTTTTTCTCTTGGAGATAGCATTTGGAGTCTCCTGCCTTTCTGTTGTTTGCTTTGTGCTGTTTAACTGATTACCAACTGATCAGTATTTGCTAGGTCTCCAGTACCTGTTAACTGGGGTGAGGGAGCAAGGCCTTTGAGCTTGCTCTCCTCAAAAGCAGCCCTCACAACCTCAGGCACGGCAGATAATGAGTCTCTGTGATCATAGACACAGAAAGCCAGAGCTGGCTCTGGCCCCACGCTCCGGCCCAGTTTGACTGGGGAGCATCTCTCCCAGTTCCAGTCTTCAGTCCTAATGGACCTTAGAGGGACCGATTGTGGCCCTACCAGGGCTACTTGGGAGGAGACGCCATCCCACCCCTGGCCAGACCATCTTTCTGCAAGCATGGGTCAAAGGTTGCCAGAGGTGAACTTTTAGGATTGTCCTCTTTTCACCTTCAGTGTCCCTTTAGAATGAGCAAAGTCTAAGAGTAGGCTTGAAGCGTGTGTGTGTGTGTGTGTGTGTGTGTGTGTGTGCGCGCGCGCGCGCGCGTACCCGTGCATATGGACACCTCATCACCCCCATGTGTTTTGTGTGCAGACTATATGTCAACAAGTTCTTTCTCTATTATTGCCCCCTTACCCTATTTAATTAACAGTGTCTCACTAAACCTGTAACTTGCTGTGTTAGCCATCCACAGACCCTGGATAAACCTGTCTACACATTCTCTGCTACCCTGCGCCCTCTTGCCCCGGGCTGGAGTGACAGATGCACACCATGACACAGCTTTCAACTGGATGCTGACGAGTCACACTCAAGTCTTCACACTCACAGAGCACTGTACCCACCCAGTCACCTCTCCAGCTCAGACCATCCCCACTATTGGGATTTAGGGGAAACCAAGTCAGCGGCTGCAAAGAAGGGTCCTCTGAGCCTCTGTCACTTGTGGAGCTTGAAGCTCCAGGCCCACTCCCTCCTCGGCTCTGCTGTTTGCTCCTGTGACTTCCAGGGAGCATCTCTCAATAACCAGCGTCCAGATCTCCGCAGCTGTTTGTTGTTTCCACACAACCGCATCCCACTAACAGGATCCTGGTTTTGGTTTTGTTTGGTTGGGTGTTTTTGTTTGTTTTTTATTGTTGTTTTGTTTTTGCTTGTGCGTGTGTGTGTGTGTGTGTGTGTGTGTGCGTGCATGTGTGTTACTGAGGATTGGAACCAGGGCCTTGCACATACTAAGCAAATCTCTAACACAGATTCATATCCCCAATCACTGACCAAAAAATAGCGTGCACACACACAGAGTTTCTGGGCTGGGATCAGAAGTGTGGGCTGTGGGACGCAACTCCTTAAGGCTCTTTTACAATTATCTTTGCACAGTTTCTGACTCCTCCGAATTTCACTATGTCCATAGCTCTGGCTGCTTCCCCTACATCTTATTCCTGTTGATTCACAACAGAAGGACAAACACAAGTCAAACTGAAGATGGCTCATGGAGCTTCCTCCATGGGTAACTGAACGTGACTTCGAACAAAAGCCAACATGGAGTTTCATTTTCCCACTTGTCTTTATTTGGTACCAATTGCGGTTCAGCAAACTGCCCCAAACACAAGCTCCCAGTCAACATTTATTATTTCACATTTCTGTGGATGAAGAATTCAGGGCCAGAGAAATAGCAGGAGAAAGGAATCCTTGGGGTTGACTGGCATGGCCCCTAGGAGGAGACAGCCGTCTGGAGCTTCACAATTGGCAGCGAGAAGGAAGGAAGCCAGAAGTGCTAAGAGGGTAGGAAGATGGGAGCCAGCCAAGGCTGTGATGGCACCCAGCACACACCAGGGAAATGAAGAGACCAAATGAAAGCTTCTGGGGTAGAGCTTGACAAAAGAATCCTGGAATATTGAAAAAAGAGCCTGGAGACCAGGGTGGCGACAGTGTATGAGCTAATCTGCATTTTCCTAATGAACAGTAGTGTCAAGTGCCTTGCTTTGCACTATAATATCTTTCCTGTGTTTCTTTTTGTTTGTTTTATTTTGGTTTGGTTTGGTTGGTTTTTGGTTTGTCGAGTAAGGATTTTTCTCTTTGTAACCTTAGCTGTCCTGGAACTCACTTTGTAGAGCAGGTTAGCCTCAAATTCAGAGAACCACCTGCCCCTGCCTCCGAGTGCTAAGATTAAGGTATGCACTACCACACTTAGCTTGTCCTGTGTTTCCTGCGGGCTGTTGGTAAACTTCTTTTAATAACTATCTCTTCAAATCTGTTTCTTCTTATGTGAAATGGGGGGCTTAGAATTTAACTCAAGGTCTTCTCCATGTTGGGCCAGGAGTTTGATCTACATCCCCAACCGCTGTTGTTAGCTATATTTATTTTTATTTTGCATGTATGCGTGAGTCCTGTATGCTTGTTTGTTTATGCACTATATTTCCCAGTGCCAGAGGTCAGGAGAGAGCATCAGATCGCCCTAAACTAGAGTTACAAATGGCTGTAAGCTGTCATTGGGTGCAGGGAATTTGTCCTCTGCAAGAGCAACCAGTGCTCCGAACTGCTGAGCCATCTCTCCAGTCCCACCACCAACCACTCCTATGCACCAAGGTGGGCCTTGGTGGGTTCGTTTGTTGTTGCTGCTTTTTAGACAGGGGTGCATATATCCAGGCTAGTTTCAGATTTGTTCTGTAGCCAAGGATATCCGTGGATGTATCTTGCCTTCGCCTCCTGCGATGTGGGATTCCCCTCTGTGTGCTGGGGGACACTGAGGACGTGGAGGCTAGTGGAAGGAAGGTAGATCAGAGCATACTCTTGGAACATCACTCCTCACCCCACTTCCATACACTGCTAGAGGAGCTCTTACAGTGAGGTACTGTGATGTCACAGGCCCAGAGGTACAGGCACAATCAGCCAGGACTAAAAGCTATGAGCAAAAACGAACCTGTCCCCTTATAAGCTGTCTGTCTCCGGGATTCTGTCACAGCCATGAAAAGCTAGCTTACCCTTGTTCTTCAGCTTTCCTGATTTAGGTCTGTTTTCCCTCTGGACCTGAAGAAGCTTGAGGATGCTCTAGTGTGGCTTCAAGAGTACTCAAGACATTACAGCAGTGTACATGCAGGTCTCTGGAGAAAGAAAGGGGCAGCAAGGTGGCTCACCAGGCAAAGGCGCTTGCCACCAAGTTTGACAAACTGAGCTTAATCCCAGAGCCCCACATAGGAAAGGAGAGAACCAAGTCTTACATGTTGTCCTCTGGCCACACATGCCTGGCACATGCACACTCCCATACACACACCCCATACATAGCACACAACAAAGAAATATATGCTAAAAAGAGCAGAGAAGGGACAGAGGCTGCTCGAAAACAAACAGTCAATGTTTTCACCCAGCCTTCCCCAGCCTAAGTTAACCAAGCTTTATAAGACAACACCAGTGGCTTCTCCCAACCTGCATGGCCACACGAACATTTTCACAGGCCTGTCCTGAAGTCACAATCCATTTGAAGCCACAGAGTTTTCATAAAAGATATTTTATCTCCAGCTATTTACCTCTGTGTACAGCTGTTTAAGTCACTTGGCCTATGTCTCTACAAATTTAGATCCAGGCATGGCGAAACAAAACCCCAGTTTTCACACCAGTAGGTACAATGATTAGATCACGAAGCTTGAGTGTCATAGTTTGGAAACCTGTCTGAAAGGCTCGAAAGTGTTTTAAGAGCACTAATTGCTCTTCCAGAGGACCAGAGTTCGATTTCCAGCACCCACATGGCAACTCACAACCATCTATAACTCCAATCGAGGGGACCCAACACCCTCTTTTTTGTTTTGTTTTGTTTTTGTTTTTGTTTTTCGAGACAGGGTTTCTCTATGGCCTTGGAGCCTGTGCTGGAACTAGCTCTTGTAGACCAGGCTGGTCTCGAACTCACAAAGATCCACCTGCCTCTGCCTCCCGAGTGCTGGGATTAAAGGCGTGCGCCACCATCGCCCGGCCCAACACCCTCTTTTGACCTCTGTGGTCCCAGCATGCATGTGGTGCATAGACATGTATGCAGGCAAACACCTATGCTCATAAAAATAAATAAATAAATAAATAAATAAATAAATAAATAAAGGAAACCATTTAAAAGAAGCTCTGAATTTTTAAGCCTTCTATCAGGAAGTACAGGTCACAGGAGGGTGCAGATGGGACATAGCTCCCTGTCATTTATACAGAGATGAGAACCACCTGGCATGACATGACATGTGGAGAGGGTCTCCTCCCATGACACTCGGTGTGTGATATCTACTGTCTGTACCAGTAGTCTGGCTCCAAAACCCAGTCGGGAATCCAACAGTTCCCTTGTGTTCTTCCATGACAACACTGACAACAGGAGTTAGCCAAAGGCTTAAGGGACAGGACTGCCCCATTCCAGATGCCAGCCATATGCATGTCTTTCCTACATGCCGTAATGCAGAGGTTCCTCCCACTCTCTTCTGGGGATGGAGAACTTGCTGGAATAACTCACTAACAAGCCAAGCAGCCGGCAATGTTGTCTCTCTAGGGTATCATGAAGGTGTCAGGGCAGCGCAGTTCAGAGTTTAGATCACAGGGAGGTCAATAAGGTGGGCTCTGATCCAATTTGACTGCTATCTTCAGGAAATGAAGAAACTGGATGAAAAGGTCATCACAAGAAGTTTGGGTCACATAGCCACAAGCTAAGTAGGTACCGTTAGCTAGGAGAAAGGCTTTATGAGATCCCAACCTGACCTCCACCTCCTACCCCCACTTCCCCGGCCTTTGATGCTGTCAACAGCTTCATCTCTGTCTTGGACCAACAGAAGTTGCAGATAACCATTTCTGTGTTTTGAGCCACTCAGTTTTGTGTACTCGGTTATAAAAGGCCTGGAAACTCACAGAAAGTAGCAAGAACACAAGGAAAAGACATTTCAGCTTCTACTTGTTATAAGAACGTTAAATGTAACAAAGCTTGAGTAACAAAATTACCTCACTTGGGGGGGAGGGCTGGAGATATGGCTCAGCAATTAAGAACACTGGCTGCTCTTCCAGAGGTTCTGAGTTCAATTCCCAGCACCTACATCATCACAATCATCTGGAAAGGGATCTGGTGCCCTCTTCTGTCAGGCAGGCATACATGCAAGTAGAGCACTCATAAAATACATAAATAAATAAACCTTTAAAAAAAATTACCTCAACACACTGTTCTCGAATGCTGAGAATGCTGAGCAAAGCCCCTTCCCCTCCGGAGGGTCTGAGTGTGACTGCTTTGTAGATGTGAATGCATTTATTCCTTACAGATGGCCTTGATGGTCCTCACAATCCTACTGCTGGGAAAAAAAAAAACCTGGATCTGCTGACTTCAGATAAGGAGAATGACTTCCCACGGTGTAGGGATGGGTGGGGGCTGGGAGTCATCACACTTAGCAACCCCCAACATGCTGGCATGAGGTGTGACTGGTGGATCTGGGGACTCTGTGTGTCCATATGCAAATGAAGTCACTCTGTGATGCTAATCGGGTATAGGGATCCTCTCAGGGACTTAGGCAGTCCTCAAGTGTGAGATGACAAAGATATGAGTGACAGTCCCTCCTACAGTTCAGAAATTTTGTGTGTAGGAGGGTGACTGTGTGATGCTGTCTCTCACCACCCTCTGTCTTTTGGGATTTTGGGGGGAGGAGGGACTATAGATCACACCCAAATCTACAAAGATGGGGTCCGTGTGGATGTAAAACGAGACTTGCATCCAGAGAGCTGCACGCCAATCCTGATCCAAGCTAGACCAGTTTGGGATATAAGAAAGAGGCACAGTAGGAATCAGGGAAATAAGCAGCTCTCTCTGCTCCAACATGCACCGTGTGTGCGGCCTACCACAGACCACTTTATGTGCTGGGCAGATACTCACTTGACATCACTTTCTCGTAGTCAATTTACACCAAGGCACTGAGAATTACTATATATAAAAATTCAGAAAGTGTGTCACATGAAAGAAAAACCTGTTCTGAAGATAGCTCACATCTTGTTATGTTATTGCTTCGTTGGTTAGGTTGGGATTTACCAAAAAAGACATAGTTTCCATCCCACGTGAACACTAATATTTCTTTCTCCCCTTAAGAAGAAAAACCTTTTTTGCTTTATTATTTCAACAAGTTATCAATCTTAGTTTTCAGCTAGTCCTCATAAATTCTAGTTGTTAGTACTCATATCATTTTTATGACATGGCACCAGACTCTCAAATAAATACTGACAGGAGCCAGGCTGGAATTCATGGCACAATGTGCCGTTTGTATAATCTACACCCCCCTGGAGATACATAAATCATGCATTCCTGTGTGACAGGACAGGAGTCCCCGTGTGCTCCTGCAAAGGAACGGCCCACACATCTGGGGAGTGTCAGAGCCCTGCTTCAGCAGGAAAAGCCCACTTGACGTGATCATCTCATAGCTGGGAATGTAAGTCTCAAAGGAAAGTGGGTACACATCGCTCTACAAGGCCAGGTCCTTGCAGGGAGCGAACAAATCCACACACATGGCCAGGGAAGTAGTCAGCTCTCTGGGTGGGTTTGATATCTCATTAACGTCTGATGATGGAACAGAGGGAGGAAAGAGAAATCTAAGAGATCATTGGAGTCAGCTCATAGGGGGAGTTAAGTTCCGAGTAAACAGTCGATAAAAGACAGTCCACTGAGGTTCTATAGGTAGAGATACGTGCTAAGGAGACAATATGCTGAGACGTGGGACAATCTGCAGTGGGGAGGAAAGGAGGAGAGGACAAGGGTGGTGGAACAGGAACCTCCCAGAGGAGAGTGTTCTGGACAGTGGGAGGACTGAGGGAGCTTTGTAGAAGGGGTGAGTAAGAGAGAGTAGGAGAACCACAGAACATATAAGGTCAAGACCAGATCATGTGCCAGCCAAAGGGCAGGTTATTGTCCTTCCTTCAGATGATACAGTTGTGAGGAAAGGTGACGAGAAGAGAGACGGGAGTGAATGGTTTGAATGTCCAAGGTCAACTCGCCACCAACTGGAATCAACTGGATCATTCAGCATCTTTGTCACGTGATCTTGATTCTCTTCCCACCTATGCTATGGTTCAGGCTACCCTCCCCACCTGCCTTCCTTTATCCTTGCAGATTTCAGCCCCTGGTTTACTGCCACCTGTTCAGACAGCATCATTGCTGTCCTTACTGAACCTGAAGGAAATCCTTCGATCTCTTTGCAGGTTATTGCCCATCTGGATTGGCCTTTCCACCACTTGCCATACAGCATCACAGGCAAGACAAGGAAATGGGCACAGAATGGAGTACTGAGAAGAATTCATTCTATCAGTGCTCCCAAAATGCTCAAATATGGGCAATAAGTCAGAAATCAAAAGCAGGGCTGTGGGCCAAAGAAGCCAAATATTTAAACCCTATGGAATATTAGAACTGACACACATGGCCAGGAAATTAAAATGTCACTGTTAACGCCAATCAGTAATGTTCAAAGGACGGGGGGAAAGGGGGAGAGAGAATGTGGATTTTCAGGGATGTGGAGGAAAGGTCACAATGCAAACCTTGGAACAGAGTGCCAAGGAGAGATGGATGTGATGAAGATGACTGCACATATGTTCAAAGGCAGTTCCTGGAAATTCCTAGAAGTATAAATAACGGATGCAGGGCCGTGGTGATGACTAGGACGTTTCCAGAAATGAAGATGCGAATCTTCAGGCTTGATGGGCCTGCCAACCTCCAGGAGAAGAGATGAAAGTAAGATCCCATCTGGAATGTTATGGCACAGCTGCAGAACTGGAAGGTTAAGGAACATCCAGGCATCACCAGGCAGAGTAGACAAGCCACTGTAAGAAACTGTTAGACTCCCAGCCCACCTCTCAGCGGCACAAACGCCAGGGAGGAACAGAGTCGGAAGGCATTCCAATAGGGCAGGGTGAATCATGGAGGATCTAACTCCATACCCCACCGAAAGGTAATGATACAATAATGCTGTGATAGGGTTTCTATTGCTGTGATGAAGCATCATGCCTAAAAGAAAGTTGGGGAGGAAAGGGTTTATTTGGCTCTCATTTCCACATCACTGGTCATTAGTGAAGGAAGTCAGGACAAGAACTCAAACAGAGCAGGAACCTGGAGGCAGGAGCTGATGCAGAGGCCATGGAGGGGTGCTGCTTACTGGCTTGCTCCCTCTGGAATTACTCTGTGTGATTTCTTATAGAACCCAGGACCACCAACCCAGGAGTGGCACCACCCACAGTGGACTGGGCCTTCCCACATCAATGACTTATTAAGAAAATACCCTATAGCCTGTTCTCACGGAGGCATTTTCTCAATTGAGGTCCCCTCCTTTCATATAATTCAAGTGTGCTTCAAGTTGACCTAAGACTAGACAGGACAGATGCTATCATTAAGGTACATTAGTTAGGGCCAGGGAGATGGCTTGGTGGATAGAGCACTTGGCTCCCACCTGGAACAACTTGACCTCAAAATTGATTTTACTCTAAGTATGCATTTAAATTACTCTAAATTGCATTTTTAATGCAATTTAAAATGCATTTTTAAGTTGCATTTTAATGCAAGTCAAGAAACTTAGCAAGGGGCTGATGAGATGACTCAGAAGGCACTTGCCACCAAGCCAGGCCACCCAGGTTTGGTCCCCAGGTGCAAGGAGAGAACCAGCTGCTGCAAATTATTCCCTGACCTACGTTCATAAGCCCACATGCACACACAAATTAAATAAGCGTAATAAAAGATTAAAAACTGAACAAGCACTGATAATAAAAATAAAAATCCCCAAGCATTTAAGTAAGATACAACAACAAAAAAAGGCCATACAATGTGGACTAGAAAACCTTGGGGGAGAATTAAAATACAGTTCTTTATGTGCTCGGTGTGGTGACACACACCTTTGATTCCCAGCACCCAGGAGGCAGAGGCACTTGGATCTCTGTGAATTCAAAGCCAGTCATAGACTTTGTTTTAACTTTATCCTTTACTAAAGATAATCAGTACAAATAGAAGCATGATGGGTGACTTTCAAACAAAACAGTTAAAAAAAATAGCTCAGCCAAAAGAAAAAAGTAAAATCAAAGAGAAAATATAGTAAATTTGAGGTCTAAATTTGTTATGAAAAAATAAATTCAGTTAGGTGCAGGCCACGCCAGTCAGAACAGATAGGTAGTCCACCTGCCCTGTTACCACACCCTCAGTTGGGTTCCTAAAATCCCAATCTGCTGCCACTCCTTCCTGCCTCACCGCTTGTCCCTGCTGCCATGCCCCTACTTCCACCTCAGGTGGATATCTGCTGCTGGGGTGCAGGCCATGCCAGTCTGAAGAGCAGGTGCAGGCCACGCCAGCCACAAGAACAGACAGGCAAACTCAGGTAGCCTCCCTGCTGGACCAGAGACCATGGCGGTGGCCAGAACCCCAGATAGGCTGCCCACACAGAGACTACTCTCTCAGTGCCCACTCTAACTATCCGAAATCCCTCATCCTTTTCTCATCACCATGGACCACTCCGCCAGCATGGCAGAGAACCCCTGCTGGACCAAAGGCCACTTTAACCTCCAGAAGTTCCAGTCCCAACTAGGATGGAGACTCCTTGTTGAACCAGAGATCATACCAGCTACCAGGAATCCAGGCCACAATGACCAGAGAGCAAAGAGAAAACAGAAACCAAGGAAAAAAAACGTTCATCCGACAAAGACAAACTCAGAAATCAGCACCTAAACCTATAATCACACCAAACCCAGATGCCCAGACACCAGTGTAAGAACACAATCAACAATAGCCAGGGCAATATGTCCCCACCAGAGTCAGCTATCCTACTACAGCAAGCTCTGGATATCCCAACACAGCTGAAGCACAAGAAAACAACCTTGAACCCAACTTTATGAAGAAGATAGAGGTCTTTAAGAAGAAATAAAGAAATCCCTTAAAGAAACCCAGGAAAAGACAAACAACTAGGGGAAATGAATAAGCCCCTCAAAAAAAGCCACGAAAAAACAAACCGCTGAAGTCAATGACTAAAACTTTCCAAAATCTGAAAATGAAAGTAGAAGCACTAAAGAAAACACAAACAGGGAATTCTGGAACTGGAAAATCTAGGTAAACAAACAGAACTACAGAAGCAAGCATCACCAGCAGAATACAAGAGATGGAAGAGAGTGTCTGAGGCATTACAGATATGATGGAAGAAATAGATACATTGGTCAAAGAAAATGTTAAATCGGAAAAATTCCTGACATAAAACATCCAGGAAATCTTGGGCACTATGATCAAACCTAAATAGGAATAGAAGGAGAATAATCCCAACTCAAAAACCCATAATTTTTTTTTATTAATAGGTTTTTGAGACGGTTTCTCTGGGTAGCCTTGGCTGTCTTGGAACTCAATTTGTAAAGGAGGTTGGCCTCAAACTCAGAGATCCACCTGCCTCTGCCTCCTGGGCACTGGGATTAAAGGCGTGCACCACTACTGCCCAGTGTCCCAGAAAATGTTTTTAACAAAATCATAGGAGAAAATTTTCCTAACCTTAAGAAAAACATGCCTATAAAGGTACAAGAAGCTTACAGAACATTAAACAGACTGGACCAGAAAAGAAAGATCTCTTGCCACATAATAATCAAAACACTAAACATACAGAACAAAGAAAGAATATTAAAAGCTGCAAGGGAAAAAGAGCAAGTAGCATATAAAGGCAGACCTATTAGAATTACTCTCCACCTCTCAAAGGACGTGCTACAAGCCGGAAGAGCCTGGACAGATGTCCTGCAGACTTGAAGAGACCACAGATGCCAGCCCACACTGCTAGACCCAGCATAGTCTTCGATCAATATGATGGCAAAAACAAGATATTCCATGACAAGACCAAACTTAAACAATATCTATCCACAAATCCAACCCTACATAAAGTACTAGAAGGGAAACTCCAACCCAAGGAGATTAACTACACCTATGAAAAAACAAGAAAATAATCTCA
>JAQHUG010000005.1:2201380-2216107 GCA_028555095.1 Dicrostonyx torquatus
AAAACAACTTTGTGACTCCATTTTACACTTACCAGAGTAGCTAAGGTACACAAGTGACTGCTCATGCTGGCTAGGATGTGGAGCAAGGGGAACACTCATGCATTGCTGGTGGGAGGGCAAACTTGTACAGCCACTTTGGAAATCAATATGGCGGTTTCTCAGAAAATTGGCTATCAGTCTACCTCAAGGCCCAGCTACCTTACTCCTGGGCATATACCCAAAGGATCCACCATCCTACTACAAGGACACTTGCTCAACTATGTTCATTTCAGCTTTATTCATAATATGCAGAAGCTGGAAACATCCTAGATATCCCACAAACAAAGAATGGATAAAGAAAACACAATGGAGTACCACTCACTTACAAGTAGATATTAACTATAAAATAAAGGATAATCATGTTATAATCCACAGAACCAGAGAAGCTAAGTACCAAGGAGGGCTCAAGAGAAGACACATGGATTTCCCTGGAAAGGGGAAATGGATTTCATGGATGGACTAGGGGTGGGTGGGAATGGAAACAGGAGGGATTAGGTGGGGGCATGGAGGGAAAGAGTACTTGGGGAGATGACTGGAATAGAAGGCATTTCCCTGGTGAGCTAGAAATCTAGTGCAGTGGACACTCCCCCCTTTTTGAGACAGAGTCCCAGAATGCCATTAAAAGTGTGATCTTCCTGCATCCTTGAGAAACATAATACTGGTATTTCTCCTTGTCTTTATTTTTCAGTTGTATTGTTTAAAGATTCATTTAATTCTTAGTTATGTGCATGTGCATTTTGATTCATGCGTGTGTGAGAGCGTAGGTGCTGTGGAGCCTGGGAACAGGTGTGAGCTTCCCTGGAGCTGGATTACAGGTGACTGGAAGTTGCCCGGCACAGGTGCTGGGTGCTGAACCAGAGTCCTCTGCAGCAGCAGCATTAGCTTTTAACCACTTAGCTATTTCCCCAGCTAAATGGTTTTAGCTTTTTCTTTTTTAAACAGTGTCTTGCTATGTCTTGATAATGACTTAAATTATTGATCCTCCTGCCTCAGCTTGCCAAGTGCTGCAATTATAGGCGTGGCCACCATGCCTCTCTCCTGGCTGTAGTATATCAATTTTATCTACAGTGACCCATAGGTGACAGTATAAGTGTTTAAAATACAGCAAGCAAGGGAGAGGCACAAAAGAATACTTAAAGGAACACATAAATATTAAAAGTAAATTTTAAAAGTCAGAAAATAATGCGTAATTTTTAAAAACACCCACTGGGTGGTAGTGGTACATGCCTTTAATCCCAGCACTTGGGAGGCAGAGGCAGGCAGATCTTTGTGAGTTTGAGGCCTGCCTGGTCTACAGAGCTAGTTCCAGGACAGCCAGGACTGTTAAACAGAGAAACCAAAACAAGAATGACAACCACCCCTCAGAGCGATGCTAACATCCTCTAAGATAAAACTTAAGGAACAGAGCATAAAAATGGAGCATGGTCATTTGCAGGGATCAGCTAGAATCTTGTGGCTATAATGGAACCTACAATACAGACTTCGTCAAAAAGGAGCCATCGCCAGGCCAGTGTCACCTCAGGACCATGTG
Source organism: Dicrostonyx torquatus (assembly GCA_028555095.1). Taxonomy (NCBI): domain Eukaryota; kingdom Metazoa; phylum Chordata; class Mammalia; order Rodentia; family Cricetidae; genus Dicrostonyx; species Dicrostonyx torquatus. The sequence goes on from JAQHUG010000005.1 coordinate 2,202,951, forward strand.
TCTGCAATGTTCAGGCTCCTCTCTGAGTATCCTTTCATGCTTGAAACTCACCTAGGATTCTAACAGGACAAATAGGAGGAAATATCCAGGAGGGCCAGTTCTTACATACACATTAATGTGTTTGCAATTGTCAGTTCTTACATACATGTTAGCGTGTTTGCAATTGTGACTAAATACTTGACATTAACAACTTCAAGGGAGGAATTGTTTCTTTTAGCTGATGGTTTCTGAGGTTTCAGGCCACAAAGTTATGTTGCTTTCAGGTCTGTGGTGAGACAGCACAGAGGGAACAGGAGCACACGATGGGGGACACTTACTTCATGTGTGATGGGTCAGGTCACATGATGGAGGGCACTTACCTCATGGGTGACGGGAAGCAGAGGAGGAATTAGGAAGGAGCCAGAGCAAGATGTAGGCCCGCGTACAAATCTCCAGTGACCTGCTTCCTACAGTCGGGCTGTCTCCTAGTTTCCAGAACCTCTCAGGTAGCTCCCAGCCCCGCCCTCTGCTGGGGACCAACCCTCCAGTACATGAGCCTTTTGTATCTCATCTGGAACAACACAGCTACTCTTACATAGAAGAGAAAGTGAGAACTATATTTAGCTCTGTATTTGACTACCCCAACCAAAATCGGAGTGTATGTGTTAAGGAGTAAGAGAAACATATAGAGGAGATAGGCTACTAACAGTGTTTTAACTATTGGATAACAAGATACAGTTACTATAAGCTTGTACATACCTAATAACATCGCTAAGAAATACATAAAGCAAAGGTTGACACAAGTGTATGGATGAAATTAAGATATCCCAATCATGGTAAGGTTTTTCTCAAGTTCTGTTGCTTGTCATTGGGGAACAAGGAAGGGGTCACAGCAAAGACAGACTTCTAGGGTTCCACAGACCTTATTTAACTTAATCCTGGCTGTTGGCTTCCTGTAAAGTAAGGCTTCAATCCCAGCCTGGTCAACAGAGCAAGTTCCAGGACAGCAGGGGCTGCATACAGAGACTCAGCTGTGGGCATTCCTTGCCTCACTCTCTTCAGTGCTATATACAGACAGCCATGCATCCTTCAGGCTCTTGTTTGTGCTCATATGTAATGCAGGTGGGCATGTGACTGCCATTCTCCTACTGTTAACTGAAGAAATAGCATCAAGCCCTTCTGTCTCTCTGTTACTTGCTTTTTCCTCATTGGGTCATAAAGGTTCATGGAGATCAGTATATATAGATAGATCTCACACTTTCATACTGGTGTGTAGCAATTGCTATCTATCGACTACTTATATATAGTTTGGGATGGTATATTAATTGATTTAGAATTTACCTACAGATGGATATTTAGGCAATTTTTTAGTATGAGAAAAATACAGAGCTGGTAAGATGCCTCAACTGATAAAGGCACTTCCCATCAAGCCAGACAAACTGAGTTCAGTCCCCAGAACAAACATGGTGGAAGGAGAGAAATGACTCCCACAAACTGTTCTCTGATCTCCAATGCCTGGCATGGTGTCTGTGCATACATCTATAAACACACAGATACACATGCAGGAAAACACCTATACACATAAAATGAATAAGTAAAATTTAAAAATAAACACTAGACTATGAATATGTTCTCTGTTTTATCCTATTCTTCCTTGACCACTCACAAAGAAGAGTTAAATGTTTCATAGACATTATTTTACCACTTACGAGATCATACACATTTTTACAGTTGAGAGTTCATGCTTGCTCCCTGTCTCCAAGATAAAAATCACTAGTGTCATCAAAATCAACTTGGAGAGGAAAAGGTTTCTTTGGTTTACATGCCCCAGTATGTATCACTGAGGAAAGTCAGGGCAGAGACTTGAGTTAGGAGCTGTTGCAGAAGCCACGGAGGAGTGCTGCTTACTGGCTTACTCCTCATGGCTTGCTCTGTCTGTTTTCTAAGAGAACACAGGACCACCAGCCCAAGGGTGGCACCACCCACAATGTGCTGAACCCTCCGACATCAATTATTAATCAAGAAAATACCCTCATAGACTGGCACATGGCAATTTGATAGAGGTATTTTCTCAACTGAGGTTTCCGCTTCACAGATGACCTGAGTTTGTGTTCAGGTGACAAAAAAATTAACCAGTACAATCCTGATTTCTCTATTTACCTCTTCTCTTCCATTTTGATGAAATGAGTGGGAGTTGTAATTATAGAATGCCTCTTGTGCAGGTGGGCAAGATGGCTCAAGGAATAAGGTGCTTGGGCCTGAATTTGATCATCAGTCTATATGGCAGCTTACAACCATCTGTTAGTTCCAGTACCAGGGAATACAATCCCCTCTTCTGGCCTCTGTAGGCACTGCACATATTTGGTGCACATACATACATGCAGATGAAACACTTATATACATAAAATAAAAATCAATCCATTTTAAAATCACAAAACACCAATCTATGCTTGTGCTGTTGGAGGAGTCTTTATTTAACAACTGAAGTCTCCTGTAAGCTACATCATTAACAACTTTAGGTACAATTTTCAATTTTTTCTTGGCTCAACGATTCTTCACTTTCAGGTGAATCTTCAGTTTCAACAATCACACAGATGCATAAATTTTATATATAATAAATATGATTTAGAAATTCTTTCAGCAATGAGGAGAGTTCCCCTTTCCCCACATCCTCTCCAGCATAAGTTGTCATAAGTGTTTTTGATATTGGTCATTTTGACAGGTGTAAGATGGAATCTCAGAGTTGCTTTGATTTGCATTTCTCTGATGGCTAAGGATGTTAAGCATTTCCTTAAGTGTTTTTCAGGCATTTGAGGTTTGTCTCTTGAGAGTTCTCTATTTAGGTCTGTACTTTTAAAAATTGGATTATTTGTTCTTTTGATGTCAAGTTTCTTGAGTTCTTTGTATATTTTAAAGATAAGTCCTCTGTCCAATGTGGGCTTGGTGAAGATTTTTTCCCATTCTACAGGCTGCCATTTTGTCCTGTTGAGTGTGTCCTTCACTTTACAGAATCTTCTCAGTTTTAGAGTGAAAACTGGTACAGCCACTTTGGAAACCAGTATGGTGATTTTTCAGAAAATAGGAAACAAACTACTGTAAGACCCAGCAATACCACTTTTGGGTATATACCCAACAAAGGATGCTCAATCATACACAAGAACATGTTCTCAACTATGTTCATAGCAGCTTTATTCATAATAGCCAGAACCTGGATGCCCCTCAACCAGATAAAGAAATGTAGTACATTTACACAACGGAGCACTACTCAGAGAGGTAAAAGATGACATCTCAAAATTTGCATGCAAATGGATGGATCTAGGAAAAAACTATATTGAGTGAGGTAACCTGTTGATAGAGGTTTCTGTCCTGCCCAGTCCCATAGCCATTCAGTTCCAAAGAAACACACACAAGTCTATATTAATTATAAACTGGTTGGTCCATTAACTCAGACTCTGTATTAACTCTTATAACTTTCATTAACCCATAATTCTTGTCTGTGCTAACCACATGGCTTGGCACCTTTTATCATCAAGGCATTCTCATTTTGCTTCCTCTATGTCTGGATAATGGCTACAGACTGAATCTTTTCTCTTCCCAGAATTCTCCTGTTCTCATTGCCCCATCTCTACTTCCTGCCTGGCTACTGGCCAATCCTTGTTTTATTTAAAACACTACAAATGACAGGGTACAAGATCATTTTCCCTCAGCAGTAACCCAGACCCAGAAAGACAAATATAATGTGTACTCACTGATAAGTGGCTTTTAGACATAAAGCAAAGAAAAACCAACCTACATTCCATAACCCCAGAGAACCTAGAAACAAAGAGGACCCTAAGAGAGATAGAAATACATGGATCTATATAGGAAGGAGAAAAAGACAAGATCTTCTGAGTAAATTGCTAGCATGGCGGTCATGGGAGAGAGTAGAAGGGGAGAGCGGAGAAAGGGAGGGGAGCAGAGAAAAATGTACAGTGCATTAACAACATTTTAAAAAATCTTTTAGCAAACTTGTTCTGAGTTCTACTTCTGCATCTGTCCATTCTGTTATACCACTTCAGTGTATATGAGCTTGAAGCTGTTATTCTAATTCACAATAGTAAGAGTGGTTTTTTTGCATGTGTGCATGTATGCATATGTGTTTATGTGCACACATGTATATGCGGGACAGAGGCCAATATCAGATGCTATTTTAGTTAGACTTTCTATTGCTGTGAAGAGACACCATGACCATGGCAACTCTTATAATAGCCTTAGCTGTCCTGGAACTTGCTCTGTAGATCAGGCTGGCCTTGAATTCACTGAGATCTACCTGCTTCTGCCGCTCAAAATCTGGGATTAAAGCCACCACCACCTGGCTAAGGAAAACCATTTAGGTGGGGTGGTGGCTTACATTTTCAGAGGTTTAGTCCACTATCATAATGGTGGGAAACAGTGGCGTGCAGGTAGACATGGTGCTGAAGAAGGAGCTCAGAGTTCTACATCCTGCAGCCAACAGGAATAGAACTGAACACTGGGTGTGACTTGAGAATATATGAGACTTCAAAGTGTCTTTATTTTTTATTATTAATTTATACTTTAATAAGTACTTTATTATTTATACTTCTAAGTATAAATAATAATAACCTGGAGACAGATACTGGGGTTCAATCTGAAGATCAGAAAAGCAAAAGCAGTCAAACCACAAGAGAGCTCTTACCTCTTTAAAATCTTCAGACTGAAAAGAGGGTGAGTTCCTGTCTCATCCCACTTTATATTCCTCCCTAGTGCTGAGATTAAAGGCATGCACCACCACTGCCTGACCCCTATGGCTGGGATTAAAGGTGTGTGCAACCACTGTTTGGGCTGTATGGCCAACTAGTGTGGCTGCTTTGCACACTGACCTTTAGGCCAAATTTTATTTATTAAAACACAAATAATATATCACTATATCAAAGCCCACCTTCACAGTGACACAATTCCTCCAACAAGGCCATACCTATTCCAACAAAGCCACACCCCTTTGGGGGTCATTTTCTTTCAAACCACCACATATGTCTTCCTCTACTATTCTGTCTTTTAAAACATTTATTTATGTATATTAGTGCATTGGGCACACATATGTCTGTGTATCATGTGTATACTTGGTACCCCCAGAGGTCAAAAGAGGGCAGAGGATCTCCTGGGACTGGAGTTAACTAATGGTTGTGAACTACCATGTGGGTGCTGGAAACTAAACCCCTGCCCTTTGGAGAAGTGGCAAATACTCTTAACCACTGAGCCATCTCTTCAGCTTCCTGCCTCTCTTAATCTGGAGCCCGTGGAATGGGAAACATTGGATTGCTAGGGAGTTTTAGGGCCCTTCCTTTCTCCCCAGTTTAGGATTACAGGCACATACCCTGATGCCCGTCAAAACATTTTCAGATTAAGAAAAAAATTTTATGATTTCTATTTTCCATTGGCTACTTATCCCAAGGACTTCATTAGTTTGTTTTTATTTTATTTTGTATTGTGTTTTTGAGGCAGGATCTCATGTAGCCCAGGCTAGACTCAAACTTGCTTTGTATGAGGATGACCTTTTAACCCCTGATTTTCTTGCCTCTACTTCCCAAATTCTGGGATTACAGGCATGTCCCCCCATGTCCAACCAGGGTTTTAGTAGAAAGAATTAGGGCTCCCATAACTATTGAAAGATGGGAAGACAGAGATTCACAGATCCATGAAAAATTTTGGCCTGTGTGGTGGCATGCGCCTTTAATCCCAGCACTCGGGAAGCAGAGGCTGGTGGATCTCTGAGTTTGAGGCCAGCCTAGTCTACAGAGTGAGTTCCAGGACAGCTAGGGCTACACAGAGAAACCCTGTCTGGAAAAAAAATTGTCCTGATTACCAAATGGATCTTTGTAAACTTGCTCAGCAAATGTGTAGGGGTGGCCAGTACAGCCTGGCCAGATGCACAGGATTCAACATCTGGCCACTTGATCTGTTCCTCTTAGCGTCTGCCTCTTTGATCTTCCTGATCTCTTACAAGTGTCTTTCAGAAGCAGGCACCATCCCAGAAGCAGTCGAAACGAGCTTCTGGGAGCCGAGGACTCTGGTGATCTTGCAATGTGGGGGCCATGAATGGAGATGACACAACACTGCATCCCATCAGGTCCCCTTGTTGCTTCTTTTCCGTCCAAATCCAATGTGCTTGCTCATCCCATCCTTCCCGTTTCATGCATCTTCATGCAAGGTACCCAGAAAGACTTCTTTTACTTAACCTTGGTTTTTTTTTTTAAGACCTGTTTTTTATTACTTTCAAGTGTTTGTGTGTGTGTGTGTGTGTGTGTGTGTGTGTGAAAGAGAGAGAGAGAATGTGTGGTGGGAGTGTGGGTGTGGTATTATGGTATGGTGGGCTGTGGAGGGCTGTGTGGAGGTGTTGGTAAACTCACATGCAGGTGGCAGCAGAGAGCAGAGGAATCAGACCCTTCTAGAGCTGGGGTTACAGGAGATTGTGAGCTACTTAACACGGGTGCTGGGAATTGAACTCGAGCTGCTGAACTTGAGTTCTCTAGAGGGGCAGTCCATGTTCTTAGCCACGAAGCCATCTTTCTAGCCCCTAGAGAGACTTCTTGGCTGTTTGTCTGCACAGTTCCTAGCCACCCTCTTATTTGAAAATGTGACCACCGAGCAGGAGCATATGGCATCTGGGTTTTAGTGGTGAGCAACATTCAGTGGCAGCATATGGTACCAAACTTTCTGGGGTCCTCCTTTCTCTGTTTTTTTGAGTTTTTTGATCACAAGCCTGTCCCACTACACCTGGCTATAGGCATGTTGTGTGTGTATGTGGAGGGCAGAGGTCAATCTCCAGTGTTGTGTCTTAGGAGACTTCTGAATTGGTTTTTGAGACACAGTCTCCCACCAAGACCTAGGCTCACTGGTCAGGCTAGTTGACCAGTGAGCCCCAGGGATCTGCCCGTCTCTCTGCCAAGTGCTCAGATTCTAAGTGCTATATAACTTCATGGTTACATGGGTTCTGAGAATCAAACATGGATCCTTATGCATGCTTAGCTAACACTTTACCAGCTGAGTTATTTCTCTAGCCCCTATAGAAATGTTTGATCTCATGTCATTGGGATTCATAGGGGAATCCAGGACAGCGGCTGAATGGCAGCCATGACTATTGACTTCATATGTTTAGTTGACTGAACCATGTGCTGACCACATAGCTGGTTAAACATTGTTTATGAAGGTGTCTATGGGGCATTTACAGAAGGGATTTACCTTTTGAATTGGTGGACACGCAGAAGGCAGACTCCCTTACCATAACCCAAAATGTTGGTTGCTATCCAATTTGTAGAGGGTTTGAATTGGCCAAAAGATTAAGGTTACTTGGGTCCCTCAGTCTTATTTAGAACATTTATGCCCCTTGAATTCCTGGTCCCCAGGCTCCAGGCTCCAGATGAACTCTGCTATCTCAGCTCTAGGCCTTTGAATGTCCAGTTGGTTTTCTGTTTCCAGCTTGAAGACAGGAGACTGTGGAACCTCAGGGTCCATGTCTTCGTTAGGGTTCTGTTGCTGTGAAGAGACACCATGACCATGGCAACTCCTATAAGGAAAAGCATTTGTCTGGGACAGGCTCACAGTTTCAGAGGTTTAGTTCATTATCATCATGGCAAGAAGAATGGTGTCATGCAGGCAGACATGGTGCTGGAGAAGGGGCTGAGAGTTCTACATTTTATTCCACAGGCAACAGAAGCGACTGTGTGCCACACTGGGCATAGTTTGAGTATGAGACCTTGAAGCCTGCCCTACAGTGACACACTTCCTCCAACAAGGCCACACCTACTCCAACAAGGCTACACCTTCTAATAATGCCACTCCCTATGGGACAAGCATTCAAACATATGAATCTTTGAGGTCATTCCTATTCAAACCACCACACTCCACAACCAAATGAGTCAGTGTCTTATAGTAAACTCTGAGTTGCTGAGATGGCTCAGCAAGTAAAGGTCCTTGCTGCCAAGGCTGAAGGCCTGAATTTGATCCTTGGAACCCACATGGTAGAAAGGAGAGAACCAATAGGTGTCCACACACATAACTTGATATAGGTATTGCCACCACCACCACCCTGACTCAGAAGTAAATAAATGCAAAAAAATAAATAAATAAACCTCTGGGGGCTAGAAAGATGGCCCAGTGATTAAGAGAACTAGTCACCCTGTAGAAGACCTGGTTTGATTACCAGCAACTACCTGATGGCTCATGACCATCTGTAACTCTGGTTCCAGAAGATCTGGCCTCTGGGGGAGCGAGACAATCTCATGATGCACAGACATACATGCAGGTAAAACATCCATACACACAATAAACAAGTAGATATGTAGATAGATAGTCAGATGAATAGATAGATATAAATATTTAAAAAACCTTCATGTATGTGCACGTAGGTGTGCCTCCTAATGTCTCTCTGTGAAGCTATACACAGAACCTTAAAAGAGTCTTCAAGTCCTTTTGTACTTAGCACATCAAGCACAGAGGAATGGACTAGGAAGTGTAGCAGATTAGAGAAAGGCCAGTGGGTAAAGAGCTGAACTCACTATTAGAAATTTCTTAGGAAAATATTAGGAAAGACTGTTGTATGTCTCTTTCTTTCTTTCTTTCTTCTCTCTCTCTCTCTCTCTCTCTTCTCTCTCTCTGTGTGTGTGTGTGTTTTAGAAACAGGTTTTCTCTGTAGCTTTGGAGCCTGTCCTGGAACTAGCTCTTGTAGACCAGGCTGGTCTCAAAATCACAGAGATCCACCTGCCTCTGCCTCCCGAGTGCTGGGATTAAAGGCATGCGCCACCACCGCCTGGCTACTCAGAGTCTTTGACTACCTCCAGGGTGGTTCTGCAGCCAATACCTCATGGATACCAGGGGACAGCTGTGTCTTATTTCTTGGAAAGGTGGCATGTCATAAAATCTGTAACCCATTTTATAATGGCACAGAAAAAATATATACATAGCCCTGTGTTATCAGGAAAAAAATATATAGATCAAGTTATGAGAATACTGCCAAATAGTTTTATTAATTTTTAAATTTTTTTTAGAGTTTAGCTTTCTTATGAATCTTTACAAAACTACTTATTTTCTCATCTGTTCTTGACTGGGCTGTGTCCTTTCCCCTTGAGCTAACACTGGGTTTACCGAGCATCTGCCCTGTGGCTTCTTGTGGATCAGGAAGTGTTGGCACACATTCAACTTTCCCCTGGAGGGAGCAGTTGCTCCTTCTATAGCATATAGATTCTTCTATACATCCTATACCATATAAATTCTTTATTACTTTTTTGAGACAAGGTTTCTCTGTATAACAGCCCTGACTGTCCTGGAACTTGCTTTGTAGACCAAGCTGGCCTTGAACTCAGAGATCCACCTGCCTCTCAGATGAGCACCTCCACCACCCGGCTGCTATATAGATTCTATACCACAATGCACTCATGATACAGAGCCTCTCATGATCTTGCACCCTGGCTGGGAATAATGGCAGATTTGCATTGGGTGTTTCTGGCCAGAAGGGGCCATATTAGCTTCCAGCAGAAGCTGAAGGGGCAGATCAACACCTTTCTTTCTTCTGTAGAACCTTGCCTCGTGCAGTGAAGTCAAATCTGACCACACAGCAAACTGAGTGGTGTGGAGACCTGGGAAAGCAAATCTTAGCTATTCTAGCCTCTTCTAGGGGTAAGCAAGGAAATAAGAGATTAGGAATCAGGGCTGGGAAGGTAACAAACAGATTTTGTTCTTAACCATTTCAGACAAAGTCTAAATGTTCTTCTGGGCAGATTTTCTTGGCAGAGTATCTACAAATGTTAAAGCAAAATAATGCAAAACCTGAAAACTTGGGGCTAGAGCATTGGCTCAGCAATTAAGAGCATGTGTGGTTCTTCCAGAAGACCCAAGTTCAGATCCCAGCATCCATGTCAGGCAATTCATAACTGACTGTAAGTCCAGCTCCAGGGGATCTGACACACCCTCTTCTGGCTTCATCCGTTATCCACAGACACGAGCACAACCCCCGCACAGCACCTATATATAACATATGGATAAAAATAAAATACACCTAAAGAAACCTGAAAAATAAATTGAAAGTTACTGAATTTACTGTGGATCAAAGCATTGAAGTCCACCTGTATATGTTTAACAAGCCCCAGATTTGCCTAACTCCATACCACACATGGGAGTGAAACAAGATCATTAAATAATGATGCATTTTAAAAAATGATGCTGTATGTCTTCAGAAAGTGCAGAGCAGTAGAAACAGGTCTACAAAATACAGCCAGAATGTGCGAGAGACCAGAAACAAACAAAAAGCCCCGGCCTTCTCTGTGGGCACCGATAACAGAGGACTCAGACATTTTGGGGTTTTGTCTCCAACAGCAGCGGAGGAAAAAGCCAATACATAGGATGGCCAGAGTGGACACCAGGGATGCAGCAACCTTTCCACGTGCAAGTGACATCTAGATAGAATATGCACAGGGGCCCTTTATCACTCCAGCCCTACAAGCCGTCTAATCAGGGAAGCACACCATACGTTCTGCACTGAGCTGTGTAACTGGACAGCTGACACCGTGCCTGGAGTACTTGGGATTCCCCCCTCCACCGCGCCCCTGAACGAGCCAGGCATTACTTATAACAGCAGATATGTACCTGGAAATCTCAGGGCTGGTAGATGACACCAGCTCGGCAGTCATCTAGGAAGTCTGGTCCAGCATAAAGAAAACTCGAATTTCTTGTGTGGAAACTTCCCAGGACCACACGGAGTGGCTAGAGTCTGGCAGTACTCACACAAGTGAAGACCAGAAGGGTAAGATCCCCCAGCAGGCAAGAGTGGAGCAGCCTTGTGTCTGCCAGATTGAGAGCGCGCACACACTGTCATCTGCACTTTAAAACAAATTCAAGAAAGAAAAAAAAAACCCTCACCTCTCCTTTTTTGGTCACGTCAGCTTTTCTCTGGTGGCTTTAAAAGCGTCTTTTCTTCCATGACACACTAGGAAAGGCACTCTTGGAGCTGTGGCGCAGTTACAAATGAGTTCACCACAACTGTTTTTTATTTCCATTTTCTTTCACTGACTGAGAATGTAAATTGAACTCCAGAGCTATTGGGCTTTGTTCTGCCTCTCTGTGTGGAAATGTGTTCCGAATTAAAGTCCGTGGGTAAACCAGAGTAGTCCTGAATGTGGCCCTGCAGCTTTTGAACGGCCCCCAGAGCCAAGAAAAGACAGAGCACAATTTTATGAGCCCCAGATGGTGTGGTGGGTGTCGCAGATGTCTTTATGTGGGGAGGTCACAGGTTCAGGTTCCATCTGGAGGGAAATGGGGGGAGCCTTTCGTATGTAGGGGAGAGAGATGGGTGCTTGGGCAGGAACTGTAGCCACCTGCAGGCTCGACATGCTGCTTTTCCGGTCCAGCCTTATATCCCCGCAGGCAGCTGTGGGAGAAGAGACTGAGAGACTGAGAACAAAGGAGAGCCATCAATTCTCTCCCTGCCACCTTCTGTTTCCAGCCACTGTGTTGGGAAGATTCTTGAACCAGCTTTTCCCTTGCTTGCTCTTGGTTGTCATTCTGGGCTCTTATTAACCCCCTCCTGAAGCCAGCAGAACTGATTTGACATGAAATTCAGCCAGAATGTTGACTTTTTGACATTGGGGTATGACGTTGTCAAGTTCAAGTTGGAGAATCATGTAATTGAGTAACAAAGTTTTTTTTTTTTTAAGTAGCAAAGACAAACAAACAAAAAACTCAATGTTCTAAGTATTTTTATGATTTAGGGCCATATTTGTAGCTATCTCTGGTTGCATGAGGCTGGTGGAGGGTGTGGGAGGGGTAGGGTGGGCCAAAGGTTGGACTTGCCTACTTAGGCCATCAAGACTTGGTGGTCCTTAGAGAGGAAGTTGTTAAGACCAGTCTCTGCTGCATAAAGTGGTTACAAATGCTTCCTGGTGACATGGTTTGATTTGACTGGAAAATAATGCTAATGTGGCAAAGGTATAATGAATAGCTTTATGGCCACACTTAATTCATGCCTCCTTCTCCTCCTCTTCCTCCTTCTCCTCTTCTTCTTGCCTAGCTTCTAGCTCACAGAGATCTACCTGCCTCTGCCTCTTCAGTGCTAGATTTATCTATCTATCTATCTATCTATCTATCTATCTATCTATCTATCTATTTATTTATTTATTTAGGTTTTCCAAGGCAGGGTTTCTCTGTACTCCTGGCTATCTTGGAGCTTGTACTATAGACTAGGCTGGCCTTGAACTCAGGGATCCATCCACAATCTGCCTCTTGAGTGTTGGGATTAAAGGTGTGTGCCATCACCTCCCAGCAAATTTTTACTGATTTTTTTTTCTGACAGTGGTAGCATTTGAATCCAGGGCCATGAACTGTCAAGATGACTCATCCACTAGGCTGTCTTCAGACCTCAAGTGCCACCATGCAGGAAGGGGCTCTACCAACCCAAGCATGGCAAACATTACAGACAGATTTTGCCATGTGTGGGCCTGCTAGAGTCCCTTCAATGCCTGGCTCCTTTTCCTTTTAATGGAGCAGAGGCTGGGGGGGGGGGTGGCTCTCAGTGGATCAAACAGTGCTGCGCAATCCCAAGGACCAGTATTTGGATTCCCAGAACCCGTATCAATGCCAGACAGGCATGGCAGCCATCTACAGTCCCAGCCCTCAGTAAACACAGACCATGGGGCAGGTTGGCTAGCTAAACCAGCTGAGTTATTGAGATCCTAGATCACTGTAACATGAAGAGAGGAGAGATAAAGAAAAATACCTATGTCAATCTCTGGCCTCTATATGTGTGTGCACATAGCATACAGTCAATCACATACGTGTGGATGTATCCATATGCACACACCACACATACACATAGACACATATGCCTGAAACTTCGCCGGATATGGTGGCACACACGTCATCTCAGCAGTTGGGAGGTTAAGACAGGATTGGAGTTTGAGTCTTGCCTGGGTTACATGGTGAGACCCCATTTCAGAAAACAAACACAGCCTAGCATGGTTCAATGCTGGCAATGTCAGTACTTGGGAGGCAGAGGCAGGCAGGAGGATCAATTCAAGGTCTGTAAGTCTGAGGCCAGCTTGGCCAGCTTGATCCCCATAAATTCCAGGACTACATAGTGAGATTATAACACAAATGAAAAGACAAAAGCTTGAATTGGTGTAAAGGACACA
>JAQHUG010000005.1:2241525-2271491 GCA_028555095.1 Dicrostonyx torquatus
TATGCTGGAGAGGATGTGGGGTAAGGGAAACACTCCTCTATTGCTGATGGGAGTGCAAACTGGTACAGCTCCTTTGGATGTCAGTGTGGCAATTTCTCAGAAAATTAGGAAACAACCTACCTCAAGACCCAGCAATATCACTTTTGGGTATATACCCAAAGGATGCTCAATCATACCACAAGGACATGTGGTCAACTATGTTCATAGCAGCATTGTTTGTCATGGCCAGAACCCGGAAACAACCTAAATGCCCCTCGACCAAAGAATAGATAAGGAAAATGTGGTACATTTACACAATGGGGTACTACACAGCAGAAACAAAATGACATCTTGAAATTTGCAGGTAAATGAATGGAGCTAGAAAATATCATATTGAGTGAGGTGACCCAGACCCAGAAAGACAAATATCATATGTACTCACTCATAAGTGGTTTTTAAACATAAAGCAAAGAAAACCAGCCTACAAATCACAATCCCAGAGAACCTAGACAACAATGAGGACCCTAAGAGAGACATACGTGGATTCTATCTACATGGGAAGTATAAAAAGACAAGAACTCCCAAGTAAATTGGGAGCATGGGGATCATGGGAGAGGGTAGAAGGGGAGGGGGGAGGAAAGGAAGAGAGCAGAGAAAAGTATATAGCCCAATGAAAACAATTTAAAAAAAGATTTGATTCTCTGTGTAAGAATAAAGAGCACATCCTCTCATTAGTGGAAAAAAAATACTAAATGGTCAATAGCCAGGCAGGAAAAGGTTAGGTGGGACTTCCGACAAAGAGAGGGGAAGAGATGAATCTAGGCACGGGAGAGACACCAGAGGACATGGAGTGAAAAGAGAAGGTGCAAGATGGAATAGAGGTAAAGAGCCACAGGGCAAAATGTACATAAATATAAATGGGTTAATTTAAGTTTTAAGAGTATGTTGGACTGACCTAAGCTATAAGCTTTCATAATAAGAAGATTTCCTATCATTTTTGTGAACTAGTGACCCCCCAAAATCATCTAAAATTTATTTATTAAGGTTTTTTGAGACAGGGTTTTTCTATGCAACAGCCTTGGCTGGAAGTTGCTTTGAAGACCAGGCTGATCTCAAGCTCAGCCTCTCAAGTGCTGGAATTAAAGGCGAGTGCAATCCCCATCCGATCTATGCAGACTTTATTGCCTCTATACTTGCTATGTATCTGTTTGAATTTGATTTACCATCTGGTGCCCTTCCCTTCCACACTGAAAGACTTCCTTAGTATTTACTACGAGACAGGCCACAGGTTTGTTGTGTTTGCCTGGGAGAACCCTTCTGTTCATTTCATTACTGACAGACAGTTTGGCTGGATAGAGAATTTTTGATACAATTTTAGTTTCAGCACTTTGACTATTTCATCTCAATGCCTTCTTACCCACCCCCCTCCCCAGTGGAACTTAGCCTTATCTGAATGTTGATCTTTTATGTTGGCTTTTGTCTTATGGTGTAGGAGGGATCTTCTGTATTTTGTATTGCTTTCATTGGTTAAATAAAGAGACTGCCTTGGCTTTTTGATAGGGCAGCCATTAGGTGGGTGGAGTAGACAGAACAGAGTTTGGGGAAGAAAGGAAGTGCAGCAGACGCCATGCTGCTTTGGCCCGAGATGGACATTGGTTAGACTCATGTCAGTAAGCCACAACACATGGTGACACACAGATTACTAATTATGGGTTAAAGCAAGATGTAAGAGTTAGCCAAGCAAAGGCTAGAGATAATGGGCCAGACAGTAATTTAATTAATACAATTTTCATGTGGTTATTTTGGGCATAAGCTAGCTGGTGGCCGAGAGCCGGGCGGGAAGGAACAAAAGGGCCCCGCGCTCTTCTCAGGTGCTGGGAACACAGCTGCACCTCTTACTACAGTCTTATAGCAGGCTAACTTGGCTGTACCTTGTATTTTTTTTCTTTATTGATATTTATTGAGCTCTACATTTTTTCTGCTCCCCTCCCTGCCTCTCCCCTCCCCGCTTTAATCCTCCCTCAATGTCCCTATGCTCCCAATTTACTCAGGAGATCTTGTCTTTTTATACTTTTCCATGTATATTAGGTCTATGTAAGTCTCTCTTAGTGTCCTCATTGTTGTCTAAGTTCTCTGTGATTATGGTTTGTAGGCTGGCTTTCTTTGTTTTATGTTTAAAATCCACCTATGAGTGAGTACATGTGACAATTGTCTTTCTGTGTCTGGGTTACCTCACTCAAAATAATGTTTTCTAGTTCCATCTGTTTTCCTGCAAAATTCAAGCTGCTGTTATTTTTTTCTGCTGTGTAGTACTCCATTGTTGTACCTAGTATTTTTCTGGCTTATCTAATTTGGAGTCTGTTGAGATTCTGGAGTTTGTGTCCTATGGAAACTTTCCATTATTTCATCACCTTTCCTTCCTTTCCTTGTTGGAGAACTAAATATGTGTGTTAGTGAATGCGATGTGAGTGATGTTCCCATAAATGACAAGGTCGCTGTTCTCTCAAGCCTCAGCAGATGTGAGTATCAATACGAGACCACAGAAAACTGAGCTTTAAACAGTAAGCATGTTATGGAGGTGGCCTGAGCTCACAAGGCCCAGTTTTCCCTAAGGATATAAGCAGTTCTCAATTGCCTAGTTTGCCATTGTGCTAGTAGGTAGCTGAAGTAGTGGCTGGTTTACCAAACTTAGACATGAGTGAACTGCTGAACTGCTTCTTTGGGTTCTTCCCTTCCTTCCATCTTTTTTTTTTTTTTTTTTTTGAGAGAGAGAGAGAGAGAGAGAGAATTTCTCTGTGTAGCCCTGGTTATCCTAGAACTGTACACCAGGTAGGCCTCAAATGTGGAGATCCATCTGTGTCTGCCTCCTGAGTGCTGTGATTAGAAACCTGTGCCACCACAGTTTAGCTTCTTTGGTCTTCTGCTGGTGTCTTGTCTGAAGTGAATAGCTGTCTGTTCAAGTCTTTCCAGAAGCTCACTAGCTGGGCCTGATCTGGGGGCAACAGTGATCCTGAACTTTGAACTTCGTGTTTGAACTATGTGAGCCCTTGCTAAAGCTGGAGAGAGTGCACCAACTGGAAGAGGTAGCCAGGAATTAAGTTGACCCATTGTTTCTGGACCTCTTCTTCCCAACAAAGAGAAGTAACTGATGTTTGTAAACGTCTCTGAAAGCTTTGTGTCCTTGTCTCTCAGCCAGGATTCCTTCCCAGGCTGAGGACCAAACCCAGGGCCTTATGACTGCTAGTACTCTCCCATTGAACTAAGTGTCCAACCTTTGCTCCAGCATTTTTATAGTCCTCCTTAACCAATGTTTAAGTTAGTAGGAACCTAAGAATTTTAAAACAGTATATACTCTTTGGTCAAGCAGGGAAATGGGACTAAGAAACTAAATTATTTTCTAAAACAGAAGAAAAACACACAGGGAAAATTAATACTGCCTTAGAATTGCAGAAAGGTTAAAAGAGAGCCTGCAAAGCTGAGCTGAGCATGTTGCTATACAAACAGACTCATTTTCAGAAATGTAGGCTCTTGGAGGTTTATTTCACTAAAAACCAAATAGAACAGACCCATCCCCGACAGGACGGTACCCTCACAGCAGCAGCAATCACAAGGCACGTATGAAAGAGAAACATTCAAAATGTCACAGATCACTTAAACAGATGCCGATCCACCATCAACACGGATGCACATCATAAAATGACATTTAAATGACCCGATTCCTCTGCCTGTGCAACAAGAGAAGGAACGACGGCCTTCCACACACACACTCCGTGGCACATACCGCAAGCCTTTACAGCACTTAGCATGTTCGCCAAGGAGAACAGCAGCCAGAGTGCAGCTCGGAAGTCACTTTCAGAGCAACCCTGTTTTTCTGAGGCATCTGGAATTTATAGGACGAAAGAAGTTCTTATTTTTCTCAGCTTAGGAAAAGCCCACGGTTCTGTGCTTCTGGACAAAACCACCATGAAACAGACATCTGACATATTCAAAAATGCCTAGGGCATGATTCATATTTGGGGACCAGAATAACCCTCTTCCCAAAACTGACGAGAGAATATTAAAAATATAAAGTCAATTACACAAAAATAAATGAATGTTCCATTCAGATTATTGCTTAGGAAGCACTATGAATATTTTCAGTTAGTGAAGCTCAGAAACGATAACATCAATAACTAGTGCATAGGAGGTTCTGGAATTCCAATATGCCATATGAAATTTCTAACTCGCAGGAAGTGTTCTCTGCAAACAGTCACCACTGAGCTTACGTGAGGGACTTGGGAAGATTCAGCGGACTCCCTCTCCCACAGTAACTGTAACTGTGGTACACGCAGAGTTCCTCTTAGCTGCTATGTCCTTTTCTATGAAATACGGAGGAGTGTTTATCAAATCATTACCACAGGTGGGAGAAGGAAAACTGAAGCTCCAGTTTAAACAAATATAAATGACAGAGAGTAAAGCATCCAAACAGACCAAATGGCACAATGTACAGTTATACGTTGGCATCTGTCTTCCTCTAAAGTCAGCTCCTGCATTATGAACAAATCCATCCATTGATTAAGGCTGTGTACTCAAGCCACAGCTGCACCACGGGGCAGCAATCCACTCCCTGGCAAACTGGAGGTCTCCAAGCAGTTCTGCTTGCAGGCGATGTGGCAGGAAGCATGGGGCTGCAGCCTACAGCAGCACAGCCTGGGCAGCCTCCCTGATGGTGGACGCAGCCCTCTCCAGCTCTTCCTCTGTCTGCTCCACTGTGACCACAACCCTGATGCTGAGAAAGACAAAACACAGTGAGGTAAGGTCACATGCCAATGCTGGAGACTGCTGCGGTTCTTCTGGAAGCCCACCTGTGGTCCTTCCACCTGCTGCTGCTTTCCTACCGTGCAGCAGCAGCAGCAGCAGCAGCAGGGAGCAGCTGCGAGAGGTATCTGTGGCCTAACACCATCTCTGTGGCCATGGGCAGAAGCTATGCCTCCTGGCCGTCCCCCTTATCTGCAACTACTCTGAGGGTTTGTACTGTTTCCCAGCCTCAGTGAGAAAGTCCTCTGAATAACCTACCACTCTAAGCAGTTCTGTCCCAAAGCAAGAAGTCAGTATTTCTCACACCAGTGACTGTCTGGTTGCTCCTGTTTAATAATTAAACTGGAAACATGAATGCCTACGTCAGAGAGCAAAGCAGACATGTTCAAGTTGCTTAGGAAACAGAAGCTGATGAGGCAATGCTACTCCTGTCATCTGCCAACACTGGCTTTAAGCACCAGACATGGCCACAAAGGACACAGAACAAGTGTGTCTCCTGTCTTAGCCCTGTGATGACAAGGAAGCACAGAAGCACAGGGATGGTGAGCACAGACAGGACAGATTTGGAACTTTAACTCTTTTTGAGCAGTTCTTGAGTGAGCTCAGTCCTGATGGAGCCTTCTGCATGTGAGACCCCTCCACCCAGTAGGAAGTCTGTGCCCAGGTCCATTCATCTTATTCTCTGTGCTCCAGGCTGTACATGGAGGTCTTCAACCACTGCATATCCAAGCCAATTAGTGTCTCATCTGCTGAAGATCATGGTGCCCACCAGGGTCGTCTTGAGCAGATACTGCTTGGCCCAGGGTGGGACGACATGCCAATAGACCCTCTACAAATCTCATCCAGCTAACACACTCAGCCAGAGCACTATAAGGCTTATGAGCTCAGGGCATTAGCCCACAGCGTAGAAACGTCACATACAACAACCCAACTTAATATGTCATGCTATGAGACCCCCTACTAACATGAGCAATCAAATGCTTATGGGAGAGCAAATCTGAGGGGAAACCATCAGAAGCTAGGGACTGTCTGCATTGACTCTCTGAGGTCAGGGTGTCACCTATTCTAGGAAGTCTCAGCATCATGCCAGTCTCTCTGTGACCTTGACCCTAGGACTCTGGTGGTCAGGGTGTGCACTTCTTCTGAACAGTGTAGGTACTTTGAGGTCAGACTTGTGTCTCAACAGCCTATGTGCGAGTCCCCATCTCCCCCTTGTTTTGCAGTCCTGAAGTAGCTTTGGGGTCCACAGCATGATGTATCCTGACTCCCACCAAGGCAGCTAGGAAGGTGACCACATCCAGGCTGCTCCCTCCTTCAGAGTGTCTCTATAACACAAGTTAGGGTTGGACTCCAGCTGTTATCAGCTGCTGAGAGTCTGTCATCTGTTCACTCCTGAGTCTCCAGATGACCCTTCCAGTCACCTAGGCGGACACTCAGTCCTGAGGTGCTCTTCAGGGAAAATGAAAACTATCTAGTTGAGAGCAAACCCATGAATGTGCTGTACTTTAAGGACATTCTTATCCTGCAATAGTCTGTAATGTTTTCCAACACATCTGTGCTTTAACGTTAACCAACCTTGGAGGAGGAAGGCACTTCTCGTCCTTGTCCAAGTAACGTGCCTGAGTCAACGCGATGCCCTTGTTCATGCACTACAGGGAGAAAGGGACAATCCAGACTTAGACCACAGTGCAGAGATCTACGCTGCCTTCAAAAGTACCAGCCATTCATAGTTCCATGCAGAGTTCTAGGAGACAAAGCATATGGAGTCCCACTGGACTCTCAAGGTGAATCCTTCCTTTGGACTCAGATTTTCCTGTAATGGTGGATGTGCTGGGCTATGGACTCTGGTAGCTACAGACCCTGTGTGATATCTGAACACTTGGGAGAAAAGACTAGGCTCCATAGAACTGCAAATCTGATTCTACACTTTGACCCATTTTTCAGGTACACAGACATAGAAGCTAAAGACAATATTTCACACAAAGTAGAGTGAGGACCCAGGGAGGCCAGGAGCAAAGCCCTGTGTGCATACAGTGTTGGCAGGACTGCCTCAGTGAGCAGCTGTAGGAGGACAGCCACACTGAGACCGTCCATGGTGATGGCATGTTCTGGAATGAGACAGCGAGAGCTGCAGAACCTGTGAATATAGCTGAGGCCCCTGAAAGTGTGCACACTTCAGTGCACACATGGTGCACAATGCAAGGTGTGATGCACAGGGAAGGCTGACTCCCTCAACTGCTCACCAGTAAAAGCATCATCCCAAAAAAAGGTGGCCACAAGATTCAAGGAAAGATGGAATACCATGCAATGGCATCAGAGCCGTGCGCTCACTTTAGATCCAGGGAGAGAAATTGGAAGCGTGCCATCATCTGAACATCTGGCCTGGCTGTGTGTCTAGCCTGACTGGTTAAGAGACATCACAAACTGGAGCTGCTGTAAAAACAATGTCCTGACAAACAACTCAACATAAACCTGGCAAAAGTTCTCAGGTCTGCAAAGGTAATGCAGGTTACCGTACCCCAACTCCTTCTCTAAATACAGGGAAAGCAGGGGCAGAGGTAGGGGCTGGGAAGACTTAAGAGTGGAGGCTGTGAAGAAGCTATGAGGCTCTCCTTCCATGCTGGATTTCACAGGATGATTTCCCAACACAGCCAGTGACGTAAGAGCCTGCAAACCAGACATGAGCTTGGGAACTGTTCAAGGCCTTGCATCCTTAGTATTATTTGGCTCCTGTGTGTGCACACACATGTGTGTGTGTGTGTGCATCTGGAGGCCAGAGGACAGCCTCGCTGTTCCTCTGCACATAACATCCACCTTTTTGAGACAGGGTCTCTCAGTGGCCTGATGCTTACCAGGTAGGCCCAGCTCTCCAATGCTGAGACCACAAGTATGTGCTGCTATGACCAGCTTAAAACCAAAAGCGATTGAAATCAGATCCATACGGCCTGAAGTGTTGTGGTTTGGATGAGAACAGACCCATAGGCTCATATATTTGAATACTTGGCTCCCAGATGGTGGAACTATTTGGGAAGGATTAGGAGGTATGGGCTTCCTGGAGGAGGTGTGTCATTAGGTGTGGTCATTCCTGCTATTCACAGTGTGATCTCTGCCTCCTACTTGTGGATTAAGATATGAGTTCTCAGTTGTTGCTGCCACTATGCCTTTTCTCCACTGTTATGGACTCTAACTCTCTGAAATGGCAAGCACAAATTAAATACTTCCTCATAAGCTGTCTTAGTCGTGGTGGTATACCACAACTATAGAAAAGTAACTAACACACTGAGTCACCTCTCAGGCCCCATCTTTAGGTTTTCTTCTGAGAAGGTTTGTGCATGCAGTCTGCCCCTGTCCATTGCTTGCACATGAGCCCGGGTCTCTGAAAGGCAGCTTCCCTGTGCTAAGAACAGAGTGGGGCTAATAGAGAGCAGATGTACTGCCATAAAGGTCACTCCAACCACAGGGCAGCGCACAAGCCACAGGCCAGGGGAGAGAGGAAACAGTGGGCTCCTTTTGTGGGCCCCAACAGAGACACACAGCTTTTATAGGGCCTCTGCTCTGTGTCCACTGACGTGGTCCTACCAATGAGAGCAATCCTGTTGAAAACAGCAGACTCAAAGGCCACATGGATGCAATGGAGTCCATGTGAGCTGCCCTGGCTTGTCTGTTTAGTTGTTCTAAATGTGTGCATCTACTTTCACCTTTGTCTAAAAACTCCAAGCACAAGTTTATTTTCACATCTATATATACCTAGGGTAAAGTACTGAGGTAGTGTAAGGCTAGAGGAATGCTCTGTCCCTTTAAGGAAGTCTGTCTTTCTTCAGGCCTGCAGAACTGAGCCTGTGTGAGATTTGTCCTTTTCCAGTCAGGCAAGTACTGCTGGCCTGATCATCATGCTCTGACATGTGTCCTTAATTATGAATTTTAGATTCTGCTTTTTTTGTTTTTAATACAGTGGAGGCCAAGAGGTTGCTTACCATGTGCAACCCTGCACAGACTCATGCCAGATCACACAATTAAAACATGGTAGAATGAAGGATGGCTCAGGAAGCTTAAGCAACCATAAGAGGTCTTGACATACCAGCTGCACACTGAATATCATGTGACCAGCCAGTGGTATTGTCTCAGGGCAGTAACAGGGTGGAATAAAACCTTTATTCCTCCTCAAAAGCATAAAGGGCCTGTGCCAGGTTCCACAGGGAGGCTGCATGACCCCAGATGTGCACATCCCCAGAGCTGTAGCACACTGGAGTTCTGCAAGAGAGAGCAAGAGCCTGAAAGAAAGGCAGGAAGGCCTCAGGAAGGCAGTTACTGCTGAGAGGATGGGCCAAGCAACTGTGCAGTGAGCACATAGAGCCAACAACTTAGCAGTAATTTGTAGAAATAAAAAGTGAACACTGGTAAACTTAGTGAAGAGTTTAGTCAGGAGTAGTGGCTCAGACTGCAACCCCAGCACTTGGGAAGCTGAGGCAGGATGACCTATGAGTGTAGCCTGGCTACACAGTGAGTTTCAGGCCAGCCTGGGGATGACACAGACACACCTTATCTCAGAAAATGCAGATGGTGAGTGGGAGAGTATTCTGCAGGGCTATTCAGGAGAAAAGCTGAGCACAGGAGACATCAGGTTCACAACTTAAGGAGCTGAGTGACGCAAGGGGAGAGAAGACCATTAGCCAGCACTTCACGCACCGTGTGAGCTCGGCAGGGCTGTCTGGAGGGTCATGGTGACCTGTGACCATCTCCTCCTGGCATACCCCACCGTTTGCAGTAGGGAGGTGTTCCTGGAAACGAGGTGAGCAGTGGTGGACAGACTGCCAAGGTTCACCGCACAAGGGCACACTTACTTGAACTATGATTTCCTGAAGCAGCTTCACATCCTTCTCCCGAGACCCAGTGCTCTCTTCCAGCTGGAGGTGAAGTGCTGGGGACAGGGACTCCCCCACCACTTTTAAACCAGAAATGCTACAGAAACAAATAAACATGATATTGGGACACTGCAGGATCACAGAGATCCTCCACACAGTGTAACTGTCAGAGCAGGGGTCGGGACTCAGGGCGTCATGCTTACCTAGCATGTGTGAGGCCCTGGGTTCAGTCCCCAATGCCATACATAAAACATAATAAATACATAAATACTCAGCCCTGTCAAGGCCCCCTGGACTAACAGCAGAACTGGGCATGTGGAAGTGAGCTACACTGCATGGCACGATTCCATCTTGAAAAGCCATGTGTTGGGCAGTGCCTCCCAGTCCAGGAAAGGCCTGTGATTGAAAGCTCCTGTTCAGGGGATGCTGTGGCCTTCTCAGTCTCCTGTGGGAGTCTGGACATCATTGCTGCTCGTCCTACAAGGTCACTCTTCTCACAGCCCCTCAGCCCTGGGGTTGGTCCTCCCATCTCTTCACCAGCTATACACTGCTCTCTTGTTCCCAAGAAAGCTGCCCTTACTGACTTCCAGACCACATTGCCTTTCTGGAGGGACCTCCCTTGGGACCCACTTCCAGCAGGACATATGCCACCATTTTCTATGACATGTCCTGTTTGTTTCCTTTAGGTCTGTGTTCTGTCACTCTGCCTTGCCTATTATCTAGACTTCAGAATGTCATAGAGAATTGAAGTGATACCATTATATTTGACTATCAACAATAGGTTTAGGTTACATGATTGTCTTATCTGTGTGATTTGGTTTACATTTTATGTATGTTAAGATTTTCTTCTTAGAGTAACACACAGAAATCTGCTATGTCAGGGAAGAGGAAAAATTCCTTTATGGTAAACCTTGTCTTTTGGAACGAGCTGCAGGGCAACGCTGAGTGGTCCTCAGTCAGGTTCACTTTCACCTATGCTATCCATCTCCTAGGCACAGCTGGGATATAGGCCTGCTTGGAACTGGGCTCCCTGTTTCAGTTCGGCTGCTTTTGCTCAGCACCTTGTTCTTAGGCCCAGGTTTCCTCTCAGGATGAAATGAATCCCCAGAAAAGATCTAAAACAATGAGAGGTCATTTCCTGTGGAACCAAAATCAAGCTGAAGATTTCATTTTCTTTTCTAAAAAAAGACCACTCATGACTAACTTTAATTTACTAAGGGTAGCATGGACAGTAGGACGCGGGACTGTCCAGTACACAGCACACAGTGCCGCCCTCTCTCTGGGGAGATGAGATGAACCACGTGCACCTGGGTCACCCCTGAGAGCTGCTGCGGCTTATTCTCCTCCTGGTTAGTGCAGTGCCCACTACACACCATGGAACTTCTAGAACAAGGCCTTGTCTTTATGACAGCTGCAAATGGCTGGTCCAGTTGTTTTTGAAGTTGCATGGACTGAGATTTTGCTTCTCTGATTGCAGTGTGGGTTAAACTTCCAGAGCCCATAAAACTCAGAACTGCAGTGCTGCCCAGTGTGGGGTGTGCGCATGTTATGTGCTCTCCCTTGTAGAGATTTATGGATGTGTTGGCATTTCTTCTTTAAAACTGCAAAAATGCCTGCATAGAAGAAAAAAGGTGATGGCTTTTTAGGACATTTGATGGGACCAGCTTATGAATTCCTCTACACACCCTGATCCTTAGTCTGAAATGCTGTGAATGCTCCCGATGTGAGCAGACATTCAGCAATGCACACCTTGAGGGTCTGGGCTTCTGACATCATCAACGAGCTCCTCCTCACTGGTGCTGCCAACTAGCTAGACCAGGGATGATGGCTTCTAAACCAAACTCAGGCTCTTGTCCTTATCAAGATCTGCACAGTCCTGCTAAGATCACAGGGTGCCATTTACTCAGTCTGAACTTCAAAGGAGTGGGTAGCAAAGTAATTTGGGGGTATGGTTTCCTCTACTCAGGGAAAGCTCAAAATGAAAGCCATGTGACTGGGAGTTGGGGCCTGACACCCTCCTGGTGTGTGCATGAGTGCAGGAGACACATCTGACCCTGGGAGCAGACATCTCTGCTGAAGTTTCAGGACTGACAGCTAGGGAAGGCCTCTTCTCCTTTCCTACTTCTTAAAATGACTCATCATTGGTGTGCATGGGGGGCTTGGGTGGCCATGCATCATTGAGCATGTGTGGAGGTCAGAGGACAATTTTATGGAGTTAGTTCTCTCCTACCATCTTTATCTGGGTCCTGGGGCTCTAACCCAGGCTGCCAGGGTCACAGAGCACGCACCTTTACCTGCTGAGCCATCTTGGTGGCCCACTTTTGCTTTTTAAAGGCTGCACTATTATAGTCAAAGGTCACCCGCTATATCCTTAGTTGACTTTTATTTTGCCCACTGAGTTGTTGTTAACAAAACAGGCTAGCATTGAATTAATCAATGACTCAAAGGCTAAAGGAGAAAACAAGAGAGAAAACGACATCCACTAAGCCTTAGAACACTTCAGCTAGCTTAGCCAAACACTATATGCCAAATGACGACAGCCACCACACTTGGGGAAGAACCCAGGACTGGCAATGACCCAGGTCCCCACCATTCTGGCACTGCCACCTGGAGCAACAGCACTCTGGCTCCAGCCCACACTCAGAGCTAAAGCTCTGTGCACAGTCCTGAGGCAGGGGTGGCTTTTCCGCTGCCATCTTCCTACTATGTCAGGCACTGGTAAAAACACTCACTTAAATTCTGGGGGGAGGCATGGTTCGAATCTTGGTGTTTCAGACCTTGGGGCATTTTCAAAGACTATTGGTTGAGTCTGAAGCACCTGTGCTCAATAAGTTTGGATTTGGGTTTGTATTGGGGACATGATTTTGAAAGAAATTCAGAGTTTTGTCTGATAAATAATTCCCTAGTGCTAATTCTTCCAGAAAGCAAGTTGGCACCACAGTTAACAGAACCCGACATTACAAAGCTGTACCTGGATTCTCCTCCATGATGTTGAGGGCCTCGATGGCGGCAGAAGCTAGCAGGGGAGGCAATGAAGCTGAAAAGCAGTATCCTTGGCCAGAGAGCCGCTAAGGAGAAACAAAAGAAACAGATAATCTCTCTCTGGAGAGACATTTGGAAGCCTCCACATATCCACAGGCATCTGAACAGCAAGCACACTGAGTGCACCAGGAGGGCAGCTGAGGGACAGTGTAACAAACACAAGATGCTGTCTTAAGAGAGAGGGGCCTTATGTGTCTGTAAACACTTTGAGCTATGCTTTAAAAACAGGCTTTTAAGTAAAAACAGTAAATTATGAGTTAAAGTGTATATAAAGCTTGTACTGGAAACGTCATTCTGCAGTGACAGCGGGGACAATTGTCTGTGACTATACTTCATCTCTAGAAGTGGTATGGGACCATGGTCTGTATTCTGTCAATTATATTTTAAATAAACGCTGACTGGCCAGTAGCCAGGCAGGAAGTATAGGCGGGACACAACCAGACAGGAAGTAGAGAAGGGTCAATGAGAACAGGAGAATTTTGGGAAGAGGACACAATCCTGACCCAACCACAGAAGAAGCAAGATGTGACTGCCCAGCTGAATAAGGTACTGAGCCACATGGCTAGCACAGATAAGAATAATGGGGTACATAAGTTATAAGAGTTAATAAGAAGTCTGAGCTAATGGGCCAATCAGTTTATAGTTAATGTAGACCTCTGTGTGATTTCTTTGGGACTTGACGACTGTGGGAACCGGGCAGGACAGAAACCCAGACAACAAATGGCATCCACGTGGATAACTGATCCACATAAAGCCTGAGAAAGCTTGGGAAGTAATCCTAGACAGAAAATAATAGAGTTAAGCATGGCTTATTGATAGCAGCACTCTCTTGGGTGGGCTCTGCTTGCTAGAGGCAAGCACTCTCATTTAAGAGAGGCTTCCTGACTCAGCTTTAGCTGTAAAACCTTGCAGGTCTTTTAAGAGGTCCTGCCATGAAACACTTAAATGATGTTGATGAAAAGCTGACCGCATGCTTTTTGGTTTTCAGCCATAGCAGGAAAAAAGCCTTGCCATTTTAAAATGCCAGCTTTCTGGGCCATCCTGCCAGGGCAAACTCTGACTTATTCAGGCAGGAGGTCCAGCTACAGAGCATCTGACTGTGGTTTGTGAGCAGATTTCTACAGCGTGCCTGCTGGCAGGGACCTTGAAATGCCATAGAGTTGTGGCAAAAATGTGGCTACAGCCATGGTTCCACCATGAGGCTGGAATCTCAGAAAGCTAAGAAATGGACTGGATCTAGCTGTCAAAGCCACAGCTATAATCCTCTCCATACTGCTTAGCAAATTTAAAGACTCACTTGGTCAGAAAAAAAAAAGAGATATACAGTAAAGAGAGATTCAAAGACAAAGAAAACCTCTAAATGTTTTACAGTGTGTTAAAAATATATGCAGGTGGGGCTGGAGAGATGGCTCAGTGGTTAAGAGTATTGCCTGCTCTTCCAAGGGTCCTGAGTTCAATTCCCAGCAACCACATGGTGGCTCACAACCATCTGTAATGAGGTCTGGTGCCCTCTTCTGGCCTGTAGGTATATATGTAGAGAGAATATTGTATACATAATAAATAAATAAATATTAAAAAAATATATGCAGGCTTGATAAAAGAAAAAGGTTAAAGTCCTTCAAATAAAAAAGAGTAGTTGGGTGTGGTGGCACATACCTTTAATCCCAACACTTGAAAGGCAGAGGCAGGCAGACCTCTGTGAGTTAAAGGTGTAGTGATACATGCCTTTAATCCCAGTGCTTGGGAGGCAGAGACAGACATATCTCTGTGAATCTAAGGTGTGGTGGCACACACCTTTAATCCCAGTGCTTGGAAGGCAGAGGCAGGCATATCTCTGTGAGTTCAAGGAAAACCTGGTATACAGAGTAAATTCCAGGACAAAGATACACAGAGAAATTCTGTCTCAAAAAGCTAAATATTAAAAATAAAAGACATAGAGGTTAAAATAAAGCCACATAAAGATGAAAAATACATAGTCTGCATAATGTATGTCATTATGCTCTCTTTGAATTGTTTGAATGCTGAGGAAGGAGCAACAGCTGCTAAAAGATATTTGCTTATAAATACTGCTGAATTAGCCGGGCGGTGGTGGTGCACACCTTTAATCCCAGCACTCGGGAGGCAGAGGCAGGCAGATCTTTGTGAGTTCGAGACTAGCCTGGTCTACAAGAGCTAGTTCTAGCGCAGGCTCCAAAGCCACAGAGAAACCTTGTCTTGAAAAAACAAAAACCAAAAAAATAAATAAAAATAAAAAATAAAAATGCTGCTGAATTAATCCAAGATAGGTGTTTTGAAAATACCTTGACTTCAAAATTGAAGTCAAAAGGTATGTTACTTTGAAGAAGAGTTTTGCTTTTGTTTCCACAGAAAATGAGAGGCTCTGGATTTATTCTGAGTTAAGAAAAATTAGGTTTGATCAAGGAAGACCACCTGAGAAATCTCCGGTAGAAGCTGATAGCCCAGATGTCTGAGTTCTACATCTAGAACAGATTCAAGATGCTGCCTGAGAAGATCAAGCCTCACAGGATACTCCAGTCAGGACTTGATCATAACTCTAAATTTTCTTTAGATCCCATAAGATTATCAGTGCCCCCAAACAGCAGTAAGTAGCCTGGAAAACTATGCCCACATTCCGAAAATGTACTATGGATATTCTTTTTTTAAAAAAGAAAAGAGAGGGGGAAGTGGTGTGGAACCATGGTTTGTATTCTGTCAACTATATTTTAAACAAATGCTGATTGGCCAGTAGCCAGGCAGGAAGTATAGGTGGGATAACCAGACAGGAAGTAAAGACAGGTCAATGAGAGCAGGAGAATTCTGGGAAGAGGACACAGTCCTGACCTGACCACAGAAGAAGCAAGATGTAACTGCCCCACTGAATAAGGTACTGAGCCACATGGCTAACAAAGATTAGAATAATGGGCTAATAATGAGCTATATAAGTTATAAGAGTTAATATGCCTGAGCTAATGGGCCAATCAGTTTATAGTTAACGTAGACCTTGTGTGATTTCTTTGGGACTTAATGACTGCAGGAACCGGGCAGGACAGAAACCCCGACATCACCTGATGGTCAACCACGAAAGACCTGCCGCAGCAGAAGCCTCCGACAGATGCAAGAGCATTTTCCATGTTAGCACTGATCAGGTCAATGTCGTCAATCTACCAGCAAAAACAGAAAGCAATTCCCCGTCAAGCCCTCTGTGGATGGAGGTTTCCCTCAGTAAACTTCCATGCCATCCTTACATTCACTAGGTCCCTACCCACACCCGTTTGCTGATGTCAGCTGTCCAGCTAACTTCATGCAGCAATACTCTGTACTCTTTTCTCTGGGGCAGTGCAGTGCTGGGGTGCAGATAACTAAGGGGACTTTGTATTTTATCATCAATTGGGTGATACATGTAGCAAAACTCATCACCCACATTTGGAGAAAACGCACCCTGTAACTCTACCCTATAAGTGGCCAGAAGGTGGCTATCACCAGCCTGAGACACCAGGAGCACAGCCCAGGGCACTTGGTCTCTCTGGCTCCATTTCCCTTGAGTGAAAGGAAAGGGGTCAATGTTATCCCAACTGTTTAAGCTTTAGTTGCTTTGCTGAAGTCATTCTCAGCAGTGTTTTTGACAGCATGCATGTATGTGTGTGTCAAAACTATATATTAAACATGTACACATATATTGTCACCTACACAAACAATACATATATGGTGCAATTGTACATATGTACTTCCACAGATTATATGTAGAAATTTAAATACTAAAATGTCTTCTAAAGGACTAAGGGAATGCTTTTTGTTGTTGCTTTTTGTGGGGGGCATCTTTTTATGTAGTTCATGAAGGCCTCAGTTTCCCAACTGCTATGATTACAGGCATGTGCCGCCATGTCCAGCTCCTAAGGCAATTCTTAGTGACCTTAATAATACAATATAAAACACGAAAAGTCAAGTTTAACACTTACCCCATCCCAGGTAAACAAAAATCTCAGAGGGAAGAGATAGTCCTCGATTGGGCTGCCCAGATCCACCTAGACATCAAAGCCTCAGGAGCCTCTGATTCATTAAAGGTTGTTTCTCATGCCTCTGACAGGCTTCGTACAGGGCAGAGCTTCCCCACCCCCAGTGAGAACTCACGCTGATCCCATAGTGCTCCGTGACTCCACGCCCGTGCTCCCCAAGGACTCCAAATGAAAGGCTTTCCTCCAGAAAGATTCTTGCTTTATATTTGTATTTTAAATCAACCTAGGTGATAAATAAAACTGGACGTAATACCATCATCATTAACAGCACACAGGTCTTTTGTAGAGGAAGACTAAATGTATAAAAGTACTGACAGTTGACCCTCAATATCTATGAATTCTGCATTTGCAAATTTACCTACTTGTTAAAATCTATGACTCTAAACTCAATATCCACTCATCCATCCTTCAGAAGGCTCATGTGTGTGGAGGTCAAGAAATGAGTGAGCTACTTGCCAGCAGGTGCTCGCAGCTGAGGAGAGAGGTCACTGTCCTCTGAAGAAGTGTGCATTGCACATCGCTGTGCTATCACTAGAGATTCTAATGTTCTCATTGTCCCTGCTAATGAGCTTTCAAGTATTCTCAGATGCAGAAAGGTTGAGAAGTGCATTCTGGGAAAACGGACATTGGAGAAACTTCTTTCAACATGAGTTAGAGAGCTATGGGCAGGGGACCTGTGTGAATGAATCAACAGTATATATTAGAGAAGGTGTCTTGAAACAGGATCACACACAAACAGCTACATCCTGATCGCAGCTCACAGGAGCCCAGTAGCAATGGCTCATGCTTATGTCCCTATGTCGTTGCATGTGCTACCTTTACAAAATGTAAGTACACTGAATAATGAGAATCAACTGTCCTTTCTATCTCTGAAATGACCCAGATTAGTAACAGACAGCACAAGACCTAGTTTTCAAAAGGGAAATGTTATGTGCAGATGTACAACTTCTCGGTTAAATACTTGTCTGACTACATCTAAAACTTCCTGGGAAGTATAGTATTTTTTTCTCAGTAGTCATTTTACTTTGAATTTGCATAAATGTTTGAATGTAAAAAGTTCTATTATATTTATTATTATGGTTCATTACTCTGTTTTCCTCTTTTATTTATTAATTTACTTTAAAACAGAGGGATCTCACTCAGTAGCACAGGCTAGCCTAAAACTTGCTGAACAGGGTGGCCTAAAGACTTGATTCTCCCGTCTGAGTCTACTCAGTGCTAGGACACAGGCATTGCAGGCGGGTAGTGGGATGGATGGCTTGTTCTTCTCTGTCATTGGGCATATAAGAAAATCTTTTACTTTCTAGTGTTTTAGATGTGTACTTATCTGTATTTTGTTCTGAGTATCTTTTTTTTTTTTGAAAAACAGAAGGAAGAAGTTGGAGGTGGATATGATCAAGATACATTGTAGACATGCATAAAACAAATAATAATAATAATAATCATTATTATTATTATTTGGTTTCCAGACAGGGTTTCTCTTTGTAGCCCTGGCTGTCCTGGAAGTCACTCTACACACCAGGCTGGCCTCAAACTTAGATATCCACCTGCCTCTGCCTCCTGAGTGCTGGGATTAATGGTGTGTGCCACCACGGCCTGGCAACAGATATGTATGACATTATTAAAAACTAAGTAAAAAATATTGTTAAAAATCTTACCAACAATGCAGTAGGAAGTTATAAATGCATGTTTGCATGTATTTTCCCCAATTTGTAACGAATTTAATCACATAAAATCTGCAAGTTATCAGTGCATAACCAAATAAAAGCCCAGCATTGTGAGCAACTCAACTTTTAAGACGAGAAACAACCAGTTTCCCCCATCTTCCCAATTCCTCCATTTTTCTGGTATTAAAGTCACACTTGAACTACTACAGGCTCAGTACCAAGCTGTCCTCCCACTGCAAGCACAGAACCACACGGACTAGGGAAGGTGTTTGTTAGAGCCACACTATTATAGGTTCAGTTACTAAGCTCTCTTCCACTGCAACCACAGAGATGCATGGGATACAAAAGGTGTTTGCTGTCCCATCTTGGAAGTTACTGGTAATAGAGTATTATGGTGGTGTAGGAGGGCCTTCTGTTTCTGTGTTGCTTTCATTGGTTGAGTAAAGAAACTGCCTTGGCCTTTTGATAGGGCAGAACTTAGGTAGGCATGGTGAAGACAGAACTGAATGCTGGGAAGAAGGGCAGACAGGCAGACGCTATGGAACTCCTGCCTGAGACCGACGCTGGTTAGAATCTTGCCGGTAAGCCACAGTCATGTGGCAATACACAGATTTAATAGAAATGGGTTAAATCAAGTCATAAGAGTTAGCCAATAAGAAGTTAGAGCTAATGGGCCAGACAGTGTTTAAATGAATACAGTTTTTGTGTGATTATTTTGGGTGTAAGCTAACGGGGCAGCTGGGACATTATGGTCTGTTCCTGATCATCGCTAAGGAGTGGGGCAACAGCAGGAGGTATTTGGTTGGATTTTTCATTAACACACTACTTTAAGGAAGAACTCAACTTTCAACATTGACTTTTTCTTCCTTAAGAAGAATGAGATATCAAGTTCTAAAAAACGTATTTACAAAAATATTAACAATAAATTGGCCCTTAAAGACAAAATGAAAGGAAGTGGGGCTCCCAGGTCACAGTCAACATGCGTTCCACAATCCTCACATACTCAGCACTTCCTGTCTGCTGCCACCTTCTCTGAGTCTGTCCCACCTCATACCTGTCCATGGGCAAATGCCCTGTAACTGGAGCCATTCAAAATCAGCTCTATGGCTGGCAAGATGGCTCAGTGGGTAAAACTTGCCTACCTGAGTACAATGCTAGGACCCACACAGTGCAAGAGGAACTAAGCAGTCATCTGATGTCTACAAATGCATGATGTGACAACATGTTCTTCCCCATACCACATAAATAAATGCGCCAAAATGTCCTTTAAAGCCCAAAACTGTAGTAAGTTTTGGCCGACCTGCCTTCCATCCTGTCAGTTTTTGACACCTCATAAAAACAGGAAGATGAAGAAAAAGACATCACTTGAATCAGTATTTAGGATGTATTTAAAATCCTCAGAAGTAGTGAAAAGATTTAAAAATAACCCATGAAGCCCTTCTTTCGAATCCTTATTCAACTAATAGACTCTTGGAGCAAATGCACGGACAACTCAACAGGATAACGCCGCCGATACAGAAACCACACTCTCAGAACCCAGGAGCAAATGCCGACAGAGCTGAGTCGGAGCAGATGCTGTTGAGAGTTTAGTGAGCTGTCATGGTAAGTCCATTTGATGCGGTTAGGACTGCAGGAGTTTTTTCAGATGTCACCTGCAGCTGACATCTTCCCGCGCAGAGACAGACAAAGCTTCCCCTCAGATTAAGAACAAGACAAAGTGTCTTCTCACACCACTCCTAAACACTGCGGAGGGAGCTCAAGCCAGAGCAACTAGGCAAGGGAGAAAAGACAAGAGAAAGCATCGAAACCTGAGGGAGAAGAAAAATTCTATCTACAAATAACACAATTCCTTTGTGTGTGTGTGAGACAGCATCTCACACAGCCCAGACTAGCCTTGAATTTGCCATGTACCCAAGGGTTACCTTGAATTTATGATCACCCTGGCTAACATGGCTGGCTCAGATATGATCTTCTATATACAGACTGACATTCATAATATATAATATACTGAAACAGCATTTACTCCACTAAAATGTATGAGTTTTATGTTTTGGTAAAGTCTTATTAATAACATGTAATAAAAGGTAGATCTAATAAAGGCTAGATATATAAAAATGGTTATATTCCCGTAAATGGACGGTGAGTAATCTAAAAAGGAATTTGCAAAAACAATTCCATTTATAACAGAATCTAAGTCTGAGATATTTAGTGATAGGGGTTAGTGCAGGGGTGAAGTCGACTGAAGGATCAAAGTAAATGGAACCTACCACAGACTGAAGACTTACCCAGTGAGATGGCCCTACACCGTGAATCAACAAAGCCACAGCTTTACAGAACAGGACAAGTTCATTCTCAGGTTCAAAGCAAACCTGAAAGGACCAAATACTGGCACAATCTTGAGCATGAGAAGTGAAGCTGGAGAAGGTCCTGATTTCAGAGCCTGACACGACGCAGCACCAACACAAGGACCAACACAGATGAGTGACTAAAACCCCGCGTCCAGACCAATCCCTTAGACAGGTGCCTCCATAAAGGTGAGGAACTAAGTATTGATTACTCTTTGAAGGCAGCATTGGCCATTAATGTTATCAGCTTTCCTGATGTAGGAGTATGTGTATGACCCCCACAAAGTAAGTGGTGCACACACTGTTGCAAGAGATTTGTTTATACTTCATGAAGATGTATCTGTGTTTTGCCTCACCTCCTAAGGCACCTGATTGGCTTAATAACGAGTTGAATGGCCAACAGCCAGGCAGGAGAGACTAGGTGGGACTTTTGGACAGAGGGAGGAATTCAGGATGAATCCAGGTGTGCAGCAGATGCCAGCGAAACACGAAGTAAGCTGGACACACAAAATGGAGGACAGGTAAAAAGCCACTTGGCAGAATGTAGATTAATAGAAGCAGGTTTAATTTAAGTTATAAGAACTAGTTGGGGACAAGCCTATGCTAAAGCCAAGCTTTCATAATTAATAACAAGTCCCCATGTCATTATTTGGGGGCTGGCGACCCAAAAGGAAAGTCTGACAACAACACATCGTACTTTTCTTATTATTCTTTTTATAAATATTTCTTATTTATTTGTGCATGTGTGTGAATGCCACAGCTTGTGTGTGGATTTGGAGCACAGCTCTCATGGGTCACTTTTCTCATTCCACCCTGTGGGTTCTGGAGATCAAACTCAGGTCAGGCAAAACGCAGCACCTTCATTTGCTGCGCAACCTTGTGTCTCAGGTATCACGCTTTAAATATGGTCTAACTGTCAGATAATCAGCACGCTAAAATACGGACTAACAGGGCTGCTCACCAGTTCTGGAAGAGGACAGATGGTTCCTGTGTTCATGTACAATCCTTCCACGACGATGAAACGCCGGGTCACACGGGCCTTCCGAGGATTCTTTAAGAAACGAGACATCTTAACTGTCATAACTCCAAATAGAAATTGTTACTTCCAAGAGCCTGCACCTCATAAAGGATTTATTTAAAAGGGGGGAAAAGGCCATAATGAATTCAAACTCAGCTCCTGAGATCCTATTATTTTGACAGAAACACTGTGAGAAGAAGCAGCTTTCCTTCCTCAGGCAGATTTTAGCTGACAGTGTCAGTGAGGCGACCTCACACACCACTGGAGGCGCCCGAACAATATTAAACAATGTCCCAGTTGGGGATGGTTGGGAGAAAACCCAGGGAACTTAATGATGAAGCACAGACTCCAGAGTGAAAACATTAAAAATTACACAGCTAGGATTTACATATTTTAGTGTAAACGGAGAAAAAAATTACAAATGAATGAAAACTATTGTCACCACCACCACCACCACAGGTGTGGCCTGAGGAGCAGGGAGAGGCATGTGTGGTGCAAGTGTAGTGGGAGGTTGATGATAACAGTATGGGAGGGGCGTAGTGTGTGTGTGTGTGTGTGTGTGTGTGTGTGTGTGTGTGTGTGTGTGTGTGCGCGCGCGCGCACGTGTACGTGAATTATACTACTGTATTTTCTTCTGTGTGATGGTAATCTCTAACTTTCCTCACCCACCAAAATATAACGAACTCCTCCTCTGCATTGCCTGCTCAGTGAGTCAGGTAACATCCAAATGTGACCTTGTCTGTTCAAATACAAGGTCTACTACAGCAGTCTAATTCAGATAGTATGTGTCTTCCTCCTCCTTGTGTCCAGAAGGCCATGCGTCTATCACACCTATGAACCTGCTGCAGGTGTGACAGGCTGGAAAACCAGAGTTAGAACTCCTACCCACATTCCTACTCAAAGATTTCTTACTTGTGCTCCAAGCACTAATTACAACAATGTTATGGGGCCTTTCAGGAACAGCTGCTGTCTGCACAGAAGCACTTCTGCTCTGCAGAGATATACATCACAGAGTTCGCCAGTCTCGCCACTGAATGCTGCGGCTCACAGCATTTCTAGATGGCAGTATGGACCTGTCAAAATTACTGATGGAAAGAGGACACCTGCATGCCAACACACAGTGTCCTGACATTTCCCTTTGAAAAAAATATCCTGTTCCCTTAGCTTTGGCAGGGTTTCTTTATACTCACACTAGTTACGTGTTCTACCAATTCAAGTACCTGCTTAGGATTTCCAAATATTCAATGAAAGAGACTTAGGCTGAGCAAAAGTATATATGGAAGCTACTAAAGATTAGTTGTTCTTCGCAATGATAGCTCTTGTCTTTCTTTTGAATATTTATGTGTGCATCACTTTTTCCAAAATCAGGATTTCACTGTTGTAATTTTAGAATCGTATTTTAAAAAATATTACATTATGATCATTTCTAAGCTTTACTTAAAACAGTTTTACTTTGTTCCTTTAAAAGATTTGTTTATTTTATGCATATGAATGTTTTGCATTCATATGGGGGCATCAAGCTGCGGCCTTCATTTTGCTTTTCACATCACATTGTTAGTGCGCACCAATCTTTGACATAAGTTCTGCTTACAGTCTAGAGACAGTATCTCAAGTAAGAAGAACTTTCTAAAATTAAATGTGAAGTTATTTAATAGCATACTCCTGGCAGAAAAACGAGGTGTAAGTTAATTAGTGAAAATGTAAATTAAACTTCCAAGATACATAATTAGCTTTCTGATTGTTACCCACAGGAGCTCCATAGATTATCTTATGAAAAATACATATGAAATGAGCATGACAGCTCCTAGATCCAGCCATGAAAACCTCCAGCACACTGACTCCATAGTCACACTTTCCAAACCAGTATTTATTCTGCTAGTTGGGATCGAGTATTTAATCAGACTAAGGTCATCTTTCTAGTCTGTTGAAAGAATTAAATCTGTGTGACAGTCTCAATTTCAGAATTTCTTTAGCCTTTTCTTAATCATGTAACTATGGAACACTGGCTGATACTATACTGAGCACTCAATGGTGAGTTCATCATATTCAATATGATAATGTGCATATTCGCCAAGTATCTATCATGCAGGCTGACTCCTAAACAAAGACGACAGAATCCTGAGTGAATAATCCAAATGTTTAGGGAAATCTAAATAAAAAATCAAAGAAGGCAGTGAGCATTTTCATCAGTTACTCTAATTATGAATGAGCTGTTGAGGCAAAGTCCACTTGAAAGGGGTCTTGAGCTGTGACAACCGGGCTCCCAAGACAGGCCACACATCACGAGGTCCTGCTGCAGAGAGACACAGCACCACCATCTCGGCCTTTCCTACCCACACTGCCTAGAAGGCAAGTCAAGATCCTCCCATGAGCCGGGCGGTGGTGGTGCACGCCTTTAATCCCAGCACTTGGGAGGCAGAGGCAGGCGGATCTCTGTGAGTTCGAGACCAGCCTGGTCTACAAGNGGATCTCTGTGAGTTCGAGACCAGCCTGGTCTACAAGAGCTAGTTCCAGGACAGGCTCCAAAGCTACAGAGAAACCCTGTCTCGAAAAACAAAACAAAACAAAACAAAAAAAAATCCTTCCATGATGCTGTGAACACATTTCCTCTGTGAAGCTCTCCCATCATGTCAGGGAGACAACACCTAATCACTACCAGTAGGCGTATTCAGGGCTCCCAGGCACCCCCTCTTCAGGGAGGCTGTTCCCCAAAGGCAGCAGCTGTCTGGAGCTTCAGGAGGGCTTAAGATTTGATAAATAAGTAAGAATATTCTGAATTTAATCCTCCTTACAGCCTTGGTGTGTTCCAGAGCTCCTACACAGAACCCAGAGTACTGCGTCTCCTCAAGGGCAAGCTGTTGCTCTCCCTTGGCCCCCACAGAAAGTAGCCTCAACCGCCTCCCCCAAATACGACAAGGCTCTCCAACCAGAAGTACATTAATAAGCAGGAACACCCTTACTTAGTATCCAAATGTGATCCGCAGGCCAGTTTTCAGTGACAAATTACCATTTCATCTATAATTTAGCTGCTTAGGAAGTACAAAGAACTGCACAATGCTCTTCAAAGGACCATACCTTTTGATCTTCAATCTCTTGTTCTTTTAGCAGTCGCTCCAGGTCAGCTACATCATTATGCTTAAACAACTTAATGTCACTGCGTGATGCCTGTAATCCTTTCTGGATAGCAAAGCAGGCTGCACTGTCCCTGCAAGGGGGAGAGGCACCAAATTGGGGTTAAAGGGCCCTGTCAACGTTCTCTGAAGAAAAATGCCTGCTTTTGTATGTCGACCAGCCTCCAATTGTTACCTGAAACACAGCACATAGAGTGTGTTTGAGCACCCACACCCACTGTTTGCTCTTTACCCTGCAAGCCCTTTCCACACGGCTACTTAAAACAGCTAGCCGCATCATGACCTCTCTGAAACCAGGATGCATGCTGTGGATGGCATCCGCTCTTACTCACATGCTCCTCCTTCTAAGAACTTTGCAGAACGCTGGTGACCTCACTGTCAGTGGCATCTCTGTTTAGCCGACTGATGCATCACTGGCAGTCAGTTGGAAACACAGCTTCTGGGCAATAAGCACATGACTACAGACAAGAGCACAAGGCCTAAGCTAACACCAGCTGAGGTCAAGTGAAAAGCTAAGCTGTTGGCCTTTGAAGGGTTATTATAATGGAACTCTGCATCCCTCCTAGGTACACAAACTTCTTATCAACAGGGTAACAATGAGGTACCCCCACATTTTCCACTTGGGTGAGGAGACCCAAGGGAAATCAAGACTGTCACCATCACCCAGCAGCAATGAATAAACTCTGACACCCTTGGGTGTCCAGGCTGAAGCATGGACTGGCAACTGAACGTGCCTGGCATTTGGAATGACATAGCAGTCTCCCACTTTCCATTTCCCATGTGTCAGAGAAAGCTGACCCTAACAGACAGTTCTGCAACACTGTTATCTGCAAAGGCCATGTTCCAGAAACACAACCAGGTTAGAAGGGGGAAAAATCGCACAATGTTTTGAGTTTAGAATTCTGTGGTGGGCCACATTTATAGCTACCTTGGGGTACATATGACCTGTGGACAGCAGGTTGGACATGCCAGTATAGACTGGAGGCACATAACATAAAAATGCAGGTTCCAGCTGAGGATCACTTCCATCAAGTATTACTACTGAGAAAACAGAGCCAAAGATGACCTAGCAGTGACCTCAAAGCAGCCAGGATAAAAATGAGCAGTCATCAACACACCTAAAACAAGGGACTAAAACAGAAAGCTAAATAGAAGCTACCATGGTGGACAGAATCCTGTAGGTACGCCAGTGACTATGAGGGCAAGATGCCTGGGCCTAGATACTCCTGATTCATCACTGAGCAACCTACCAACTACGAATTTGAGATGAACTTAGGCTTGGATCGCCCTCTAGTGTTCAAAGAGTAGTGCTACAACAGCCCACTTCGGGTAGCCTAGTCTTGGGGAATCACAATACTCATTCTAGAAAGAGAGGCACCAGCCAAGTCATTTTGAAAAGATGAGTCATGACTCCTTCAGTGTCCAGATGATGTTTCACACCAACAGCACCAAGAGCCTTTAATAAACTAAGACCTTGGGGTGGGAATACTGCTTCAGCCATTAGAGTACTGCGGCTCTGAAGAGGAGCTGAGTTCAATTTTTACAGCACATGGTGCCTAGTGACCACCCTTAACTCCAGTTCCAAGGGATATGATGTCCTTTTCTGACCTCTGTGGACACTGCACACACATGGTGTGCACATATATACATGCACATATACACATTAAATAGAAATCTTTAAAAAAACAAACAAGGGGGTAGAGAAATGACTCAGAGGTTAAGAGCACTGACTGTTTTTCCAGAGCTCCTACATGGAGGCTCACAACTATCTGTAATGAGATCTGGTGCCCTCTTCTGGTCTGTAGGCACACATGCAGACAGAAAACTGTATACATATTAAATAAATCTTTAAAAACAAACAAACAACAACAAAAACCTCAAAACCCCCCTGAACTCACTACATCACAACAAGGTGCCAGAAACTGACCACACCGTATTCAGTATCGAAGAAACTACAAGAGGACTCAGGGGAAGAGTCACAGGAGGACTCAGAACAACTGTTCTAAGGAAAGCCAAGGAGCTCAGAGGAAGCACAGATAAACCACTCAGTACGCTAATATGGGCACCTGATAAGAGGAAACAAACACACAGAACTCTCTGAGCAACAAAACAAAAAAACCCCACACACAATGTGAAAAAAAAATTGGCAGAAGGTATCAACATCAGGAATGGTCAAATACAAGAAGGATTTACTGAGTTCATGGACAGACTATTTGCAAACAGTTATCTGCAGGAAAAAGCGAGGTGTGATGAAGGTAGCTAGCTCACAGGAGCTTTGGAATAGCCTTAAAAAGCAAATAGCTATGCCAATGGGCGGTGGCAGTGGCAAAAAGGACCTGAGCATGCCATCAGGATAGAGGACTTCCCAAAGAGATGTCCACCAAAGCACAGGCCTAGAAAAGCCAACGGTCATGGCGAAATAGATGCTGGAGTCAAGAATTGCTGGAAGCACATTGCAAAGAGGTAAAAGTCAGATTCTCAAGGTCTCTCAGTTAGACTCGGGCAGAATTTGCTACAGAAACTTTACTGCCAGGACAGAGTAGTGCAGGTCTTCAACTACAAGGAGAAACAAAACACCCAGAAACTTCCAATAACGAATTCTCTATAGAGCAAAGCTATCATTTAGAAATGAAGAGAAGGGGGCTGGAGAGGTGGCTCAGTGGCTAAGAGCACTGGATGCTCTTCCAGAGGACCTGGGTTTGATTACCAGGACCCACACGGCTGTTCACAACTGTCTGTAACTCCAGTTCCAGGGCATGTGGCACCCTCACACAGACATGCATGTAGGCAAAACACAAATAACACATAAAACAAATTAATTAATTTTAATTAATAAATAATAAATTAATTTTAAAAATGAAATGAAAGTGAAGTCTCAAAAAACAAAAACAAACAAACAAACAAAAAGACTGAATTTCTAAAGACAGATCTTTCTTTTGTCAGGTAGTGGTGGCACACACCTTTAACCCAGCACTGAGGAGGCAGAGGCAGGCGGATCTCTGTGAGTTTGAGGACAGCCTAGCCTGCAGAGAAAGTTCTAGGACAGGCAGAGCTATACAGAGAAACTCTTGTCTCAAAATACCAAAAGGAAAAGAAGAGAAGAAAAAAGAAGGGATAAGAAGATGGAGGGGAGGTAGATGATCCCAGACAAGCCAGAGCAGAAAGAATCTATGTCACCCAGATCTCCTGAGCTCTGCACAGGGACACAGATGCTAACACTGTATACAATGAGTACAAACCACTCATATCTTCAGAATAATTTTAAACCAGAACAAAGAACCCTGAAATAATAACTATTTTAGCAGGCTGAAATAGTCAACACAGAAAGATACAAATATGATACCCCAAATGTAAATAAGGATTGGAGAGATGGCCCAGTGTTAAAGTGCTTGCTTGTGAACCGGAGTTTGGATTTCCAGAACACATGTAAATGCCACCTGTAAAGAGAGTGTCCCAGAGCAGGCTGGCCAGTGAGACTAGTTGTATCGGTGATATCTGAGTTTGACTGAGAGGCCCTGCCTCATTGAGTAAGTAGAAGAACAACCCAGGATAATGCAAACATCAACCTAGGAACTTCAAATACAAGCATACACAAAAATGGAAAAAAGAAACATTTACATGGGAGGAAGAAATACAAGGGCAGTTTCCTTACTAGTTTATTTTTGTTTCGGTCTTACGTTTCTGATGCTTAAATTGAAATCATTTGAAAACAGCTTATATTAATGAAAAGATGTTTTTGTAAACCTTATGGTAAATGCAAAGATGTTTGAAATTGTTGACATAATCTGCATGGTCAGCAGCTTTCCCCTCGCAGTGAATAGCCACACCATGTGCCTGGGAATTCACCTGAGTTTGTGCACTTGATCCCCACCTCATGGTTTCTATGTCCTTTTGAAAAAGACTTATTCTATTTTATTTTATGTGCATGAGTGTTTGTCTGATCAGATATATGTACATAATGTGTGCCTGGTACCCAAGGATGTCAGTAGAGGGTATCATATACCTTGGAGCTGGACTTACAGACAGCTGTAAGCTGGTATGTGGATGCAGAGAACCAACCTGGGTCCCCTGCAACAGTAGCCAGGGCTCTTAAGCACTGAGTCATTGCCCCTGCCTCAGCTCCTACATCCTTAATAAGCAGTGAGACAAGATCAGTAGAGACCTGGAGAGTAAGAAGGGTGAGTGATGAGGGGCAGGTGACTTTGCCAGGCACAGTAAGCAATGTGAGGTTGTCATCATGACTCAGGGCATGACAGGGCCACAGAGCTGACAGGGAAGGAGTTGGCAAGCCTCATTTGGATATCAACAGAAACAATCATGGTACCAGGAGAGTGGCTAAAATTACCATCAAGCACCTTTTGGTGAAGGTCTCGTAGCTCTGGGCCTGGAAAAACAAATAGTTAAAAACCAAACCAAAACAAAGAACCCCAGAAGATTCCTTTAGGAGGTAATTTCCAATGCAATGCAGGACCTGCTGAGCCTGGCAGCACAGTGCTGTTTCAGAAGGAATCTGGATAGAAGGGTAAGGGAAGGCACTTACACGAAAACAATGTCCCCTCTTTTAGAGTATGCAGGAATGGCACTGGCTATGGTGGAAAATCCATAAGAGTAAATGATGGCTTCTTCGGTCCTCATAAATTTTGCAAGGCGCTCTTCCAAATCCAGATGGACATCTATTTTATGGAAAAAGTAAAATAGTTAATCTTATAATTCTTTTTCCTTTACTAACAAAAGAAGCACTCTAATAGTTTAATTACTGTCTTTCACCTTACAGATAAAATGCATTTTTAAAAATATTTATTATTTATGTCTGTGTTTTTGCCACAGCCCACGTGTGAAGGTCAGAGGGCAACTTTTGAGACTTTGCTGTCTCCATCCAACAGTTTAGTTCTGGGGATCAAACTTAGGTCTTCAGGATTGACAGAAAGTGTTTCACCTACTGACCCATTTCACAGGTCCCTAAAATGGAACAACAACAAATCCACAAAAAGCCTCTAGATTAAAATAATTCTGGGCCCAGAGTTCTTCTGAGACATGTGAACTGAAAGCAGCTCCCTGTCTCTAAGCACGGCAAATGGAGACCTCAGTTTAGCTATAGGCTTTTTTTTTTTT
>JAQHUG010000005.1:2271561-2296008 GCA_028555095.1 Dicrostonyx torquatus
GGCTTTAGCTATAGGCTTTTTAAGTGTTCCAGAAGCCCGGGAGTTAAGAGCTGATCACACTGCCCTGGAGCAGTGACAGACCGCGAAGCAGGGCCTTTGTCTTCTTACCTCTCTGCGGTGGGAATCCCACATCCT
The DNA here is from genome assembly GCA_028555095.1 of Dicrostonyx torquatus. Classification (NCBI taxonomy): domain Eukaryota; kingdom Metazoa; phylum Chordata; class Mammalia; order Rodentia; family Cricetidae; genus Dicrostonyx; species Dicrostonyx torquatus. The sequence continues at coordinate 2,271,697 of JAQHUG010000005.1, forward strand.
GACTTTACCCACCTTACCGACTTCAGCTTCCCTTGGCCACTTGGCTGAGGCTTTACCACTTACACAAGCGACCCTCACACATTAACAAAAAGACCTTCAAACATTCTACACCAAGACACACTCAAGTGGCCTCTTCTCTCACAGTCCAGGCTAGCACTCAGGTGTGGCAACTGCTACCCCCAAGTATACTAGGGAATTCAAACTCACAATACTGACACAAATAGGGCTCTTGTGTAGCAGCAGCTTAAGAATGTTGGTCTAAGTTCACAGACCCACAGAGGGTATATTTAAAGGACCAGTGGGCACAGGAAAGGAAAGTAGAGGAGATCGCTATGGATGGGTGGGGGTCTGCTGGGACAGTAGGCTGAGGGAGAGAATACAGGGAGAGAGAGCAAAGATTAAGGACCACTTGTATGGAAACCTAATACAGTAGAAGCTTCCTAAAATATATACATATAGGAAGGTGATCTAAATGAAATTGCCAAATAATGGGGAAGACAGAGTCCCAACTGGCTCTTATCACCAAAATAAGCTTCCAGTACCAGGATTGGGTTACATCTAATTGAGTTGTTGGCAAAAGGGATCCCATAGGAATCATCAAACAATCTAGGCTGTTGCCAAGACAAACTGACTGCAAGGCCCACTGCTGAAGACACCACCTACACAACTCACTGAACACAAAGACGTCTAACTGGCGCCTACATAGAGAGCCTCGACCCTCATCTTCTAGCATCTTTGGTATAAGAAGGTACTCTGCACACTACCAAAGGAGAATCTTAAACACCAAGCCAGCTGCAAACCTCTGATCTACAATCCTGTCCTGCCTATAAGATATACTAGGGCATTGCTAGCACAAAGCTTGTAGGAATAAACCAACCAATACCTGATTGGACTGAAGGCCCACTCCATGAGATGAGACCCAGATCCAACACCACTTGTGGGATCAAAAACTGTTGTAAGTGGGGGGAGAGGTGTGTGTTGTGTTCCCAGCACCCAGCTTCCAGCCCCCAGCCGCTGGCCCGCTCAGCCGCTGGTTGCTTGCCCGAAATAACCACATGAGACTGTATTCATTTAAATACTGCCTTGCCCATTATCACTAGCCTCTTCCCTGCTAGCCCTCACCTCATAAACTAACCCATTATAAAAGTCTGTATGTCACCACGAGGTGGGTGACTTACCAGACTGATCTACGGTACTTCCATCTGCTGCGGGAGCTTCATGGCGACTGGCTCTGACCCAGTCTTCTTCCCAGCGTCCTCTTTTCTTTTCCCCGCCTATCTAAGTCCTGCCCTATCAAATGGCCCAGGCAGCTTTTTTATTTAACCAATCAAAGCACAGAAATACAGATGAACCCTCCTTCAAAAAACCAGACATTCTGCTATACCCACAGATCAGTACCTTGCTCAGCCATCATTAGCATCTCCTACAGCAGATGGGAACACATATAGAGACCCACATGATGGCAAGTCTAGGTTGTCAACTTGACTACATCCGGAATGAACTTCAATCATTCACTCCATGGGAGGGAACACCCGTGAGAGATTGATTGTTTGGTTTGAAGTAAGTGAATGCACTTCTAGTATTGCCCTTTGCCACCCCTTTAACCAGGGCCACACCTTCTGCCAGAAACCTTTATGAGGATGTGGAAGAGGGAAGCTTTTACTTGTTGCCTCCTTGCCCTTGCCAGTACAGCCGTTCCCTCACTGGCATTGGATCCCACTTCTTTGGGATTCCAGCATATACTGAAATGAAGACCAGACAAGGCATCCAGCCTCGTGAACTGAGCAACAGTTTGACTTTTGGACTTTCTGTTCACAGCCAGCCATTGTTGGATTAGCTGGACAACAGCCCCTAAGTCGCTCCAATTTCTATATTCATTCTGTAAGTTCCCTTACTCTAGACAACCTAATAGAATACACAAGCAGGCATTATGTGGAGTCAGAGACCTTGGAACACTCAGCCCTAAATGAGGTATCTCTAGAAAATCTGTCTCCTCAGGGCTCAGCGAACCCCAGGGAAGAGGAGACAGAAAAAAATCTAAGAACTAGAGGGGACAGAGGACACCAAGAAAACGAGCCCTCTAAATCAACCTGAACAAAGCTCATATGAACTCAGAGACTGAAGCAGCAAGCACAGGGCCCGCACGGTCTGCACCAGGTCGTCTACATATATAGTCGACTTCCAGCTTAGTGCTTGTATGGAATTCCTGAGTGTGCGAATGAGCAAGCCTCTGATGTTTGTGCCTTCTTTTGGGTTCTTTTCCCTCTGTTTGTCTTCTCCAACTCTAATGCGTTAGTTTTACTTTATCATACTCTGTTTTATTTTATTATTAAATAATAGAAGTCTTTTTTGTTGTTTAAAAAGTTTAAGTTTGTTTTTAGAGACAGGGTTTCACTGCATAGCCCTGGCTGTCCTGGAACTTAACTCTGTAACCACGCTGGCTTCATACTCACAGATCTACCTGTCTTTGCCTCCTGAATGTTAGGGTTAAAGTATCATACTGCCTGGCGTCTGTTTGTTTTCCTATGAGACACAGAAAGGGAGTGGATCCACATGATATGGGAAATTGTAATCAAATGTATTACATGAGTAAATAAAAAGGGGGAAAAGAATGCTGGTATAACAGCATAAAATGTAATACTGAACTGACATATTTAGTCAATCATGGCTCCTTAAGGGCTTTCAAATCACAGTTGGAGCCCTTAACACATGCTCTGGAGAGGACAGCCTGCCACCAACTGGCTCAGTCTTAGAGCTTCAAAGTCACTTTAAAAGGAGGCATTCTGAGGAGAGAACTAGCAATGTAAGCACCCTTTCCCATTTCACCACAGTGGGCTCACACCTGGAGGAGCACATCGGCTTCACCACATGCTATGTGCAAGGAGCACTCAGTTCAGGGAGTGAAGCTGGTTCTGGCTCCTGAACACTAAGGGAGGAATCAGGGGCAAGGAGGGGAGTACAGGCAGATCCCAAAGTAGTGGAGGAAAGAGTCAGGGTGTGTCCACGGAGAATACTCTGGGTAACGGCCAGAACAAGACTCTTCCAAGTGAAGGATGGCAGAGAGTGCCAATGGCAGATCCCAGAACAGCTAGATTCCTTAAAAGGTGCTAGATTTGCGAAAATAAACAGCAGCTCCCATTTCAAACAAGTGGTGAGGCAGCATGCTTCTGCCCACTTTCTGGTCACAATATCACTGTAAGGAATAAGAATGCACTGCCAACTGCCACAGTCAAATCACATCAACAGTAAATAAAAATGGCTCTCACAGGACTATGCTAAGTTCATCAGCAAGTCGTAGACTCAGGACATTAACCCCATGCAGAGCCTACGCCAGGTGGCTGCCCAGATTCTAGAGAAATGTCACTGGGAAAAGACTTCAGGAAAACAATGGCCAGAAAGAGGAACGCTATGAGGACTTAATAGCTGATCACCCCCAAGTTACTGAGCACAGATGAGTCTGAGACATCTTCCTTCCCTTCTCTAGGATCCTCAGCATCATGGCCTGTGCCTCTCAAGTCCAGGAAAAAGACCCCTGTAACTACAGCCCTGCTTCTGGCTGGGAGTCCACCATAACCTTCAGTGTTTAGCTGGTCAGCGGACAATCCAGACCGCCAGGCCAGGGTTGACAGCTCTCATTTCTGATCTCCATTTCAGAACACAATGCAGGCTCTCACACTAATGTGTGATTCCCCTCTGCATGCTGTGAATATATTTTATTGCCATTGGTTAATAAAGAAACTGCTTTCGAGCAATGGCTTAACAGAGTAAAGCTAGGCAGGAAAACTAAACTGAATGCTGGAAGAAAGAAGGCGGAGTCACGAAAAGACATGTAGCTGCCCACAGGAGACAGACACCTCCACTGGAGCCTGCTGAAACTTTGCACACGATCTTTTGGTTATGCACAGATGAATGGAGATGGGTTGGTTTAGGATATAAGAGCTAGCTAAAAACATGCTTAGGTTATTGGCCAAATAGTATTACAAATAATACAGTTTCTGTGTGATTATTTCAAGTCTGAGCAAACTCCGTCAACATCATACCATGCTTTGGAGGCAGATGCAATATTTTTACTGACTCTGAAAGGAATTACTATTGATTATTATGTAGGCTTCTTAGCTCTCCAGACTCTTGTACTGGTGAGGGATAAGACTGAAAAGCTGGACTTCCCAGGGCTTTAGAAGAAGCACTTCAGCTACTGGAAAGTGTGTCAAAGCAACCTCAACATTGTGTACACAGAAGGCCACATTGCCGGAGAGCAAGCTCATCACTGTGTACACGGAAGGTCACACACACAGCTGCAGTAGAGCAAGTTCATCACTGTGTACACTGAATGCCACACACATATAGCTGCTGTGGTCTGGGATAGAGAATCCAAGTAATAAATTGATGATTTGTCTAGTTCCCAAAGTTTCAGAAACTGTGGTCTTTCCTTCTATCTAACAACATAGATTTTGGCTGGTGTCAGTCCAGCAGAACAGGTTCTGTGATGGGTTAACAGGGGTAAGTGCAGAACTCGTTTCTCTTGATGTGAGCCTGTGGGTGAACTCCTCCCCACCCAAGGGAGGGAGGCAGCAGGAAAAACCACCAAGGGCATTTATTTGACTACTGATGGCCCTGACTTCTGAGTGCAGATCCACCCAGGCCAGTGAGGCCCCAACTATGCATGGAGTAAAACCCAAGCACTACAGTTTCTAACTCACATCAGCAGAGAAGAGGCCAGCACTGGAAGGTCTGTGTCCCCCATTCCCTAAAGATTCTGATGCTTCAAGGTACTCCAGTCCCCAAGAAACTGAGACAGAAGGTCCAACCACTGAGCTATCCAAAGAGCTCATGCTGCAACCAGGCCCCTGGGAGGTTCAGGCTGGGCACTCATCATTGGATGTACATTCAGAGAACTCTGAGACTGTTCCACACCTGCAATGTCTCCTCAGACAAACATGAGTAAGAGCCACACCTTCCTCAAGGGATTTCTGGGAGGACAATCATTTAGCATGAATAAAACACTCAGAACAGTGCCGAGCTCTGAAAGACTGTACAGTCAAACCAAAGTCTAGGAAGAAGCTTTTACTTCATAAAAGAAAAGTCTGGTTATCCCTTATCTTCCAACAAAGTCACGTGAATTCATAGCAGTTAAAGTGTATCGTCTGTAGGGTCACTTGTCCAGCCTCATTTACAGTGAGGAAACAGCAACCCCTGTGGTTGTTTTCCAAAGGAAAGACCAGAAAGCAACCAATTTCACAATAATTCAAATTCAATTTGCCATATTTTCTGTTAAGAACTTTGTATTTTTGTGTAAATACTATTCTTTTCCCTGTTTTTTTTTTTTTTCTCTTTCTCCTGGCTGTCCTGGAACTGGCTCTATAGACCAGGTTCACTTCGAGCTCACAGAGATCCACCTGCCTCTGCCTCCTAAGTGCTACGATTAAAGGTGTGTACCACCACTGTCCATCCTAATAACTACTATTTTTTTAAAAAAAACTATTCCAGGGCAACTGAGAAAGCTCAGCAGGTAAGGTACTTGCACTAGCCTGATGACCTGAGTTTGAGCCCCAGGATGTACATGGTGGCAGGGCAGAACTGACTCCTGCAAAGTGCTTCCTAACCTCTTACAGGGTGTGGCATATAAATAAACAAGTGAAAACTCCCGAGAAGGAGAAGACATTAGCTTGTCCACTTAGCAGACTGAGGCAAGAAACCTCAAATTAAGGCCAGCCTGAACAACTTAGTAAGACCTGCCTCAAAATAAAACTATAGAAAAAGTTGGGTATAGTGTTCACTAGTACAGTGCATGCCCGGCATGTGCAAGGCCCTGGAGTTTAAATCATAGCAACACACATGTGCACATATGAACGTATGCACGCACACACAATTTTTCCTAAAAGTAAAAACAGCAGCACTTCTGTATTCAAATGTCATGAAGAATGTTTTACATCCAGGACACCGTGGGATTCTTACTGAGATGCTCTAAGCTACAAGCCTGAGGACTGCTCCCCATTCCTACAAAACCACTGTCTTATGAACGAAGTAAAGCAGCAGCCGAAGTCAGAAGAGTGTGTGATCTTCCGGGCCCCAGCCGCAGCCCAGCTGACTAGTCTCACACAAAAAGAAGGAATGAAGGAAGGAAGGAAGGCACGGAATGTTCACTGCTGAGCACACCACATAATGATGTCTTTCGATCAGGGCAAGTGAGGATTACGTGTAAGTTACAGCTCCTGTGTACCCACACAGGCAAGCACTGGAACAAATAGGCACAGCACACCCTCCTGAACATACAGGACCCGTCTACCCCAGAGGTTCTGAGCTCTAAACCATAAATAAGTGGGTTGGAAAGAGTCCAGTCATGACTTTCTATTTACTTAACCACAATTAAAAATATACATAGCTGTACAAAGTAGCAGATATCTTGTGTGATCTGTAAACATGACATGTGTGTTGTGAGCTGACCACTGCAAGAACTCAGTGTTCAGTTCCCTCTCTGCCTGTCTTCTGGGAAAAAGGCCACATTTATTCTAAAAACAGACAAACTTTAGCTTAATCACTGCTCTATTGTCTCTCTGTATTAATCGAGTGATTAAAAAAAAAGAGCATTAAAAAGCAAACAAACTTATTTTGCATGTGTGTGTGTGAGGGAGGATACAGGTGTACCATGGTGCATGTGTCATGGTCAGAAGATAACTTAAGAGAGTCAGCTCCCTCTTCCTACCATGTATGTTTAGGGCTCTACCTCAGGTCTTGGGGCTGGGCAGCCTGTGCCCTTACCCACTGAGCCATCTCGCAGGCCTGGGAAGATATTTGAGCAAGCAAAGTTACTTCTAGCAAAAGTACAGTATCTTGTTATGGATTAATCTTTTTGTATACTGTAAAGATGTGTCTTTGCCAAAGCACCTTTTGATTGGTTCAATAAAAGAGCTGACTGGCCAATAGCTACACAGTTAAAAGTTAGTTGGGACCTGTGGATTTAAAGAGATTACAGGGAAGGAGGGTACAGTCATGATCAGTCGTTAGGGTTAGGGTTAGGGTTAGTCACCAGTCAGAGACAGAGGAAGCAGGAGATGAACATGCTGTGCTGAAAAACGGAACCGCCACGTGGCAGAATGTGCATAAGAAATACGGGTTAATTTAAACTGAAAGAGCAAGTTAGCAACAAATCTAAGTGATCAACTGGGCAATTGTAAATAATAATAAGCCTCTGTGTGGTTATTGGGGGGAGCTGGCAGTCCCAACAAAAAACTTGGCCTATAAGTGGATCACAAATTTCCACATAAAACCAGAGAAAGCTTTAAAAAAGGTTCCAAACACACAAAAATGGAGCCAATGTGGCTTCGTAGTCTCACAGTCTCATAGCAGCCACAGTACAGAGATGAGTTTCCCAGCAGCTGCCTATGGGATGGAGTCAGCCATTGGCCCCCTTGCATTGGCACCATGCACGAAGCCTAGCCCCACTGGTGGCTGACAAAGCAGTTTAAGATTCATCTCATGATCAGAAAACAATACAGATGCTCAAAAAAGACAGATCTAGACAAAAGAAACCTCTAAATGGTTTACAGTGTGTTTAAAAAGGTACAGAGGGGGCTGGAGAGATGGCTCAGAGGTTAAGAGCACTGACTGCTCTTCCAGAGGTCCTGAGTTCAATTCCTAGCAACCACATGGTGGCTCACAACCATCTATAATGAGATCTGGTGCCCTCTTCTGGCATGCAAGCATACATGGAAGGAATGCTGTATACATAATAAGTAAATAAATCTAAAAAAAAAAAGGTACAGAGGCTTTGCAGAGAAAAGAGAAAGGACATAGACAGTCACAGAAAAAACAATTTAAAAATAATAAAGTCCTTAAGAAAGGAGTAAAGTAATTACAGAGAAAAAAACAGCCAGATAAAAATGGAAAATAAATGGAGAGTCTGGATTCTGTATGTTATTGTATTGTCTTTGGATTTTTTGATTGCTGATGAACAAATGATAGCTGCTAAGAGACAACAAATTGTGAAGGGTTCTGATTTAAACCAGAAATTTAAAAATGTCTTGGCTTCAAAATGGAAGTCAAAAGATATGTTGCTTTAGGGAAGAGGTAGTGCTTTTGTTCCCACAGAAAATGAAAGACTGTGGATTCATTCAAGATTAAAGATGATCAGGTTTGATAAGAGGAAGACCCCCCCCCCATCAGCTGCAGCACTGGAGAGAGTGGCCCCTGTGTCACACCTGGGGTACACAGTAAAGCTGGCCTTGAAGGTACAGGTATGAGAGAACTGACCTTGAGGATGTGAAAGCAGGAGAACTGGCCGTGTCCCTTTCTCATGGCTGTAAGAGGTTAACTAGCCAGGAGAACTCATCCTGGTGGGGAGTACAAGGAGAGCTGGTTGGCTGACCCAACTCTGCAACTACCAAGGTCCTGAACCAGGGTTATGAGTTGGCCCATCTCAACATCTACCCCATCTGTGATCTGCTGGAGCATGTGTGGAGGGACCTGCTGACCCAAAGCTGCAGGATCCCACACAAGGACACAACAGGATAACCAAGAGGAGTTCCAGTGAGGGCCAGCATCGATAATGTAACAGAAATCAGGGGCCTAGAACCAGACCAATGACTCTGCAGCAAATACTCGCAAGTAAAGATATATGGACAAAAGTGTTTACTGTGTGACACACTGTGTCACACTGCAGCTTCCATGATGAGGTTGTTTTCCTTTTTTTTCCTCTTAAATTTTATTTTGGGGGTGGGGGAAGGTTTCAAGGCCAGAGGGCAGAGTCAAAGGAACAGGGAAATGAATGAGATAGAGATGTATGATGAGAAAGACACAAAAAATAATCAAAAAGACAGTAAAAAAAAACACAACAGAATGAGGTGAGAGAAACCAACCAAACAGGGGGAAAAAAAGTGGCTAGAAAACAGGAAAAGAAGAACAAAGACTGCATGTGCACACACAGAGGAAACAAGCTGAACAAAGAATGAACCAACCAGTACCATTACATAGCTGCCCTGCATCACATGAGCCTGCAGCCCTTGTCAACTGAGCCTTCAGTTGGGGTTTTAGGACAGATGGGAGTTGCTTGCTTGCAATTATTTATAAACTGTATATTCACTATCTGCTGCTGGTGGCCATTCAGAAACCTGAGCAATCCAATCCAATTGAAATCTAAAATACACTCATTTGGGGGATGGGGTACAGCTCAGGGGAGAAGTGAGTGCTCAGAACACAAGGCTGGAGTTTGTTCCAAGTGTCACAGAAACCCAAACACATTCACATCCACATGAAAGCACAGCCCACACCAACTACAAAGCTACTGGCGACCGACACCTGCTTGGCAAAGGGAAAGTGCATCATCTCCAATGGACAGTCACTGCGTCTACCGACCACACTCCGGGGCAGGTCCCACACTCAGGCATAACTGGCGTGCAAAAACAAACTCTGGGTTTTTTGGGGGATAGAGGAGTGGTGGGCTTTTTTATTTTGTTTTGCTTTGTTTGGGCATTTCTTTTTGTCTTACCTTTTCCCCATTTTGAGAGAGAAAATAAACATTAACTTGGGTAGGATCTGGGAGGAGTTGGGGGGCAGAACATGATCAAATTACTGCATAAAAATTTTTAACTAAAAAAAACTGAAAAAGCAAACAAAGATTAGAGCACAGAATAATGTGTAAAACAGTTTTATTTTTATAAAAATGGGTAAAACACGTACATACAGAAATCCCATATATGCTTAAGAAGAGCCTGTGGCATGGCAAACAAGTGACTGACAGCTGCTGACTGTGGGGCAGACGGCAGCTGGGAGGACCTGGCCTGAAATCTGCATCTGTACCAGATTACTTGGTGAGGAGCGCTAACTGAACAGCCTCTAGTACGCGCCTGACAAGTGACAGAGAGGGAGAACTGGGCTGTTTAAACTACGTTTTTCACAGCTCTGGGAAAATTAGGTTTAAAGATTTGACCCCTCCTATGAGAGCAATGTATCTCAATTGCCTTCCCAGGTTAACTCCTAAGGAGCAGTGAGGGTCCACAAATAAAAGCTACCATAGAATCTGAAGAAAGCAGCTTTTGTACTCAAACTCGCAGAAAGCAAGCCTCGTGAATCAGGTGACAGCCACCAAGTCCTGTAAAAAGCAGCGTTTCCTGTTTTCTAGTCCTACAAAAGTAAACAAGTCCCTACCAGTGAAAAGCAGCAAGCTGCCCTGCTTGCCTTAGACTAGAAGGTAGTCTAAGCTCAGTCCTCTGGTCCTGCCACTTGAGTCTGAGCGGGCAGCTGGGACACTGGGCCCAGGTTCAGGGTAGAAATCTGTGAACTGTGTAACTACCTGGGCATCCTTTCTCTTCTAAACAGTCGGGATGATGGGTGGAAAGAATCTCTGAGTTGTAGCTCTGGGATTCTGGGCACCAGTAGTCCTCATCTGTTCCGGCATGAAAAAGGCAACCACCAAACAAAGAAACAAAGGAAGGGTCTCTTTCATAAAAACATGTTACCTACTGGGGTTAAGACACAGAAACTCCATAAATGGAAATGAGACGGCCTCCTAAACCAGAAGGCTAGTTCCAGGGTTTAGCCACCAGGGCACTGACTGGCATTCCAGAAGCAGAGAGCAATGTACATAGTGAAGTCTGTGAAGGCTGAGTTGGGAAGCTTCTGGTACTTGCTATCTTGACCACCTAAGGACTCAGGAAGCCTGTGCCAGGGTCTCACACACAAAGACACGGGTGACTCTTCACCTCCACCGCAGAAAGAAAAAAAAAAAGCTACAACCTCAACCTAGTAAATGTGTTCTCACCTTTCTCTGTGGTCCTGACTGCCCAGGGCTCTTTATCAGCCCTGCCTATGGACCACGTACAGCCTAATGTTAGTGCTTGCCAGTGGACAGTGGGAAAGCGAGGTACAAGGCCACCTGTCCTGTGGGACCGGCACTGTTGCCTGCCCTTTCATTCTATAACATGGTGACACTAGACACGAACTGCCACATGACTACAAAGAGCAGGCCCCAGAAGCTGGACCTTTCACCCAACAACTGGAGCGCACAACTCAGTCTTCCCTAGCCCCATGCATCAGGACTCCAGCACTAGAGCCTTTCAGGGCACATCCTCAGGCCCCGACAGCTTCCACAACACTCCCAAACACAACTAAGTGAAAAGCAAGAAAGTGCATGCACTCAGCTTGAAGGTTAAGAATGCTTCCTAAGGAGCTGCAAACGCAAACTGATCTTTCAATGGGTCTAAAAAAGAATGTGACTTACCAAATGTGCCATAAAATCCTCGTGGTCCACAGGTACCCACGCCGTACTTCTTTAAAGACGCTAAAGCTGCGGCCTTTATGGAAGCAAATGTGCTAATGATTTCCTTTGCGTGGTCCTGACGACCCTCCTTATTCTTGGGCCCACATGACACCCCCACCCCAGCTTTCCTTTCTTCCCTGTAACTATGGTAATTTCGACAACCCCAGGCAATACTTCCCACTCTTGGGCCCATATGGCTCCTCTTCCCCTGTCCTACCTTCTCCCCTTTCTTGTAACTATAGCATTTCTTTCTTTCTTTAAAGATTTATTTATTTATTATGTATACAGTATTCTGTCTGCATGTATACCTGCAGGACAGAAGAGGGCACCAGACCTCATTACAGATGGTTGTGAGCCACTATGTGGTTGCTGGGAATTGAACTCAGGCAGTGCTCTTAACCACTGAGCCATCTCTCCAGCCCAACTACAGCATTTCTAATGTGGTTTAGGAAACACAGATTAGTGAGACACATGACTGAAGCAATGGAGAGGTGACATTCACCTACCTCTAAAAGCCCAAAGACCACTAGTTTCTCCTAAGGATCTGCAGTCCTAACAGGAGCTGGGAAACTTTTGGATGCTCTTTTACTACTGCCCGGGTCAGGCTTCCTGGGTTCTCTAGCTGTCACCCACACTGAGCCCACCCGACACATCTGCCCTGAATGGTTCAAGTCCAGATTTTTATTCTGTCAGGCACCGTAATTCAAAACTGTCCCTCTCAGATGACCCCTGACTTTTATGTCATTTCTGCAGCTAACAAGGTCTTGTCCCACTTCAGTATCATACGCTACTCACCTTAACCCGGGGGTTGGCCAACAACCCAAGAAAATTAAAGGACGCAAAGTTTACACATTCTTTTCCATTGACCACGATGTTGTGGGTTGGAGGGCTGGGGAAAGAGACAGAGAGGGGTTCACTTCAGCACCCATCTGAGCACAAGAGAGCAGGCACAGCACAACTATGCAGTCATTCCACTCTATCTGCCCTCCATCCCTTTCCTTTGTACTTTTTCATAAATTAGGAAATGGTAAATTAAAAGTCAAACATCTTCCCATTAGCTCTGTTCTTTAATAAGCTCCCTGTACTTAAAAAAGAATAAGATGGTAGGGGGTTGTGGGAAAGCCAGCCCTTTGCTGATACAAGGAGACAGCACAACATGACAGAACAGAGAGATGCCATCAAAGCATGTGCCAAGCGAGGAGAGGGATTGTGCCCGGAACTGTGGCTTCAGCTACACTCCTGACAGTCTGTCTGTGGTGAGCCAGAAAGGACTGCACAGTGCTCTCACAGACACTATTTAGTTATTTTTAAACAGACCTGGTAACTCATGAGAAAAGAGGTACAGAATTCTAGAAAGCCAGAGAAGAGACAACCTGAAATCAACTCACAGTACTAACACACAAAATGAAAGAAGACTCGGGGAGGCAGAGGCAGGAGGAGTTCGTGAATCTGAAGTTAGCCTGGTCTACATAGTGATTTCCAGGTCTTTCAGCACTACATAGAGAGACCCTGTATTAAGAAAAGAAAACAAAGCAGAAGAAAAGAACCTACATAAATATGAAAGAGCACATAAGGACATGGAGAGTAGCAGAAAAGTTAAAGTCCAGTGAGCAGACAGTCCAGAAAAAGAGTGGAGAAAAAAAACAAGACACATGTAGCGGGTGACAGGGAGGTAGTCATCTCTGCTCTCTCCACTAGTCTGGCAGTCAAGCAGACAGAAAATGTCTGAGATGCAATGTCTCAGCAACAATAAAATGCATGATGCAATAGATGCAAGACACCCTGAAATAAATCAAATGTTTGCTTTATTAAAAAAATACTAAAAATACATGTCATGATATTTAGTATTATAAAATACTGGTATTTTCACCGGGCCTCATTTTCTCATTATGGCCTCAAACTTACTATGCAGCCCAGGCTGCCCTTCAGTTCCTGAACTCCTCCTGTCTTTGCCTTCCAAGTGGTATGATTGGCTACAGCTGTGAGTCACCACACCCAGCAACTGTGTGCTCTAATATATAATATGGGCAAAATATTTGCAAAACCTAAAAGACACAAGCAAATCTCAGCAAGGTCACAGGAATTGTTCGGAAAGGAACACACTTTCCAACAAGAAAGCAATGAATCACAAAGCACTAAAGACAGCCCAAAGAAAGCAACGCTCTTGGTTTAAAAGGGAAAAGAAAGCTTTCTAAAAATCTAAATAAAAAATTGAGAGCATTCAGGTATCAAAGGCAAGTGTGAAGGGCTGGTGACTGCTCAGTGGTCAAGGTGCTTACCACAAAGCCCGATGGCCCGAGTCAGTCCCTGAGACTGACTCCTGAAAGCTGTCCTCTCAACTTCACAGGCATGTTGTAGCACACATGTGGATGCATGCACACTTCAAATGTAACAGAAATATTGTTTAAAGTGTCAAACTCTTTTAACAGCACATAGTAAAAGCAGGGGCTACAGCTGGAGAGATCTTAGAAGAACTTACACCCCTGAGCATCTACACTTTCTAAAGCTTTAAAGCAACCAAACTCTTTAGGTGCAACCCCAACCCAAGCAGAGAGGAGGTGGCAGTGCTTGTGCCTTTCCCAGGCCACAGAACAATGCTTATTTATGTGAGAAGTAGACACAGTATTTTTCAAAATCTGAATGTCTATTCCCAAGGCATCATAAAAAAAGAAGACTGAATCCTTACTAGAAAAAGTAAACACGTAACACTGAGTTTAACTAAATTGGTAACTCTTAAAAATGCAAAAAGGCAAATCCCGCATATGCTCAATTAAAAACACAGTTGAAGGGCAAGAGAGATGGCTCAATGGTTAAGAGCACTGGTTGCTTTTCCAGAGGACCCAGGTTCAAGTCCCTGTACCACATGGAGGCTCACAACTATCTGTAACTCCAGTTCAGGGGATCTGGATACCTTCCTCCAACCTCCGTGGGCACCAGACGGATAGATGTGGTGCATAGGCATTCATGAATGCAAGGTACTCATACAAAAAAATAATCTAAAAAAAAATAATTGCCGTGCGGTGGTGGCACACGCCTTTAATCCCAGCACTCCTGGGAGGCTCACTCTCTGTGAGTTCAAGGCCAGCCTGGTCTACAAGAGCTAGCTCCAGGACAGGCTCCAAAGCCACAGAGAAACCTTGTCTCAAAAAACCAAAAAAAAAAAAAAAACCAAAAAAAACAAAAAAAACCCCACAGTTGAAGAAATGACCCTGGATAAAGTTCAGCACGGGTATTTAAACTCTAAAGATCAGAGGGATATACAAATTGATAAGACTATCTAAATTTTGGAGATAACACAGAGGACAATGAAGGCATTCTGAGAACAGAAACCAGAGCTGCTCATACTTTCTTACTGCCCAGCTTATCACAAAAGACCACACCGCGTGCACTGAAGTCACTTACATTAACAACAACAGTCACACTATCACCTACAATGCCCTGGATCACAGGTAGACTCACAAAACTACTAGAACTGTTGGTGGAAATGACAAACAACGTGTAATAAAACACAGGTAGGCAGAGACACCGGTGAGAACCTTGCACGCTGACAACCGCAAAGTAGAATATGTGACCCATAGTAATTAGGGCACATACCAGTACTTCCTAGTGACAAAGTTGATACACGATATGCAAAGGTGAATTCCTGATTCTTTTTTATTTTTTGGTTTTTTGAGACAGGGTTTCTCTGTGTAGTCCTGGCTGCCCTGAAATTCATTCTATAGACCAGACTGTCCTCAAACTCACAGAGATCTACCTGTCTCTTCCTCCTGAATGCTGGACTTAAAGGCACGTGCTACCACCGCCCAGAATTCCAGATGCCAGGGAACTTAAAAGATACTCTAAAACAGACAGAAGCAAATAAAGAAGAGTCTCAGTCAGCTAAGGGAGGGAGACGCATACTGCCAATTGCTACAGCATGGATTTAAGTCATCAAAGTCACTAAGCTTAGCAAATGAGCTACATACAAAGCATCATACTTTGCACAATTTTGTTCTTATGAAATACCTACAACAGTCCAGTCTGCTCATAGGGTAGATGAATATTGTCAGGGCCTGGGCAGCAAGTGGGGCGGGAAGGAAAAGCTGGGCAGCAAGTGGGGCGGGAAGGAAAAGCTTTTACTTGAGGAGGGAAGAAAATGTTCTAGAATTAGAAAACGGTGATAGTGGCACACCTCTGTAAATACAATAACACTTATTTTAATAGTTTAAAAGAATGAATTTATGCTATGTGGATGTTCAGTAAAGCTTGCTTTTAAAGAATAAAACTAAATACAAAGAACACTTTTATGCCAAATTAGTATGTAAGCAAACAGGCATTACATCAACAGCATAAGACCCAGTTTCTCAACATCACGAGAAACAGCCTCATGACAGGGTCAGAGTTCAGTGTACAATGCTGTCCAGCATACAAGGTCCAGGTTCCATTCCTACCACCACAAAAACTGGTAAAATCACCAGTGAGTTTGGTTGGAGAGATGGCTCAGTGGTGAAGAGCCTGCTGCTCCATTGTGCAGACCAGAGTCCAGACCCCAACATCCATATTGGGCAGCTTACAAATGCCTGTCACTTTAGCTCCAAGGGACCCAACAACCTTTTCTGGCCACCACAGGCTCCCACACATACGCACACTTCTGTATATTCTCTCTTTCTTTCTCTTTCTCTATCACACACACGGGCACACAAACACGTACACACACACACACACACACACACACACACAGAGAACTAATCAAACTGAAAAAATTAAAAACTAACTACTGTGTTGCCTCTTCCTAGTTCTCTACCACTGAGCTACAATCTCAGCTTATTTGTTATTATTACTTTTTAAAAAATAATTTATGGAGACAGGCTGCTTTGAAGTCACTCTGTAGCCCAGGCAGGGCTTGAACTTGAGATGCACCCAACTCAGCCTCTTGTATTGCTGGAATTCCTATGCCCACAGGCCTAGTCTCTTGTAGCTTTTGTAAGCAATGTACATAATGCACTTGATTTTGATAAAAATTGTTGAAAAAAAAAAACAATGATGGATAGTGAGGATCAGTATAGTACATGAGTGTGAGATAAACACAAACTGAAGATAAGCACAAAACATAGTCCAGACTCTCAGGAGTCTGTCTGTACTCCAATGACATAAAGGAGAAAATTAAAGAAAGGTCTTGAACAGTCAAGTGCCTATAATCCCAGTGCAGTGCTGGGCTCAGACAGGAGGAGCTCTGGGTCAGGCAGCCTAGCCAAACATCAGTGACAGCTTTTCATGCAGGAGACTTTCTCATAGGAGTAAGCCAAGAGCAGCAGGAAGAGATACTTGACCGCTGATCTCCGAATATCCGCATATGTCAACACTGGACGTGTGTACCTTACCTGCTTACCCACTCTGGGAGAGAGACAGACAGAGGGAGAGGAATGGGTGGAGGGAGGGGGAAAGAAGGGGCCAATGTTTTCAAGCCAACAGACAAAATTATAAGGCTTCTTTGAGCAACAGGAGCAGGACAGGGAGTTCTAGAAGAAAAAAGAAAAGAAACCTAATGGGTGGCATGAGTGAACAATGGAGACGTACAGTCCTGGATGAAGATACAGATGGAACGCAGACTGGCAAACCAAAAAGTAAACCAGGATGACGTCCAACGGTAGGAAAACTAAAGAGACGTGTATGATAAAGTAGTCACACAGCACGGGCTTCCTTAGTGGCAATACGGCCAGAGACAGAAAACTGAAGCAGTGCACAACCTACAGACCCGCTATGCTGCAGTTAACAGGGAACAGAGGAACAAGAACAGTGCACACAGCAGAGATGTGTTCGGCTAAGCTCAGGCTCTTCCCGCAGGTACCCCAGATGCTGAGACAGGACAGGACCACAGCAGGCCACTGAACTTGCTCTAGACTACCTTTTCCTAATCTAATCAAAGACCAGATAGAGAACGCTGGAGTCCTGGGGACATCAAGTGTTTATAGTCAGTCTTTAGTTCCACCACCAATCAAAAAAAAAAAAAAACAAAAAAAAACAAAAAACAAAAAACTCAGAAGAACAAGGGGAAAATCAAGAAACAATAGAGTACAATTTAGGGGAATAAATATAATGTGTTTTAAGGAAAAACAAAAAGATAATCTTCAATTCCCAAATTAGAGTTTAAAAAATTCCCAGGCCACCCCTTGAAGAAAATTTTACATTGAAAAGCACAGCAGCTACTCAAAGAAATGTCCTCATTTAATAAGGAAATACCACCCTTCACACGCTTAGCAACGGAACTAAAGCCAGGTCAATCACTCCAAGCAGCAAGGCTAAGCAAGTCACCCGGAAACGATGTTGTAGTTGAGAGCAGGATGGTTTTTTGAGACAGGAGGGACGAGAGGTTCTGGCTGCCACTCTTCAATCAGTTCTTCCTTTTCCTATAGAAAGAGAGGCGTTAGAGTGTGGTTCAGCATGAGTCACCTCACACTGGCTCTGGTGATGCCAAACTGCAATGTTGCAGCAACAAACAGCCTGCCACAGAAAACCCCTGCCAGCTGCTGTGGAGAGCAAAGGCCATCCTCCTTGTGTTCAGGGGACTTACCACTCTCACCTCTTTCCTTACTACAGCTCATCCCCTTTCTCATGCAGTTTTTGGGTAACTTGACAACTTAAAAATCTTATGCTTAAGATTTCTTCCATCTTACCACACATTACACAAAAAAATTTTACTTGAAATGTGGGTATTTCCAATTCTGAATCCCCTTTCTGAAGTCCACATGGAGGACTCTCCTCTTGTCCTCAGGGGCAGCTCACATAACCTGTGTGTAGACAGTGGAGTCCAGCAGCTGCACACGCACCTCTCAAGCCATCTACCAGCGGCTGCGGTCTCCTCCAGGGAGGCTTTATGCCTCTTTGCTCAAACTGTCTACTCTGATGTTCCATACACCCTGCTCTCCTTACAGTTAACATTTTAACACACACCACAGAGTCAAGTTTCATTCTGCTTTAGAAAGATGATGTAGTTGCCACATACCTTCAATAAAACAAGCTTTTCTTACCTTGGCTGTAAGGTCAGAACGCTCCTGCAACTTGTAGGTTTTAGAGAAAACTAGTCTGATTATCCAAAGTATTAGAATTCCTTCCAGAATGAGATGGTATGCTGGAGCCTACGAGGGAGAAAAGCAAAGAAGGAAAGTAGTCACTTCAAAGGCTGCAGGGAAATTCAGTCCACCACGGTGCTGCCTCTCCTGAGGGTTGCACTATGACTGCATACACCTCACTGCCAGGGCTTCCTTAAGGGCTATTCATGTCTTTCCCACCTCAATAACCAGCAGTTACTCCACCACATGAAACCCCCTGGTACTTCAGCTTTAAAACCTTTCAGCAGTGAAAAAGAGAAGAGGTAAGACCTGACAATTCCAACAGTTAAAAAAAAAAACCCTATCATGTCTTTCAGATAATTTATACTTTTATTGGAAAGATATGTGCATAAGGAAACTGCACACACCTAAACACACCTCCTATCACCCTACCCACCATGGATAAGCTAATAAAACTACGTGCAAACCAGCTTCCATAACTCTTAAAGTTTTGCGCATTTTACTGTATTTTCCCTACCCTGCTGCTAAATCTCCTTAGATCTTAGACAGTGCAGCGTGGATGGGTGGGGGTTGCAGTAATAAATGCTTAAAGGAAACTGGCTCTCTTTTCTATCATGTTACCCAAAGGATGTCAACCTGTTTCATGATGACAGACACAAAGATATCTTTATTTTTATTAAAATTTTTAAATTATTTTATGTGTATAGGTATTCTGTCTGCACATGTCTGGCACCTACAGAGATCAGAAGATTCCCCTAGAACTGGTTACAAATGGCTGTGAGTCATCATGTAGATGCTGGGAATTGAATCCAGACCCTCTCCCAGAGTGTGGAGCCAGCATAGTAAGATGGAATCTTGGCTAGTCCTCTATCTTGTCCTCTACATAGTTTCAGAATAAAGGCATGGATGAGTTTATGTAGAAGAATCTAGACACCAATAACCCTTCAGTTACTGGCTGGATTCTCTATTCTAGTAGGTTACCACTAGAAAAATTATTTAAAACAGGCATTTAATCTGGGTGTGATGGTGTACACGTGTAATCCCAGTACCTGGGAAGCACAAGCAGGCAGATCTTTTGACTTTAAGGCCAGGATGGTCTACATAGCTGCACCCTATTTCAAACAAACCACCACAAACAAAAGAAACAAAACAGGCCTTTTGTTTTGTTTTGGAGAGAGGTCTCACTACGGAGCCATAGCTGGTCTGGAAGTCCTATGTAGACCAGGAATGCAGGGAGTAAAAGTATGAGCCACCATACCTGGTAAACCCAGGCCTTTAAAAGTTAGTCATGATGGTGTGTGCTTGAAATACTAGGGGCATTTGAAGTTCAAGGAGAACCCAGGCTACAGAGTGAGACTTTATCTCAAAATACAGACATGTACTTACAAACTTAAATACAAAATAGATTAGCAATAAGGCAGAAATAAGGGATGGCATTTCACCATAGCTTAAAACAAATGAGCAAACAAAAGCCACACCAGACCATAGAATGGAAAGCTACTGACAGTTCTCATGTGAACTTTCCTGTCAATGTGAAAATACCTTTAAAACTACATAGATGACACGCACATACAGATGTGCACATGGATCTTTATTTTTCAGATATACTTTATAAGCCTCAAATTCTACAAAATACACAGAAACTGAGAACAAGAATAGAAATCTCTACTTAAGATGACCTAAAACTTTTCTGACCTACTTAAACATAATTAATTTAGAGTAAGTCCAGATAACCTTGATTTTTCTCAGTAATTGGATGATAGCAGGCAAACATTTCAACTCAACAAACAAACCCTATAAAGAAATTACCCTAAGATGAAAAACTATTAGTCTACAGAATTATTCAAATAATCATAAATACCAGTTTTATTTTATTTTTCTTTCTACCTAGGAAATGTGACACACAAAGAATTCTCCGAAGTCTGTGCTGGTCCCTTTTGGGGAGTAAAAAGACACACTGTACAACAGAAAATTACTCATTTCTTAAAAAGAATAACAATTTTAGTGACTCAGTAGCTATAACTAGCCTAATATTGGACCTCGGTATAGAATAAGAAAATCAAGTACGCTCTGTCTCAAATAATTTTCATGAAGAAATTTCCGGTAATCTGAGTTTGGTGTCGCATACTTAATCCCAGCACTTGGGAGGCCAGGGCAGCCTGGTCTACAAAGTGAGTTCCAGGGCAGCCAAGGCTATACAGAGAAGCCCTGTCTAGAAATAGCAAAAGAAACAAAGAAATGAAAGGAAGGAGAGATAGAGTGATGGAGGGGAGGGCCTCCGGGTTTCAGATTCGTCTGGTCTAATACATAGTCACTAGTCATATATGGCCACCAACTTTCACATTAAAGTGGTATTACAAACGCATTGCCAGTGCCTATTATCACGTGAAGTTAGAGACGGCCGTGTTGAAGAGGCCCTGAGATAGAAGACACACAAGTTCTATAGGACACAGCAGGGAAGCTCAGTTGTTCAAGAAACCAGCGCCCTCCCAAGACTGGCATTTGCATTACCAATTTTCTTACATAGCTGAATGAAACCACCATAACCCTTTAACTATTCTTTTAAATATCCTTCAAAACGTTATATATTCGTAATAGGGAAACTGTGGGCAAAAGATTGTCTACTCCATGCTCATAAATTCCCAGTTATTCCGCTTTCTAAACCACTCTCCCCCGCCCTGGGCAAAGTTTGTAATTTATGATAAGGCATTCCTCACACCTAGATCGCCCACTCCCACAAACCCCGTCTGGCCATCAGTTCCAACTGTGGTTCTGAGGACCCGTGTGTCCTCGGCACCCCTCCCAAGAGCTGCTTTCCTGCATGACTCCAGGAGACGAAGACAGCCGAGGCTCTCTCCGCTGCGCTCCTCGGGAGCAGAAAGCATCGTGGATCCGGGCCGCGGGTCTCTAGACCCGGGCCGCGGGTTCACGGGTGGTTCTGGCGACCGACGCACCTCGTACAGCGCCTGCACCATCTCCACCAGCACCCATTGCTCCGCCACCGTCGCCATGGTCAGTCACCCGGCTTCCGGCAGGCGGGTGACAGTCGCGTCAAATAGTGCGGCGGCGCGGACTAGTGACGTCACGGCGACGCGGGGCGGGGCCGCGGGAAGTTGTGCGTCCTCTCCTCCAGGGTGTGCGTTGCTCCTGAACCCGGACATGAAGTCAGAGGCTCAGAACCGTAGGATTCGAATACCTTCGCGCAGTGGACTTTGTGTTAGAGAATCAGTTCGTGGCCTTTGTTCTTGATGGTTGGCCGTGCACAGGGTTATTGAGATGAACGAAATTAGGCCGGGGGAGGTGGGTGACACAGGCCTTTAATCCCATTTGAGAGACAGAGGAGCTGATTTCCTGAATTCTAGGATAGCCTGCTCTACATGGCCAGTTCCAAGCCAGACTAGGATACACAGTGAGACCCTGCCTCAAAATATAAACACACAAAAAAGAAAAAACATTAAAACAACATGAAGGAAATACACCCCCTTTAGAAACAAGGAACCCATAGAAATCTATGTAGTTTGTTCCTCAGAGCAAGATGGGGAGTTGTATTTCATAGTGTGGGTATGTCTGGTTATTGTCATGGTGAACTACGGTCAAAAAACTGCTGTGAACGTTTAGATGCCACGTTTTATGTGCACACCAATTTACACTTTGTGTTACTTGTCCAGACGTGCCATTGGTACAGCAGGGTTTTGTTTTTTTAAAAAAAAAAGGGGGGGGGACCTAAATTGGGCCTGGAGAGATAGGCCTGGAGAAGGAAAAGGGAGGGTTGTGTTAAATTGGGCTGAGATGTGGTGGTAAGAAAACAGGGAAAAAATGGAAGGGGCATTTGTTCCAGAGGGACAAAGAACTGCCTCTGGATAGAGAGGAGTCAAATGTGGCACATAGGCGAATGGCGGTTTATAAAGGTCAAAAGGGAAACTCCGTGTTAGGATGAGGTGTTTTTAATTGGGCATGTTAATTAGGTGTACCAACAGGGACTTTTGGTTGCTGGAGTTTGACAGTCAGCCTCAGAAGGAGGAAGTGGTCAAATAAGGTAATAGACTTTGGTGACTAGCTTTAGGAATGTAATCTAACAACTTTTAGCAAGGCAGAGGGAATGGGGGAGAAGGGCAAGGCCTGCCAGAGCCACATGCTTGAGAGTGGGCTAGTGTCCCTTCATCTCTGGGTCAGTTACCCTAGCCCAGAGACAGCCAGAGACAGCCCCTGTCTCAAAAAACAAGGTGCATGACTCCTGAGGAAGAATAAACACACACACACACACACACACACACACACACGTACATATCCACCCTCAACTACACAATTATCCACACTGATTTCCACAACTGTAGCAGGTTTGCATTTCTGCTAGTAACACTGTTCAGTTTCCCTCCACCCTCAGTAGGATTTAAAACTCTGACCATTCTTACAAGGCTGTGCTTATATCTTATTTTGGTTTAATTTGTTAGTTTTTAACTAGACCGTGACACTGAAACTTCTTTATATGTTTACTTGACATCAAATGACATCGTTTTTTCTTTTTTT
Source organism: Dicrostonyx torquatus (assembly GCA_028555095.1). Taxonomy (NCBI): domain Eukaryota; kingdom Metazoa; phylum Chordata; class Mammalia; order Rodentia; family Cricetidae; genus Dicrostonyx; species Dicrostonyx torquatus. Next base: position 2,294,527 of record JAQHUG010000005.1, read on the forward strand.
TTAAAATGTTGTTTATGCGTATGGTTCGCCTGCATGTCTGTATGTGCCCCTCATGTTCCTGGTACCTGGAGACTGGAGGAGGGTGCTGAATTCCCTGGAACTGGAGTTCCATATGATTATGTTATGTGGGTGCTGGAACTGAACCTGTCCTCTGCAGGAACAAGTGCTCTTAACAGCTTGAGCTGTCACTCCATCCCCAACTAAATCTGATCGCTGAAATGACTGTTCATGTCCTTTCTCCATTTTACATTTGGATTATTTCCATTCTGAGAGTTCCTTGTATAATTCTAGGTACTACGCTATTGACTGGGCATGTACTAAAATGAATATTTGTATTTCCAAACCCGATTTTAGTGCAGTGATGTTACAGTTTAAATCTCCTCCAAAACTCATGCTGACATTGAATTGACATTGTAAGTCATTAAGAGTTAGGGCCTTTAGGGCAGGATTATGCATGAAGGCTCCATCCTCATAAATGAGTTCATATTATTACCATGAAAGCAGATTAGTTTCACAGTAGCAGCTTTGTTATGTAAACCAGTTCTCCTATGTCCTCACTTGTCATGTGATGGCTTCTGGCAGGTTGTGTGGCAGTAGGAAGGCTCTCATCAGATCCTAGCACCTACATACTGGACTTCTAGTTCAATTTCCTTCCTTTATAAATTAGTCTGTGGGGAGAGGACAGAGGAAGACAGGAGCTTGGGCCTTTGGGAAGTGATCAGATCATGAGGTGGAGCACTCACCCTTGGGACCAATGCTTTTATGAAAGAGTCCCCAAAGAATTCTCCTATCTCTTCCCAGCCCCTGACAACCACCCTACTTTAAGAATTTAGTGAGAAATCTCATACACAGAGCCATCTAGTATCTTTCTCTTATTAACTTAAAATTATGTCCTCAATTTCAACTATACTATATTGTGTGACAGGACTCCTTATTTTTAAGGCTGAGGTCCTTGTATGTACACTATGTTTTCTTTCTCTGTTCATGTGTTTATGGGCATCCTGATGGCTTTTCTTTGCTATCATGTGCGATATTGACCTTTCTTTTTAATCAGGGTCTCATATAACCTAGGTTGTATTCCAACTCCCCATGTAACCAAGAATGAACTTGATATCAGAGTACTGTATGGGTCTACCTGCTCTGTGTATAGAAATACAAGCATGAACCACCACATCTGAACCAAACCCAGAACTTCATGAATGGTAGGAAGCACTTTTCCAGCTAGATTGAACTGTGACCCATTACATGTTTTGAATTATGAAAAATTATCTCTCTCTCCCATATATATATGTATGTATATATATATGTATGTATATATATATATATATATATGAGTTTGTTCTCCCCCTACTATGTGAGAGCCAAGGATCTAACTTAGGTCTGTAGGCTTACCCACTAAGCCACCTTGCTGGGCCCAAATATCACTATTCGGGTAGAAGCACTTTGTGAAATGAAGGGCTTCCCATAGTTCACAGTTTGGAG
>JAQHUG010000005.1:2307901-2327697 GCA_028555095.1 Dicrostonyx torquatus
GAGGACCCTAAGAGAGACATACATGGATCCTATCTACATGGGAAGTAGAAAAAGACAAGATCTCCTGAGTAAATTGGGAGCTAGTGGGGAGGAGCAGATAAAAATGTAGAGCTCAATAAAAATAAATAAATAAATAAATAAATAAATAAATAAATAAATAAATAAATAAATGGATGCATGGTCTGGGATGAAGCTAAGTGGCAGAGAGCTGTCCAGCATGCTCAAGCCCTGAGTGAGTACAGCCCCTCTGCCTCGTCAGCTAGGAATCCAGGCACTGACTGTTCTTGAGAGTCATCTGGAGAAGCTGTAACATGAAGCTCACAGTGAAGGCTCCTGGGGCTGATTTCATGCTGTGTGGGGATGGCTGGATGTGAGGAACACTCACAGGAGGATGGGAGGATGCCTCCTGTTTCTCACAAGCACATCCTCGGAGGGGTGGTCGGTGCCAGTCTCACCTATGGTCCGGAGAAGCCCACAGCCTACAGCAGGCTTCTTACACATTTTTCACTCCTGATCCCTTTTTCCTCTGAGAAAATTTGCATAACTCTTGTGTATGGGGACATAAAACAGATCTATAAATGAAACCAAGTCTTGGCTTGAGAACGTGACACTACAGTACTTAAGACATCTTCATGTTCTTTTAGCATTGATGGGTATTTTGATTTTATGATTGTCAATGCTGAGAATATCACTTCCCATATACGTGGCAAAAGCGTGCTTAGGATCAACTCAGAAGTTGATGTAAATTCTGTACTAACCTAAACCAAAATTTTTACTACTTTTTTTTAGAGAAATTCATGCCAGCAATTTAAACAGCCTTTTAAAGACATTAAACATCGCAACAAATCCAAACATATATATACTTGATATATCTAAGTACCTTGTGGAAAGGGACCCTGCAGAGCCTCCTCTGTCATCCTGGGTCCTGTGTTTGTTCCTGTGGGAAAGGTCAAGATTAAAATAAATCATCTCTGGGAGTATGGGGTTGAGCTTCTTTTATGGGTGTGGAAACATGGAGCAGGTGACTTTGTGGAGAAGCACACGAGGTAAGGGCTAAGGTCACAGACATTCAAGTAAGGCTCTAGGAACAGCAGAGGACCGTGTAGAATTGATGCCTGATGCACCAATACCCTGTTGTAGATGGGCATGATAAATAATCCCACACTAGCTCAGAATGGAGTATATAATAAAGGGCTCTTTATTTAGGGGTAGATTCACAGATCAAAAGTCCTCTACACACGCGGGAAACAGGAACCGAATCCAGGAGCCGAGAGAGAGAGAGAGAAAGAGAAAGAGAGAGAGAGAGAGAGAGAGAGAGAGAGAGAGAGAGAGAGAGAGAGAGAGAGAGAATGCATACTCTACATCTGCATTTATAGTATGAGAGGCCATGCCCAAGTGGCTATTGGCTGAAAAAATAGAGGCAGAAGGGGACACAAACACTTTATTTTTCCGTATTCTCCCCTTTTCTTTGACATACAGTCCCATAAGCCCTTCATCTTTTCTGCATGTGAGGTGCTGGTGGGATGGCTATTTGCTGCCCAGTTCACAGCATCCTGGATGGAGATGGCAAGCCTGGCTGTGCCAGGAACTCCCCAGCCTCAAGTCTCTCTTGGTTGGAGATCACGATGGAGCTTGTCACCAGGTGGCCTGCAGGGATGAGAACCCCTTGAGGTCAGACACTGGCGCTTTCGATAAGAACATCCCCTCCATAAGCTCATATATTTTAATGCTTACTCTCGAGTGGGTGGAACCCTTTGATAGGATTAGAAAAATTTAGAAGGTGTGGCCTTTTAGGAGGAAGTGTGTCATTGGCTTGTGAATTTCTAAAAGCCCACACCAAGTCCCGTCTCTGTCTCTGACTCTGTCTGTCTGTCTGTCTCTCTCTCCTCTCTGCTCAAGCTAGCTCTTAGCTAGTTCTCTGACTCCATCCCTGCCTCCTGCCATGCTGACTGCCATGATGATAATGGACTAAGCCTCTCAACCTGTAAGCAAGTCCCCAGTTAAATGCTTTATTTGACAAGTGTTGCCTTAGTTGTGGTGTCGCTGCACAGCAATAGAAGAGTGACTACGAAAGACACTCTTCTGATGTGGGAGTCCCCTCTGTGTGCTGTGAATGTGTTTGTTTAATGAATAAAGAAGCTTCTTGGGCCTATGACAGGACAGGACAGAGCTACATGGGGAAAACTAAACTGAATGCTGGGAGAAAGAAGGCAGAGTCAGTGAGATGCTATGCAGCCGCTGCTGAAGGAGACAGACACCCGGGAACTTTAGTAGTAAACCACGGGCCTTGTGGTGATGCACAGATTAATAGAAATGGGTTAATTTAAGATATAAGAGCTAGCTAGGAAGACACCTTAAGCTATTGGTCAAGCAGTAATTTAATGAATACATTTTCTGTGTAATTATTTCGGGTCTGGGTGGCTGGGAACAAGCAGTCCTCTACACCCCGCAGCATGTGCTGGTTCTCACTGTGAATGTGTATGGGTGGTTTGTAGGATTCTCAGGAACATAAGTTACAGGTACCTGTGAGCAGCCATGTGGTTGCTGGGAATTGAACATAGGATCTTTGCAAGTGCAGCAAGTGCTCTTAATTGCTGAGCCATCTCTCCACCCCCACAGGCTCAGCCTTCACCACCATCTGCTGAGCTACCTCTGAGACCTGAACCTCCTGTGGATTTGCTGGAACTTCCTCAAGGTGGCTTCTGTGAAAAAAAAAAAGTTCCTTCTACACTGTATCATCTATTAGTCACTTCAAAGATTAAAATATATATTCACTGGTGTTTATTCTTCCTGCAAAGCTATTGATTTTAGAATTGCACTTTTGTTCAAATTCCTTTCCAATTTAAACAGCTGTACCCCACTGTTGAAGGGCCTCTGAACAACGAAAGGGGAAAATCCAGGGAGGTTAGGCTAAGCTGACACTGTGGGATCACGAAGTCTGTCTGGAGTGCAGCAGATCATTGTGATCCTAGCAGAAGGAGTCACTGCCCACACCCACACCCATGTTTTCTGTCAGTCCCAAGACTGGAAAAGGATGATCAGCCTGAGACTATTAAATTCTAACTTGTTTGGCCTGTGCCTTTATCCACTTTTTGACTGATAAAATTTGTGTTAACATGGCCACTGGGTTTTTTCAAGGCTTGTAACTTATTAGTCAATATCTCATATTTGACAATGTTATTAAACCATTTTCTAAGGATAAAATATAAATTACCAAACTGATAACAATTATGAGCAACATTATATTGATCCCGGCTATGTTGTTTATCTTATTTATCTTTTCTATTTGCGTCCTGCCCATAGTAGCAGTAAACAGGGTGCTTATTCCCTTTTAGTGTGATGTTTCCAATCTCTAAAATGAGAAGCATATTATGATCTCTTTCCCCTAAGAGAGACATACATGGATCCCAAGGGGAGATAGAAAATATCTCCTGAGTATATTGGAAGCGTGGAGAGGGGTGGAGGGTGAAAGGAGTGGTGGGAGAAAGGAGAGGGAGAAGAACATCAGGGAATGGAGCGGTCAAGATGGGGGAAGGACAGAGAGGGAGAGCAAGGAAAGAGATATCTTGATAGAAGGTATCTTGATATGGGGCTGGCAAGAAACCTGGCACTAGTGAAATTTTTAGGAATCCACAAGGATGACCCCAGCTAAGACCCTAAGCAATACTGGAGAGGGTGCTCAAACTGGCCTTCCCCTGTGATCAGATTGGTGACTACCTTAATTGTCATCATAGAACCTTCATCCAGCAACTGATGGAAGCAGATGCAGAGATCCACAGCTAACACTGGGCTGAGCTCCCAGAGTCCAGTCATAGAGAGGGAGGAACAATAATATGAGCAAAGGGGTCAAGACCATGATGGCGAAACCCACAGAAACAGCTGACCCGAACTAACGGGAGCTTACGGACTCTGGACTGACAGTCGGAAAACCTGAATAGGACCAAACTGGGCCCTCTGAATGGGGGTGACAGTAGTGTGGCTTGGGAAATTTGTGGGGCCACTGGCAGTGGGACCAGGTTTTATCCCTAGTGCATGAATTGGCTTTTTTGAGCCCATTCTCTATGATCAGCCTGGATACAGGGGAAGGGCCTTGGTTCTTCCTCAAGGTGATGTGCCAGACTTTGTTGACTCCCTATGAGAGACCTTAACCTCTCTGAGTTGTGAATAGGGGGTGCGGTTGTGGGGAAGGTGGGAACAGCAGGAGGAGGGGAGAGGGGGACCTGGGATTGGTATGTAAAATGAAAAGAGATTGCTTTAAAAAATAATATATTTTCCTTTCTCCCTTTCCCTTTTTAAAAATTTATTTAAATTAATTCATAGCCTAGTTGACCATTTAAAATCTCCCAAGTATCTTACCAGCTCTAATGCAGATGCTGGAAGGATCTGTGACGATGTTTGACCAGCAGGTGGAGCAGGCGCGGCACCAAGGCAGCAGGAGAAGACCCAAGTGCAAGTGAAGCAGTATTCTGGTTCAGAACAGTAGGAGAGATTTCGTCCACACTGGGGAGGGTTGGTCAGACAGCCGGGTTAGCCTCTGCCCTGGTACTTGTGAGCGCTAGGCAGAATTGGCTGGAGGAGGGCAGGGAGCATCTGTGTTTCATGGGCCTGGGGCTCACTCTATCTATCTATCTATCTATCTATCTATCTATCTATCTATCTATCTATCTATTATAGCTGTTTGGGAATTGACTTTCCTGCCTACTGCCAGCGGCTTTGTAATAGCAGCCACAAAGGTCCAAGCCCCAAGCGGGTCTCAAGGAGAGCTGAGATGCCTAGATGGGCAGCCTGGAGATGGGTTCAGAAAACCCCCAAATGCAGCCTGCATGGGGCGTTCTGAAAACCCCCAAACACAAGAAAGAAGGCTAAAAGCGACTGGGGGAAGGGTGGACACCCCTTCACTGCACCTCACATGCATGGTTAAAGAATGCCAGACGTTGAGCACAAGGTGAAGGGGTTTGTTTTACCTTTATTAACTATGAAACTCGAGGAGAAATATAAGGTTAAGAACTTGAGACAGTTACACTGTAGCGATGCACACACTTAGCCTTCAGGCTCCAAAAGCACCCTGCAACCTTCTGCCCGCCTATTCTCCCCGTGGGCCACTCTTTCTCTCATTGATCCATTCTGGCTAGCTGAATGTAAACACCACCTCTTGGACCAAATGCTCTACTCAATTGGGTAACAGACGATGATATAAACAGAATTCCTGTAACACTTGTCATTATTGTTACTCTTGGCAACAGACATCATTTACTGTCACTTTCCTGACAAACAAAACAGCGTGTGTGTGTGTGTGTGTGTGTGTGTGTGTGTGTGTGTGTGTGTGTGTGTGCGCGCGCAGGACAGAGATAGCAGGGAGAAGTGGGGAAGGAGGAATGGAGAGACTCATCTTTGGGGGATACCTTTTGAGGTACATGTCAGTAGGCACTTTGGTTGGTGTTCTGACAATGTGTGTGTTACTTACATCCCTCAGAACCGGTATTTGATGTGGCCTGTTGAGGGAAAGAAGAGACACGGTAACGTATGTGGGGCTGCCGCCAGCACAGTGTACTGACCACAGTCAATATTTTTATTAGTAATTGGAGATCTGCTTGAAACAACACTTCTGTAGAGAGTGTGGAAGACCAGAATACCGAGAGAAATGAAGTCTGTGTTCATGAGACTCCAGGAAAGAAAAAAGCTTTATCAGAAATAGAACTAAAGGTCACTCACATTGCATTCTACTAGAGACTCTGGCCACATGGTGCTGATATACTACAGTTTTAAGTGAGGCTGAATTCAAAAGTAATGGATAAATTTGTTTGGCTCGTGAAATTTCAAAGCAACATAGCATTCAGTTGAGAAGTAAATGGGGCTTGGGAAGTATGCTGAGTAAAAGAAACCAGACTCAGTTTTGTACCTTATTGGAAAAAAGATGGGGATGTCAGAAGTAGGGAGAGTAAGACAGGCAACACAGGGTTAAAGTTCAAAGCACACTATACACTCGAATGAAAATGTTAATGAAATCATTATTTTATACAATTAATAGATGGTGTGTTAGCCTCTAGACAAAACTAACCCAAAACTTGACTCCTATGAGAGGAGATTCATATCGATGACAACAACTGGATACTATGAAAAAAAGACATTTGAACAAATATTTCATAAGGAAAACAAAACAGGTAAGTAAACCCAAAGCCGAATGACTGGAAATATATTGAGGAATTCTAGAAAGTACAACTGAAAACCGTAGCGATTTCGTGATCAAAATGACCATCACATATCCAGTGCAAGGAACAGAAGCCGACTCAAAGTGAGGGGAAACGATCTTGCATTTTAGCATACCAGGAATCAGAAGGAGCTGATATAAACTATGACTGTTTAAGTGATGAGAAGTTAGAGTTGACTAAGAAAAAAAATTTAAATAGATTTAAACACAGGTATAGGGGTAGAAAGGGTTCTCAGGGAAAGGACAGTACACACTCAAGACGGAATCAGACCTCTTAAGATAGCCACTTCTTCTTTAAGACACTAGCTTCCTAGAGTTAGGAATATTTCAGCCCGTTTATCCCTGGAGCTATCATCTGTCAGGAAAGATCTGACACACAGTAAGTAAATAGTGAGTGTGAATTGATTGTATAACTCATTCCCTTTCTCTCCGGAGAACTAGAAGCTGGGGGCAAACCCAAAATTAGACCTTCAGAAAGTGGGTGTGCTTAGGGGAAAGGGACCTGGGAAGGCGTGGTGGTTTGAGTGAGGATGACCCCCAGAGCCTCACGTATTTGCATGCTTGCTCCCCAGTAGGTGCAGCTGTTTAGGAAGACTTAGAAGATGTGGCCTTGTTGGAGGAGGTGCATCACTGGGCTTGGGCTTGGATCTTTCAAAACCTCACATCATTCCCAGTTAGCTCCCTCTGCCTCCTGGTAGTTTTCCTTTGAGCTGTAAACTCTCAGCTACTGCTCCAGCAAGGTAATGGTAAAAACTGAGCTCCATTTCAAAATGAGTTTCAAACTAAGTTACGTATAAGAAGGAAACATCTGGGAGTCAGCAGAACCTTATTTTTAGTCTAAGGATTTTTAACCACAGGATGTCTATCTAGACCATGACCCTAAGGTCAGCCCCATCAGCTGTTGAGTCTTGACAGCAATCTAAAGAGGAGACCAATCTCAGGTCCACTTGGCTCATCTTCCCCTTATTGTGTAATTGTTATCCAGAAATATCAGCCAGACACACATTCTGCTTCTGTAATCTCACATAACCACTGCTTGTTCAGGAAAATAAAAAACAAAAACCAAAACCAACCAAACAAAAAGAACACGATAAAGCCTCACGTGGCAGAAAAATCCCTGGAGTCGAGACAGTTGTGGTTTATGCCTCTAAAACTCCAACCCATCTCCTCTTTTGCAGCAGCTGTCAGGTTTGCAAAGGAGGCTGTTGTCGCAATATTGCCATAAATAGGATGAACTTGTTTTTTAACTTTTCAGTTGAAGTTTTGTTTGATGAGGTTCCCTGGGGTATCTCGAACTCTGCAACAGCACCACGCCTGCTGCCCTCCTCCCCACTACAATGGTCAGGGACCTGCCACCTGAAATTGTAAGCCTCAATAAGCTCTTTCTTCTATTAGTTGCCTTGGTCATGGTGTCTCTTCACAGCAATAAGAAATAACTGAGAAGTTGGTACTGAAGTGGGGAGTTGCTGCCACAGGCCTGACCACGCTGGGTTTTTTGAGAACTGTGGAAGACTTTGGGACTTTGGACTAGGAAAGTAGCTGAATCCTGTAAACAAGGCTTTGAGGGAAGTCCTAGTAGGCGCTTGGAAGACAGTAGTGCTGAGACCGACATGATGATAGAGACCCGGACCAAGAGCTCCAGGGTGGAACAATATTAGCAACTAGGCTAGAGAAATTTTGTGATATTTTGGCAAAAAAACACGAGTGCTTTCTTTCCTTGTCCTAAGAATCTTCCTGAAGCTGAATTGAAAAGCTTGGGACTAATTTCATAGATTATAATAGGCTTAGAAGATTTTCAAGACAGTTTACTATTGGCTCTCTTGTGTGGTCATTAGAAAGCAATCGCTGATCTGCACATCTTCAAGAAAGAGAGGAAGCAGGGCAAAGGAAATACAAATGTACAGTTGGAGGGGAAAACTTTGTAGTCAAGGCTTGTACTGAAACGGACAGCAGGCCAGATGGGAATTACAGTAAAGGCCGTGGTGCCCTCAGGGCAAGACTCCACCCAGCTAGCGCTGCAGTTTCTAAAAAGGAAGGCCTTCAGAGGGTTCAGAGCCCATCCCAGGCAGGCAGCAGAACTTGGCAGCATCAGCCATGCAGTTCCAGCTTTAGAGAAGGACACAGGAGTAAGCGGTTTGTAAAACCTCCCTCTGGGCTTAAGGAAAGCTGCTGCGGCCAGTCGAGTTCCCCTATCTAAGGGCCTAAAGAGGCCACCCTGTGAAGCTATGAAAGTGAAGACAGAACTGTGCTAGAGACCCCAAGATGTTGAAAATGCCAGAGCCTTCAGATACCTGCTAAGAAGACCTGCAAACTGGGCCTAGAACCAGGCCAAGAGAGAGAAGTGTGTTGCAGTCGGAAAAGCTACAAGGACAGAGCCATCTCAGCCCTTTGACGGCAGGATCGGAGTTACAGGACTGGGAGTTTTCCAGTCTGCTGGGTTTTGGGCTTGCTCTGGTCCACGTTTCCTTTTGCAATGATAGTGTATGTTTTGTGCAATTGCATGTGGAAGTATGATTTGCTTTTGGATTTTACAGGCATTACAGTTAAGATATTGCCCCAAATATTAGACTTTTGAACAGTGTTGAGACTGTTAGAGACTGTGGGGACTTTTAAAAAACGGACTGAATGTATTTTTGCACTATGATGTGGTTGCAAGTCTATGTGGGAGAGGAATGTGGTGGTTTGAATGAGAATGATCCTATAGGTTCACGTATTTGAAAGCTTAGTCAAAGCTAAATGACATTCCTTAGGAAGGATTAGGAAGTTCGGTCTTGTTGGAGGAGGTGTGGCACTGGGGGTGGGCTTAAAGCTTTCAAAAGTCAGTATGAGTTAGCATTTGCATGTCCCCCCTTCCCTCCTTCTGCTTCATGCTTGTTGATCAGGATGTAGCTCTCAACTACTGCTCCAGCACTATATCTGCCTTTCTGCTGCCATGATCCCCACCACCATAGTCATGGGCTCATCCTCTGAAACTGTAAACCCCCAGTGAACTGTCTCATCTATAAGTTGCCTTCATCATGGCATCCTATTACAGCAACAGAAAAGAACCTAAGGCCTGGGGAAGAAGTGTTGTCATGAATTCTTCTGTGACGCTCACTTGAATTGGCTAGAACACCTGACTAGCAAGCTCTAGGGATACATGTGTCTTTACTTTAGGGATGACAGGATGTTCCTCTACATCTTAGGGATAAGACTTGGGTCCACATGCTTGTGTGACAATCACTTTAATGACTGGACCATCTTCTCAGGCCCCAGTGTCATGTTAGGGAATTTTTAGTCAGTAAAGAACAAGAAATAATGGTTTTTAACCAAATGTGAAGCTCATGGTGCTGAGAGTCAAAACCCATGTCTCTCCCTGGGCAGAATCCTCCTGCTCTCAAATCTCTACTGATGGAGGGGACGCCTGTGACAATGTGGACCACTGAGAGGATCTGTGTTTTTTTGGAACTCCTGCTCTAGAAGTTGTTCTTAGTACTGAACCACATTATCTGACCCTGGATGAATGAATAATTCTTGAGAATCTGAGTTCTGGAGATATCGGAGGGTTTTAAATGCACCCACCATTCTTACTGCTTTTACATTGGTGTCCAAGAGCATTAAAGTCCCATCTGAAAAGATGATTTGTGTTTATGAAGTTCAAAGGAACTCCACAGAGGAAGTTTAGCTATCAAGAAAGAATGCCTGTGACCAAACAGTGTCCTTGGAAGAGACTGCTTTACCCACTCTCAGCGTTCATTAGGTGCCTGTAATTTTTGTTTAGTGAGGATGGCTCGTGATATTTCTGCTGTCCACCTTGGCATGGGCATTGCTGTCCTTGTTCAGCTCATTTTCAGTGGTCAAGTTACTGAAACTGCATGGGTATAGCTTCTGACATTGCTACAAGAACCCGTTGCTCTTGGATTTCAGGTGTGTTCAGTCATCCCCAGCTTTTATGTGGCCTCTGGGGGATTGAACTTAGATCCTCAAGCTTGTGTGAGAAGCACTTTACTGCCCAAGTTATCATCCCTGCCCCTCTAGCGTTCTTCTGAGATGGGCAGATGCAGGATCAAGGACTTTTGAACAGGGTTAATAATATTTCCAAATTCTGGACTGCTCTCTCTCTCTCCCTCTCATTTTCTAATGGAAATGTTCTTTTCAGACTCACAAATTCATGAAGTCACCTCACCTGTGCAAGGTACGTTTGTGAGAACTGTGGAACAATGACCTTGCTGCTTAAATATATTCTCCATCTTCCCCGGAAGACAATGATGCACTTCCGTAGATGACTGGGTTCGCATGTCTTTTGGAGTTTATTGGATTCCTATAGCTCATTCATTGTGTTTCCAGAGTAAAGTATTCAGCTATTATAAGTTCAGATCCTGTCTACAATGAAATAAGAAACATAAAAAATGTGTCTCTGACATCAGTTGAGTAGCTCAGAACCAGAACTATGCAAATAAGACACTTCCTCTCAATACAGTGTGAGAATACCTTTTCATGTCTAAAATTTCTGACCATATACCATGTTGTACGAGAGATTGTTTTTTCTTTGGAGACACAATACATACATGCCTACTTGCCCCAGAAAGGAAACCAAACAGAGACTAAAATATTATTGCACCACAGCCCAGAGTGGGAAATGGATGAGTTTTATTAAAGTTGCTAACAGAAGGGGGGGGGAAAGGGGTCACTTTTGGGACAGGAATGACATAAAAGTAGCTGCATCTGTGAAAAGGCTACCCTAACATGGTGACAGTTCACATCAGCTGTGACCTTGAACTTCACACAGTGTTCAGCAGCTTGACCTGTCCAAGTCTTTCCTTTCCAGAGCTCAGCAGGTGGAAGTTCCCTCCCCAGCAGCCCTTTACTGATCCTTCTAGAAGTCGGGGAGGGGCTTTTCCAGACATGGGGGGGTCTCCTGAGCTTCCTGCCCCTCCTGAGAGGAATGTGACAAGTCTGAGAACAGCGCTATAGAATAAGCACGGATCAGAGGCTAGAGCTACTGAAAAGCCCATAGGAAACACAATGTTGTAGGCATACACACTAATTCTGTGAGTCTGAATAGAGGCCACGGGAGTACAGGGGAAACTAAATTCCCATGCTTTGCCCCAAGCAGAGAACCCAGTTTGTCCATATCTGATTGTGTTGGTCAGGGTCCCTCTGGTGATGTGGGTCTCTTAGGGGATTGTCTGTGGGAACTCTGAGATGTCGGGATGGAGGGATTCTGTGTGTGGGGTCTGTGAGATCTCTGCTCTGTCTCTTCAGACAGGGGCATGCCTGGGTGAATGGGAGTTACTGTAAGGCTGGCACGCTGTGGAAGATCTCTTTCTCTGATGTTCTCTGTGACAGAACTCAGGAGTCAGGTGGAAGTTTCTCATCTGTGTGGACAGTTCTGGACAGCATGTAAAATCTGCAGAGGGTTTCTCTGAGACTATGATGTAAGAAACTATTGCTTTTCAGCCACAGCAGGCCTTCCCCTCTCACAGGTAGTGAGAAGCACCCTATTGACACTGTCTCTGACATTCCAGCTGACAGAGTTCATGGGCCAGGCAGTATTTCTTGCATGAGAACTGATTTTACAACATAGGGGTATTGATGGACACACATCCTGCTCCTTTCCCCTTTCCCTTCCTCCTGCCTAGGAGTCAGAGAGCCTGGCTGTGGGCATGTATAGAGAAACCTCCGCCATACTCAAAAAGGCATGAGGAGAACCGCTATGTCTACAGTAGGAGCCCTCTCTTCAGTGCCCTCCCAAACACCATTATACTCTCTCTGGTGAGGACCCTTAACTCTCCTCAGAGCTGCCATCAGGCATTGTCTGCCTGCCCAAGGGATGGATCACTTGTCTAATAAACTCCATGCCCCAAGCAGTTCATCTCAGTGTCCCTCTTGAGTCATGGGGCTGCATGAGGCCCCCATGACAATCTGTCTGCCTTCTCACCTGGTGACTGTGTGTGACTTTTCAATAGGTCTTTCCATAGTATCTCTCTGGGAGACCTCTCGATAATCTGGGTAAAACTTCAAGGGATGATGCGAGGTCTCTGCAGTCTACATGAGCTTCGTGTGTCATGAAGGTCTGGTGGTTTTATGGTCATCTTTCTGAGGGTGCCATGTGAGGTCTGGAAGGCTGGGTGATATCTCTGTGAGGAAGAGCTGTGTGGCACCCAGAGACCACCAAGTAACATCTATACCTTAGGGCTCTGAAAAGTTTCAGAATGTCTCCCTTAATGTCTCTATCAAAAAAAAATCTCTTTGAAAACTTTGTGCGGCTTCTGAGGTTTGTGACTTTTGCATGTTGTAAGATGAATCAACCATCAGAAGTCCCTTTGGGGGTCTTTATCAGGACTTCAGTGAGGACCTTGTAGGGTATTTCTGTGTGAGTGTTTCTGAAAGTCTGTGGCTAACGTCTCTTTTTGAGGGTCTTCGTAGGTTTCTGTGTGCATGCCTGTGGAGGGGTGGATGGGATTCTGGGGATCTGTATGTAGATGCCAATGACAATCTCCCTGGAGGGAACTTGATGAGTCTCTGTGGACTTCTCCCAGAGGCCACACAGATCTGATTAGTCACTGCTGTCTCTCACTCTGCGGTGTCTGCAAACATCTCCTGAAATCTGCATGGATGTGCGGGTGGGTCTGTGAAGGTGTCTGGAACTGTAGAATGTCAGTGTGGAATACAGTCAGGGACTTGAAGGATATGTGTGGTTCCTGTGCTGGAGAAGTCTGTGAAAGTGTCTGTTTGCGTTTTGGGGGTCTCTGTGGATTTCTGCCAATAACTCTGTAGCAACCTCCTTCTTAGGGGTTCTCTGTGGACATCTCTATGGAGATATTTGAGGAACTTGTGTTTTTATTCATGAAGGTCACTAGTGGTAGTTTCAGGAATTCTGGGATGTTTCTCAGTGTGGATCTTTATCAGGGATTCTGTAGAGATCTCTTTGGGGGTCTATCAGTGAGAATTACTGTAGAGGTCTCTGTGAGGTTCTCCAGGCCCAGAGCATATCCATTAGAGTTGACAGGGCTGACAATCACAGTCCCATTCCTGCTGCTGCCTGGTCTCTTGGCAACATCATCTCTAGCACTTGTACCCTGAAAACTCGTGGGTCTCTCTCCCAAGTCTTTGCTGGACCCAGATGTGCCTCCTAGGTTCCTGAGAGGACCCAGTAGTGCCAGCCTCAGGATCCTAGCTTCACTTTGGCTTCAGGAACTACTATAGAGGCTGCTGTCATTGATATGGGGCTGGCACAAAAGAGGCCTGCGTTTCCCATACCCACTTGTAAAGAGCTGCTGAATATCACATGTAGAGTCTCGGGTCGTGTGCTGGAATGCCACACCAACTCCAGTGTTGTCTGTGTGACATGACATACGTCATTATGCCGAACGGGAGCTACATGTCCTATAGGACTAGGCTTCCTGGAGGTCAATGGCAGACGGCCCGGTATTGGCCGTCACTGAGGCATAGATGGGCTTCTCGATTAGCTGTCTATGTGGGATATGGGCTTTGCAAATCTCTTTTATAATAATGATATTCTTTATATCTACAAGACAAGGATTATCTCTTCAGGAACAGCTCTGGGATAGGGAAGCACAGTATGGGAATGTATAAGACTACAACAGAACCGTTGTCATACACGGGGTGTAAATGAGCAAGGGAATAGATGGGTTAATGTTGATGGATGAAGAGTGTTATACTTTGAATTTTATAGATAGGCTTGCTAGATCCCGACCCTCATGGTGTCTGCTGCATAAGAAGGTACAAAAAAAGTATATTTCGGCAGGTGCAGAGAGCTGTCAGACATATTTGGTCACTAGATGAGATAAAGAAAGGGTTAGAAAGAGGAGCTTTGGGAAGGCCATGATAGCAATAACGAAACAAACTTTCTATTCTTAGTTAAGATGAAACCACTTGTCTGAGGTTTAAGTTCCCAGAGCCAAGAGCTCCTCTTCAAAGGTGTTATGTCTAACACCTGTTCCTGATAATATGCTTTTCTTAGAAATCACTGATGTAACCAAAAGAAGCTTTCATACTGTGCCAACTGATAATACGTGACCTTCTGATTTGGTCCTTGTTTGAAATCTACTATATAATGAAAACATGAATTTAGTAAAATCGCAGCACATTCAAACCACTCTCTTGTGTGCTGTGTCTGTCATCACTGATCTCGTGCCTTCCTGACTACCAAGACCCTGCTTCTTCCATGGTCTAGGTGGCTTCACTGAGCCAGTCCGTGGCACTGGAACAGGCCCCATGTGCTCTACCTGGGTGGGATCTTCTGGAACAAGGTTTTCTACCAGGGAATAAGTGATGCTGCTGGAGCTGTTCACTGGCTGCTTCTGTGAAGAACAGTGCAGGCCACCCTGGGTCGGCTGCTATTGTGTGCAGTTACCTCCACTTGTTTCCTAAGAAACAGAGCCTGGGGCACAGAAACCTGGAAAGGCAGCTGAGTGATGCCCAGGAAGGGACTCCTTTTGGCCTGCCCAGAGATCCAAAGAGCACCTGCACTTTGGACAAATCCCTTCTGCTGTGTGAACCAGCACTACAAGGAGACCTGTTCTGCTGGTCTCATGGGAAGGCAAGGGCTGGAGGCCTAGAATGACTTGCTGTGTGACCACAGTGCATCCCCCCCAATACTTTTCAGGTGTCCTCCTTCCCTTCACAGTAAACGCTGGCACAACGTGTGAGTGTAAAACCACCAGGCTGTGAGGAACATCCAGAATTCCTAACTTGTGGTCTTGCCACCAGCTTGTCTCTAGAACTGAGGAGGTAAGAACATGCAGATTACTAGACGGGCTGTTGGGAAGCCAACCTTCCATCCCTGCAGGATTTGTTTCAAGTTCTTTAAAGCTAAATGGCTCCTCCAGTCTATGGTGGAGTTCCTGGGGGTGAGACCAAGAAGAGTGACTCGGACTGCAATGTCCACAAGTTGTGGGAACCCGCAATTGACTCAGTTTCCTTCTGGAGTCCATTCTGACCTAAAAGTCATGTGAGTTCAAACTTGCCTGTTCTATTATCCTTGAGGTCTCTGAGAATATTCTGGTTTAGCCTATGAGGAGGAGCATTTGCCCACGAGAAAGAACATATTGTCTAGTAGAATGTATACTGGTGATGCCGAATCTTAGACACATGGAGATAGAACCTGAAACCGCTTGTGAGCAGTTAACGGTAGACAGGAAACTTCTTGCACAAGGACAGGAGCAGCCTTGAGGCTAGATATTTTCTGACCATCCATGCTCTATTTTGTTCTGCTTTTGTAAATAAGCAGGCTTAAAAATAAACAAACTCTGGGATGTTTGGCAGTGACCAACAGAGCTCCTGGATCTTTCCTGTATCTCTGCCACAGTTTCTTTAATCTGCTGTTTCCTCAAATTCTCAAGCCCCCTCCAGGTTCCCTAGTTGACTCATTGGCTCCAACACACATATGCACTGTAAAGACAGGGGACTCACATGCGTGGAAACTTCTAGGGCATCATGTTATGTGGCCTCTTTCTTTAACTCTAACCTTTATATTCTCACCCTCCCTCCTTAGACTCATCATGCCCACAGTCAGATGGGCTCTGTATATACAGTGGACCAGAAGGAATGGCAAGTGGCCAGGGATCATAAGACAGACAGCAACCGCTCTGCAGCTGCCAACCTCAAGAAAAGCTGTCAGTTGGCCACTCTTCTCACATTGGAGGCAGACATAGCACAAGGTGACACTGCTTTGTCATCCAGGCTGATCTGGGATGGTCTGGAGAACTCAGCTTGTTGGAAGCCTCCATTGAGGTGAGTAGAGGGTTCCTAGGATCCCTAGGTTCTTTATTCCTAGGAAGGATATTCACAGTTCATGACTCTACTGCTTTGAACTCAAGGGTGCCACACAACCAACCGTAGTCATCATTGTTCCTATTTTGTGACTTGGGAAGACATTGGGCTGGCTCTCTGGTGCCCTTGTACACAGGTCAAGTTTACTGTAAACACAAAGGTCAGTTTGTTGTAAATCAGGAGAAAAAAACATGGTAACCTGGCCCATATGGTTGAGTTAGTGCTACCCCAAAGAATTATTTGTGCCTTACCAGGTTGACTTAGCCACTCGTAATGTTAACGACTTCTCCTTTGGGTCTTAGAGGGTTGACTTACAACCAACTCCTTGTTTGTTTGGGTTTGTTTGGGTTGACTTAGAACCCCTAAAAAAAGTAGTAAACACTTTTATTTCTGTAATAATGTGATTGACATCAACTACAAGGATGGAATTGGAAAATGGTGACACCCTTAAGTACCACTGTCACATCTTTGTGGAGCCATAACCCCTCCAAAGCAAGACTCTACGGTGGACCAGATGCAGGCATGTCCCTGTCACTATTTTATGTGGAGTTAGTGTCTGCATGGTTGGGACACAAGTAACACCTAGCTTGGAAAATAAAGACAGCACCTTTTTTTTTGTGGTGGTGGGGGGAAGTTTCTTTTTGAATGGGATTAATTTTTATCAGGGAAGTTTGGAAAAGTAGTTGCTTTTCCAGATAGTACGCTTCTGCAGAGGCAGTGCCGAGGACAGTGGACAGGGATCCCTGGGACATGTGGAACCTTACACTGTGGTGATAAGGGCTGGTTTGAAACACAGGTTCTCTGGACACCTGGACCTGGTTGTTACCATAGGAACATTCATCTGTCTGTGAAAGTTTGGCTTTGTACCTTGTGGCTGCCTCAGAGAACACAGCTAGTGTTTCCTTGTGTGATCTTGGACTGGGCTGTAGGAACACTGCCTACTCACTGGAGACTGGGATAGGTCATTGTGAAGTTTTTCGTTGAGGGAGCACACCTACGCTAAACCCCCAATTCTCCTCTAGAATCCATCAAACAGAAGTCATGAGGTCCTTTTCTTCAGCCACCTGCAGGGCACGAAGAATCTGCTTTGTGTTGTGGCTGATAAACCCTTGACTTCTTGTGGGGAGTTTTCCTGCACTGACTTTCGGGGTTAAAATTTACATAAAGGCTTTTATCCTGTCTCCAAAATTCTTTTCATCGTTATTTGATTTGTAGGCTTGGACAGGCCTCATCCCTATAAGCTATATGTCCTGCCTTCAATATTCAGGTTTTTTCATTATTTGGACCAAAAACATGGCTATGCCATGCTTCCGGGGGTCTTGAAATCTTGGGGACATTCCCTTCTCTTAATAAGAAAGGAAATCTGTCATGGAAGGGTGATTTGGTTGTAGAGGGCACAGTCTTAAAGCTGGACTGGGAGGCTCTGGAGGCCAGGATATCTGCAGCAAGCAGAACCTTGGAAGAATGTTCATGCCACATCCTGCAGGACAACGCCAGTGGCCGAGCAGTGAGGTGTGCTCAGGCTCCAGTCTTCTGGATCCTGGGAAATAGTTCTTGAAGGGGATAGCCTTCCAATGGTCTTCAGTGATTCATTATTGATGTGGGAGTTAGTTAGCCATCTCCCCAGCTTCCATGGGGAGTGCCCACTCACAGGACTCTTCCTCCTCTGCCTCCTCCAGCTCCCTGGGATTTCTGCTACTTGGTGATTGGGACGCCACACTGATCTTCCGAACTGACATCCCTTGCTTGGTGCATTTCTCTTAGTTACACCTCTCGGTATCCACCACACCCTCACTCTCCTGTGACTCATAGTTACCCTTGACTAGGCCTGGATTCAGCACTGGGTTGCCTGTCCAAGATCCAAGAGCCATTTCACTGTGCCATTCTCTGCCTGCGAGGCTCTGTGGGGTGGACACCAATGTCATATTGTCCTCCTGGTTAGGTGCAGGGGCTTCAGAGGGCCCAGAGTTGTCTACTAGAGAAGCAGTACTCCAAGGTGGACCAGATGCAGACTCTTCTCTGCGTGTGTTTTATCTGGAGGTCATATCTACAGTACTAGGCCACAGGAAGGTAGGGCCAGGAGGATATTTTTGACAGGGATTAATTTTTAATAGGGAAATTTGGAAAAGCATTTGCAGAGACAGTGTCAAGGACAGTGGACAGGGGTCCCTGGGACACCATGGTGATAGGAGCTGGCTCAGGACACAGGTTCTCTGGAAACCTGGGCCTGGTTGTTACCATAGGAACATTCATCTGCCTGTGGAAGGTTGGCTGTGTACCTTGCGGCTGCCTTGGAGAATGCAGCTAGTGTTTCCTTGTGTGATCTTGGACTGGGCTGTAGGAACACTGTGGTGGCAGACAGGCCTACTTGCTGGAGACTGGGATGGGTCGTGGTACAAAGTTTTCTTTGAGGGAGCACACCTGAAAGAGTTAGAAGGGTTGATAGTTGTGAACTCCCTGACCGGAAAGCTGAAAATACGTGCACAGGACCATATCAGTCAACCTCTTCTGTGTTCCTCTCAAGTGAGAACAAGTGTCTGGAACAGAGCAGGCGACATGGACAGAGAGAAACTCAACCGTTACTGGCTATGGAGACGGTAAGTCAGACACCTGGATGTGGTGTCTGTTTAACCTGCAATGTGGAGGCCTTCACCTTCCTGGGAGGCCCCAAGGGGGTGGTGTGGTGCCTGAATTCCAAGGACCCCTTCAGCTTTCCAGTCTGCACTCCCCTAGCAACCTCCCCTTTCTGGTCCCCACAGCCCGTCCACCCCTCCCTTGCCTTGAACTTTGCTGTCACCATCTCCTCCCATGCCAGATGCTGCAAGGCTCTCAGGTTGGGTCACAGTTAGCAGTGTGACACTGCAGAGGGCCCAGATGCTGTAGCTTCTATCTTGACAGGCAACTCAGCTTCCCATTCAAGCAGCGTCAGCCCCTCTGAATTCCCAGCAAGTGCCATGGAGGACACAGACAGGTTCTCTGCTTGTGTGTGTGAGTGGGATCCTTACAGGAAAGCTGACAATAAGTGGATTAACACAGTCCCAACCTGTTCTACCTCCAGCAGCATGGAGGATCTGGATTAGAGCAGCATGGCAGATCTGGATTATTTTCCTTGAAATACTTTTAGTTTTTATGTATTTTCCATAATGTGATTTTCACTTGCTAAACCATGCTCAATAAAGTATTTTTTAGCCAGTAAAATCAATGTCATTTTAGAAGAAAAGTTATTAGCATTTGTATCTATTTGAAAGTCACAGTACACACATTAAAATAATCTGGATAATCGTTCAGGTCATTTTGTTTTTCAGGTTACTTCCTGGCACACGGTATGCCGAGGGCCTCCATAGCTTCCTCTGACGGTAAAAGTATTGTCTACAACCCCAAAGCCATTGCAGTTTTGACCCTGAAAATATGGGTTTCATGGGGTTTGGTCCCTCCAAACCATCTTTCTCCAACCAGCCTGTGCACATCTGCTCCTTGGGTGGGGTCTGGGCTCCCCTGACTTACCTGCTGACATTCACATAAGGAACAGTCAGCCTCCATGCCCAGGATATGAACGCAGTGGCCGCGCCACTCCCGCTCCTACAGTCACTGAAGGGCACCGAGGCACGGAAAGGAAAATGTCTTCGCTGTCGAGAGGTGAATCCTGAAGCCTTAGCCCGGCTGACAGCAGCTGCACGCTGCTCCACTCTATTCCCTGTATTGCTGTAGCTGGTTCTTCCTCCAGACAGATCCCTGGGCCTCCCACCACCTTGGGATGAAAAGGGGAAAAGAAATTGGAGGCCTGCACCTTTCCCGGAGCCCACAGGGGGCG
>JAQHUG010000005.1:2352402-2365948 GCA_028555095.1 Dicrostonyx torquatus
TTTCAGTGCCATTTTCAGTATTTTACCTTATCGAGCACTTAATTATAAATAGGGCTTTGAGTGGCATGGCTTTGCATAACTACAATTAGTTTAAGTAAGTGTTCTGAACACTAGCTTGTCAGGGCTGAGCTGTGATGCTTGATAGGTCTGTTTGTTCCATTTCAAAATCAGGAAATTTATAGCTGGAGAGGTTTTGGCTTGTGACCCCATCTTGATTTGAGAAGCATCTGTATATGGTTCCAATATTTTTTAATAAAAGTAAGCGGGAAGGCAACTGTATAGCCTGGTCTTCTCCTGTTCCCTACCTTCCCCTCCCCTTCTCGCCACACATATATCAAAGGAGTCTTTGCAGTGGGTCTCCGAGTTCAATAGCACTTTTTCCCACTTTGTTGTTGGCTGTCTGGTTACCTAAAACTTACCATTATGTCTTAATTTGGAAAACACTTAAAGCAAAGTGAGAATGTATTTCTAATTTAGTAATTAACCAAAACGTAAATAATGAATCGATCTTGAGGAATCATGTAGATGTGAATCCACTATAGCTCTACCTATGGCAGACCTATGGGCCAGAGTCAGCTTGAAAAACACTCCCAAGTGACTTGCTCTTGTTTGTGTGTGGCTGTCTGGTAGATATCCCACTACATGATGGACGGCCTGACAAGTCTTCTTTCTTGTATTCTAACAAAAATGGGAGACAATGTCTCATCAAGTCAAGACGTAGGTGGGCTGTATCTTGCTGGGGTATAGATAGGTGAAGTCAGCACAGCCAAGTGAACTCACTATAGGGTAATGTGAGATGAACTCCTGTATATGTGCTGCTTTTATTGGTCTGAACTATTTTGGCCAATGGCTTAGCAGAGTATAGCCAGGCAGCAAATCTGAACAGAGATAAAGAGAGAGAGTAGGCAGAGTCAAGGAGACACCACATAGCTGCTGAAGGAGAAGGACACCAGAACCTTACCGGTAAGCCACAGCCTCATGGCGATACACAAATGAATAGAGGTGGGTTAATTTAAGTTGTAAGAGCTAGCTAGGAATACGCCTAAGCCTTTGGCCAATACAGCTTCATTCATTAATCAATAAAAGCAACAGATATACAGAAGCACATCCCACATCAATAGAGCCAGCGAAAGCAAAGGAGCCTCTTGATTTTATACCATTCCTCCTTCTATATGAAGTATAGAAATCTACAGAATGAAATAGTGTCTAATTTAGAGATTCATCTATGTGGAGAAAAAGAAAAATATAAGCAATGGTAGAGATTAGGGAGGGGTCCATAACACCAGCAAAGTTAAGGATACAGTTCATCTCTTAAACATATTGTGTTGTAAGCCTGTGTTTCATATTACTATTTCCTGTGTCTTTCCCATAGCATGAAATACTTCAAATGCCTGGTACAAAATCACAGTGCAGATGCTAGACACCCAGAACAGATTGAGAAATTCATCTGAAGAAATTTCCTTTATTGTTTATTACTTATAAAACTCATGGACAAATATAAGAACGTTAGACAGGTATCAAAGCTGTGATACACCTGGCACCATTCACCTTCTGGCTCCAAAAGGAACATGCAATGTTTTCTCCCCTCCTATTCTTCCCAGAGCCACTCCTGCTCTCCTCCTGAGTTTGCCAAGGACTTACTGATTCATTCTGACCAGCTGAGTTTGAACTACTCCTCTCCGACCAAATGCTCTATTTAATTGGATAAAAGGGACCATAGCATAGATACAACACCTGCAACATTTCCCCTTTTTTAATAATTAAAAAATAGGTTCAAACTCTAACATAGTAAAATTATATACAATAAGAAAAATTTACAAGGTATTTTCCAAATAGAAAGGAAAGGTAATAACCTTAATAAAAATGAAACAACATAAAACAAAACTAACCAAGTAAGAAATGTGTTCTCAATGCCCACTCCTTGTGTAACTGATAAATTTAAAGAGTTATGCCATTAGCTGTCCTGTTCTGAAGAGTCCAAAGTTTTGTACCTAATTTCCCTTTTCCATGATTTAGAAGAACTGTAACTGTCTGGTCCCTGATCCCATCAAATACCTAATAAAGATAGAATCTTACCTCAGTAAGTAGGAAGTGCATAACAAGTGACTTCTAAAACTAAGAGAAATGATGGAAACGGATGACTGCTAGGACTGTTTCCCTCTAGTATTAGGTTTTCCATCTTTGGCCTACAGGACTAGAACATCTGACAGATTATTTTCTAAAGCAGGAAATTTTGAAGTAGTGTCCTACCCTGTCTTTCAAAGGTTGGCAGTCACATTTCTGGGTGTCCTTTTGTCCAGTGTGGACAGTGTACAGTCGGCAGTCAAGGCAAGGGCAATTTCTTGCACAAATAGCTTGCTCTTTTAATAAAGGAAACAAACTCCATATGGAGTTTCTGCAATACCTATTATCCCTTTTTTGAAACAGATTAATGCTGCCAGAAGCAGATGTGTCTCATATCAAAAGTCTATGTTATTAAAACATTTTAAATGTCAATGTCTATAGGTCTTTGAAATGTTTGAAGATCACTTATCTGAATTTTCCTCCATTTAACCTTGAAAACATAACATGATTATGAGTTTGATAGTTATGGGTGACTGTACTCTTTATCTTAAATAGTTTTCTTTTTTTCCCCACAGGAAGACCCTCTTTATTTGACTAAACAAAAATAAAATAAGCTGCATAGGAACAATTTTAAAGTCCATAGAGACACCAGCTTTGTTTTAAGGCTGCAGTAGCTGACACGTCACCTTGCTACTTCCCTAGCCTTCTCTGTGGACCACAGAGATACATTCAGAAGCCTGTGAGCTCACAGGAGGTTTGGAACGCTGCTCCACTGCCTCTTCACCTGCTCATTGCCCGTCATGCCTGTGGCTGGCAATAATAACATTTAAGGTTTTAAAAGGTAAATGTCCAAAATTAGGGGAAGAGACTTGCCCCAAAATAAAAAAAAATTCTTAAATAGTTTTCAAGGACTAAAATTGACATTGCATAATTAAACAAGTTGTATAGGTATGAGTTACATAGGTAATACCTTAAATAAAAAATGGAAACATATGTACAGTATAAGAAAACTAAACTTTTAATCATATCCATCCAAAGAGAATGGGTTCCCAAAAAACCTCTGCAAGCAGTAGGGATAAATCTTGGTGCCACTGCCAGTGGTTACTCAGTCTGCTCCAGCCATGCAAGTGTCACCCACATTCAGAGGGTCTAGTTTGGTCTTCTGCTGGTTCCTTCCCTGTCCAACCGGAGTTGATGAGTTCCCATCAACTCAGGTAAACTTTTTCAGTGGGTGTCCCAAAATGGTCTTGACCTCTTTATATTCTCACTTCTTTCAACTTCAACCAGTGCTCTGCTGCGTGTCTCTGCCTCTGTTTCCATCCAGTGCTGCATGACATTTAAGATATTCACCAATCTGACACCAGGGTAAGGCCAGTTTGGGCACCCTCTCCTCTATTGCTTAGGGTCTTATCTGAGGTCATCCTTGTGGATTCCTGGGAATTTTTCTAGTGTCAGGTTTCTTGCTAGCCCTATAATGGCTCCTTCAATCAAAATGTCTATTTCCTTGCTCTCATCTCTGTCCTTCCTCAATCTCAACTATCCCATTCTCTCAAGTTCTCCTCCCAACTCCCTAACAACCTTCCTTCTCCTCCCACCTCCATGCTCCCATTTTGTCATGCTCAATGCCCCAGCTGCAGAGACACAGTGGGTCTAAGTCGCCATTAAGCAATGTGTAGCCTACTGCTCACAGACTCCATTTAAGTGTAGGACCTCCCGAAATAGAGTTTCGTGCTACAAGCCAACCAGAAAGACTATTCTTAGAGAAGATGCTCAGGTTTTGCTGCTAATGCTGATCAGGAAGCTTTCTCTTAAAGAAGATATGCCTCTGCTTGCCCCCAACAATCAGAACTTCCTGAGAAAATGCTGCTACCAATAAGCCGTCTTCCCTTTCTGAACTCTGTTCTTTTGTGTCTTGAATTCCTTCGCAAGCTCTCTCAGGGCTGTGTGGGTGTTGTTGGCCCATGTTTACACCATTATGTAACTATAGACTGCTTGTTCATTTCCCGGGACCCAGACCTGAAGTAATCACACAGAAACTGTATTAATTACAACACTGTTTGGCCAATGGCTTAAGCGTATTTCTAGTTAGCTCTTATATCGTAAATAACTAATTTCTATTGTGTATCACCACAATGCTGTGGCTTACCAGATAAAGTTCTGGGCATCTGTTTCCTTCAGCAGTTAGATGATAGCTTCTTGATACTGCCTACTCTCTATATATCTCTGTTCTGATTTCCCAGCTGACTTTACTCTGCCCAGCCATTGGCCGAAACAGCTTCTTTATTAGCCAATGGTAATAAAACATAATCACAGCATACAGAGGGGATCCTGCACCAGTGGCTGTCTGTGAATGTCTATGGAAATGTGTGTGGATGCATGGGTGGGTCTGTGAAGGTCTCCAGAACTGTAGAATGTCCATGTAGATTACGGTCAGGAATTTGAAAGACGTGTATGGATTGTGTGTGGGGAAGTCTGAAAAAGTGTCTGGTTGGATCTCTGAAAAGGGTTTTTGGGGGTCTCTATCTGTGAATTTGTGCCAAGGACTCTAGCATCTTCCTTCCAAGGGGTTCTCTGTGGAAGTCTCTATGGAAAAGTTTGGGGATCTTGTGTTTTTAATCCATGAAGGACACTAGTGGTAGTTGAAGGAATTTTGGGATGTTTTTCAGTGTGTTTCTATATGAAGAACCTGTAGAGGTCTTTTCTGTGGTCGATCAGTGAGAATATTTTAGATGTCTCTGTGAGATTCTCCAGGCCCAGAACATTTCCATTATAGTTAATAGGGCTGACAACGTCAGAACCCATTTCTGCTGCTGCCTGGTCTCTTGGCAACATCATTTCAAGCACTTGTACCATGAGGATTTGTGGACCCAGATGCATCTCCTGGGTTCCTGAGAGGGCAAAGAAGTGCCAGCCTCAGGGTTTTGGGTTCATGGACCTCTGGAGAGTTTCTGTCATTGATATGAAGCCAGCTGTGAAGAGGCCTGTGTTTTCCATTCCACTCCTAAAGAGCTGCTGTGTATCACATGTAGAGTCTTGGGAAATGTGCTGGAACAGGCCCCATGTCCATGTCCTCTCCCTGGGTGGGATCTTCTGGAAGAAGTTTTCTATCAGGGAATAAGTGATGCTACTGGAGCTGTTCACTGGCTGCTTCTGTGTGAAGTTACCTCCACTTGTTTCCTAAGAAACAGAGCCTGGAGTTAAGGAAACCTGGAAAGCTAGCAGAGAGATGCCCAGGAAGGGAACCATTTTGGCCTGCCCAGAGATCCAGAGAGCACCTACACTTTGGACAAATCCCTTCTGCTGTGTGAACCAGCACTAATGAGGGGACCTGTTCTGCTGGTCTCATGGGAAGGCAAGGGCTGGAGGCCTAGAATGACTTGCTGTGTGACCACAGTGCATCCCGCCAATACGTTTCAGGTGTCCTCCTTTCCTTCACAGTAAACACTGGCACAACATGTACGTGTAAAAGCACCAGGCTGTGAGGAACATCCAGAATTCCTAACTTGTGGCCTTGCCACCAGCTCGTCTCTAGAACTGAGGAGGTAAGAACATGCAGATTACTAGACGGGCTGTTGGGAAGCCAACCTTCCATCCCTGCAGGATTTGTTTCAAGTACTTTAACGCTAATTGGCTCCTCCAGTCCATGGTGAAGAGCCTGGAGTGAGGCTAAGGGGCGTGGCTCAGACCCTGATGTCAGCTGTCTGTACTGGAAGGGCAGGGGATTCACATGCATGGAAACCTTCAGGGCATCCTCACGTTACGTGGCCTCCTGGCGTGGCTCTAACCTTTCTATTTCTGCCTTCACCTTAGGCTCATCGCACCCACAGACGGGAGCCATACATACCGTGAACCAGAAGAAATGACAAATGACCAGAGGTCTCTGCAGCTGCCATCTCATGAAAAGTTGTCTGAACCATGCTGGCCACCATTCTGGCATTGAAGGCAGACACAGGACAAGGTGTCACTGCTTTGTATTCCAGGCTGAGCTGGGTAGGCCTGGAAACTCCGCTGGTTTCCAGTCTCCAATGAGTTGACTAGGGAGTCCCTAGGGTCCGTAGGCCCTTTATACTTTGGCATGGTATGCAGAGATCACCATGCTCCTGCTCTGAACTCAAGGATGCCACATTACCGTCCTGATGACTGTGCCTACTTTGTGACTTGGATAAACACTGGGCTGGCTCTCTGGTGCCTCTGTACACAGCTACACAAAGGACAGCTTAGAGCAAATGAGGAGAAAGACATGGCTAGCTGATGCTTAGGGTGGGATCTTGCATGGTTGACTTAGAAATCTTTCCAGTCCTAAAGATTTCTTGCTTTTTGAGTCTAGTAGGTTGACTTAGCTCTCCGTGGCCCCAGTAAAAAAATCCTAAAGGCCTTTCTTTTCATAACTAAACTATAATTGGTACTACCTACAATGATGGAACTAGGAGATGGTGAGACCTCAAACGCCACTGTCCCCTCTTTTTGGAGCCATATCCTCTCCTGCAGCAGTACTCCGAGGTGACCCAGATGCAGACCTTTCCCTGTGGCCTAGCACTACAGAGAGGACCTCGAGATAAAACACACACAGAGGAAGTAATGCCTAAAAGTTTCCTTGCTTTAAATTGGGGAAAGCATTTGCTTTTCCAGATAGTACCCATCTGCAGAGGCAGTGCTTTGCAGAGTGGACAGGGATCCCTGGAATGCGTGGTATCTCTTCCCTGTGCTAATAGTGTCTGGCTCAGAACAAAGATTCTCTGCACATCGGATGACCATAGGGCAGGCATCCATTTGTCTGTGGAAGATTGGATGTGTACTTTAGGGTTGGCTTTGAGAACACTACTAGTGTTTGTTTCATCTCTGATTCTGCTGTAGGAATGCTGTGGTGGCAGATAAGCCTACTCTCTGGAGCTTGGGGTGGTTCATTGTATAAACTTTTTTGAGGGAGTACAACTATGATGAATCCCCAATTTTCTCCTCTGGAATCCATTCAACAGAGGTCATGAAGTCCTGTGCTTCAGTGATCTGTCGGGGCATGAAGAGTCTGCTCACGACTGATCCTTGAGTTTTGTCATAGCTGATAAGCTGTTGAGTTTTTGTGGGAGTTCTCCTATACTTTGACTTTGGGAGTCAAAATTGAAAGTATATGGCTTTTTATCTTGTGCTGAAACTTCTTTTCATAGTTATTTGACCTGTTGCCTTGGATAGGACTCATTCCTGTAAGCTGTTTTTCCTGCTTTCGACTTCTTTGCTCATCTTATTCAAAAGTTGGATAAAACCCACGGCTATGCCATGCTTCCTGTGGTTTGAAATCTGGTGACATTCTGTGCTCTCGACAGAAAAGGAAACCTGTCCTGGAAGGGTGACTTGGTTGTAGCGGGCACAGTCTTGAAGGTGGACGGAAAGGCCCTGGAGGCCAGGATATCTGCAGCAAGCAGAACCTCTGGGGTACAGTCTTGGCAGAACTTTCCAGTGGCACAGTCCTGTAGGACCATGCCAGCGGCTGAGTGGTGAGATGCGCTCAGGCCCAAGTCTTCTGGATCCTAGAAAATCGTTCTACAACTGGATAGACTTTACTGTTCTCCAGTGATTCGTTGACTTTAAGAGTTACCACTCACACGACTCTTCCTCCTCTGTCTCCTCCATCTCCCTGGTTTCCTAGCTACTTGGTGATTGGGATGCCACACTGATCTCCCACACTGACACCTTTGGTACATTTCTCTTAAGTCACACCTCTCGGTATCCACCACAACCCCACTCTCCTGTGACTCATAGGCCTCCTTGATTAGGCCTGGATTCAGCACTGGGTTGCCTGTCCAAGATTCCAGATCCATTTCACTCTCCGAGGCTCTGTCCTCGAGGCTCTGTGGGATGGGCACCAATGTCATATTGTCTTCCTGGTTAGGTATAGGGGCTTCAGAGGGACCAGAGTTGTCACTAGTTGGAGTCTCAGGAATTCGAGCTGGAAGGCAGAGAGACAGTCCTGTGTGGACAGATTCCACAGTGGATATTAATTTCTTCACTCTCTTCTGAGGCTTTCTTAAAAGGTTCTCCCAGGACACTCACTGGACATTGGACAATGGATTCATCTCTAGAGTCCCAGTAGGACAAAGAGGTACTGGGAGGGCTGTGGAAAGCACAAAGCTGTAGCCTTGCTCACATTGGAAATAGTTATGATCTTGAGGCCTCTGAGGGGCTGGCTCCATCTGTGCCTCACCAGGCATCTTGTAAGATGTGTTCCCAGCAAATTTTGAGTGCCGAGATCCTGGAAGGAAGGCCCCATTAGAGGTGCCCTTGCAGGTAATTGTGTCATTCCAGGAGTGTTGTCTACGTGTTGCCTTATTACTCTTGTGTCATCCATGGATAAGAATGCATGGTCCGTATATTTTCCATGACAGTTGCCGATGGGCAGCTTACTGCCTTTGGAATCCCTACGCCTGCTTCTTGATTTATTCAGGATGATTTGTAGCTGCTGCTTTCCTGGTACACCAGGGAAACATTCCACGAGTCACTTCTTAAGATGTCTCCTGTGGCAAGTTTCCAGCTCTGTCTCAGAGACAGCCTTGAGAACTTTGCCTAGGGAACTTTCTGGGTTCCTGTACAGATCTTTTGTAGCTCTTCCCAGCAGTTTCTCATATCCTTGCATGAGTCCTTCCAGAGTTGGAATAACTCTAAAACCCAATTGGGATTATGGAGCTGCATGCCCAGGATAATGCTTCAAGATCCCAATTTATTGTTCTGCATGTTCTTTGACACCTAGAATGTGACCTCTTGAAGAACCTCTTAGAGACTAGGAGTCATTTAATGGTCGTGGTTAAAAAGTCATAGGAATCAACTCCCATAAAAGAGTTGGGCCTCACAAGGCTAACGGTCTGTTGTGCACGTCCTGGGGGAATTCATTCACCCTGGGCTCCAGTGAAACAACCCTTAAAAAGTGGTACACACAACTCAAAATAGCCCGCAAGGTCCAGCTATTGCTGGATGTGATAAATTCTCGGGATAAACTCCCAGGGAAGGTCAAGTGGAAGTTAATCAAGGAACTTCATGTCCCTCAGTGTAGGCAGATGGAAATCAGCCAGCATCCACAGAATATCTCATGAAAGGTTTTAGATTTGGTGGTTTGGATTCCAGCCACTGGTGGAGATGGGGACCACGGCTGATTCTGAGTCAAAGGTTGTGATTTGACAACTGAGGAAGCAAGGAATTCTGAAAAAAGAACTGTGGAGGTTTGATAATCTACACTTGTTTTGGGATGTAATAGAGTATCCATTGAATAAGATGGAGGGGGGATCTAGTGGGGACCCTGCCATGTTGACAGTAGCCACAAGGGACTCACTTTGGAGAAAGGAGAGGTCCCAGAAAAGCTGTTGGCATTTCTGATCTTGCTTCTTGTCTGAAATAGTTCTGATGGCCTGCAAACGGCTCTGATTTAGTTTCTGCTCCAGAAGGGACATGAGGTGGTGCTGGCCTGCTTCCTGATCCAGGACTGCAGCATACTGTCCACACAGCTCAAGGCACAGTCAGATCGTTCTTCTCCTTGCCCCTTCTAAAATTTTCGTTCAACCTTCTTTTTGAATCTGAACATTCAGCCTCTCTTGGATATCAGGGTTGATGAAAAGGGCTCTATCTGCCTGTATGTGAGGTCTGTCCAGAAAGAGGTCTCTTGGAAGATCCTCTTTTTCTCATCACAACCATGTGATGCGTTGGAGTGGCACAAGTTTTTGCAGATACCTGGTACCTGGAAGTGCCTAAGGTAGACCTGCTTGAGTCGTCCAGGCCTGGGGTGGTTGAGGAAGGCTTCTTAGCAAGGTCAAGGCCTGAGGTGATTGAAGTAGACCTGCTAGAAGGATTAAGGCCTTGGTGTGGTTGAGGTAGGCCTGTTTGAGTGGTCCAGTCCTGGGGTGGTTGGGATGGGAGAAGGCAAACCTGGCAGAGGTGTGCTCTTTAAGGTCCATGGTGCTTTCCTGTCATACCAAGGAGTTGTCCTGATAGGTTCTGGCTTGGATGGAGGTCAAGCCGTAGGATCAGCACGATGAGAAGGTAGGGAAGGTGCCCATGGCAGCGAGTGGCATCGTCCAGAAGTCAAGGTCTCTCTGATGGGGAGAGGCACTCATTCAGCTGAGAGACAACTGTGACTCAGTAGAAGCTTGGGCTTCTACAGGACAGGTGACAAGATAAACTTTTCACAGCAGGTGTTTCTCAAAAGGAGCTGAGGAGGCCACCAGTTAGAAATTGGTGGTCACAGACTCCTCTGTGGGCTGCCAAGAGGATAGGTGGGCTTTGGTAGCTTCTGGTTTGGCTGCTTCACCTGAGGCATCTTGTCTTAAGTGCTGGCAAAAGCTGATAATATTGACAAGCCTTCCCATGGTGCTGTGGGAGACAGGAGATATGATTGCAGCCAGAAGGTCATGAGGCCAGGAGCGGGGCAAGCTGAGTAGGGAAGAACCCTTGCAGCCCAGCACAACCACTGTTCCACACTCTGCTCTACAAAACCTTGTTATCTTAACCTCAGGACTGTACCTGTACTCATATTCCACCCCACCCCCCCCTGCCCATCCTCATGCCCTCGTCAGGGGTGAAAACATAACAGACAACAGAAGTGAGAGCCAGAGAGAACTGGAGATGGCTTCCCTGTGCAGAAGTGAACCCAGTCCCTTGTCCTTCTTCAGTGTTTTCCTGCTGCCTCTGTGAGCTGGAAATGGAGACTGGGTTATGGTGACTAAAGGAGGGAAATGGTATCTCACCAGAGACTGAGCAAAATGTCCCTTCAGTAGAAAGAGCAGTTAAACAGGAGCTCAGTCATCCATGAGCAAGGTCACATGCCCAAATTCTTGGAGGGCAATGTAAATTGGGCAGGACTATGCCATGGACCAGGCCTGTGAACTTCTAATGCCCTCCATGGGCTTCATAATCTCCTGTGGAGGAGATGGAAGTATTTTTTTTTTATAGCTCAGACTAGATCTGAACTCTGGAGCATCTTTCCTCTGTCTCTAGGTGTTGGGATTACAGGCATGTGCTATGTGACAGTCTTAACTCATATTCTTTGGCAGATTTTTACAAATATTTAAGTATTTTTAAGTGTGTGTGTGTGTGTGTGTGTGTGTGTGTGTGTGTGTGTGTGGTGAAGATGTCTTGGAGGCCCACAATCAAATCAAATCTCCTAGTCAGGCAGCTGTGAGCCCCCTCATCAGAAGGTAAAGGAGACTGTACCAGGTCCTCTGCTCCTAACCCCCATGTCATCTTCCAACCCACTTCCTTAGGCTTGCAAGTGTGGATTAAAGTGAGATTAGTTCAGAAGGATGAGAAATATTTTCCCCTTTGTCCAAGGCCATTGGTTATGGTCCTGTAAATTAAGCAGACAGCAAAGCTGACAACAAGAGAAAACCAGCCCTTGGTGTAAGTGTTGAACATACACGGAGGGGCTGGGGAAGCAGCGAACAAGAGAATCTAACAGACAGCTGGGGCTTGCTTATCATCTTAACCCAAACAAGTAAATTGTAGAGCAAGCAAAAGACAGGGAAAGAGCCGAGCTTGAAGAGGCAGCAGCAGGTTGCTGGGAGGTAGGTGGAGGGGAGAGTGGAAGAAAAGGTGACTGGCTGGCTGTCACCTAGGGCCCTGGGGCCTCCCCAGGTCTATTGTTGAGGTGGAGATTAGTACCAGCTCTGTTTTTACTACTCAGAGGAAAGAGGCACTTAAAATGTTTTTATATTTACTCATTGTATGGGGTCATGGGTGGCGTGTGTGTCTGTGTGTGTACCTTTCCCCAGCATTCTCCTGTATCTGCTCCTTCATATTCACCTGTGACTCCAAATGGTCCGCATGCAAACATGGCAGAGGCTGGCACGTGCCCTCACTTCATCTATGAAAGAGAGGGAAAGCATTTCCCATACGTTTTGGGAGAAGCCAATGGCATCCCACCCCTGTACATGCTTTGGAAGCAATGGGCTGTCCAGGAAATAACTGTATATCCCTCCGCCATCCTCAGATCTGCTTGGGGGACTGGATGGAGCTAGGGAGAGGAAGGGAAAAAACCTCAAATTAGAGGCCTAGGGATGTAGCTGAGATTGTAGAGTCATTGTCACATATCCCCGTAGGCCCTGAATTCTGTCCCAACACTACACTAACCGGGTCTCTAGTAGCCCAGGCTATCCTCAAAGTAACCAAGGATGACTTTGAACTTCTGATCCTCCTGCCTCCACTTCCTGAGTGCTGATTGCAGGTTGGGGGACATAGGAGAAAGTGACTGACAAACTGCCAATGTGGCAAAAGTTAGCCCCTGGGCAAGAAACTGCCCTTGCCTCAACTCCTGACAGTATGCTTTCCAAGTTGGCCTTGCAGGACACAAAACAAAGTGACTGCTGAACTTTGCCAAGGCAAGGTAGGACAGCCTTTCAGAATATTCTGCTTCACAGAAAGTCTGTCAGGTATTCCAGGACTGTAGGTTGAAGATGCATACCACAACATTACAGAGGGACTTAAGTGAGTGTCCAGCATGCAGATGTTTCAGTCATCCCTCACATTTTTTGACAGTTGCTGGCTTGCAATCCTTGTTTTCACACATAATATTAGTTCCTTCTTTGATCTCTGATGGAGTTGAAGACTAGATAGTTATAGTTTTCCTTGTTAACTAATTCTGAAAAGAAATTCACAAAAGAGGTACAAAATGTATAAGCTTGAGAGACATAACAAGATAGTTTTGGGTTGGTAGTACAAGTTAGAATAGAAAGTGAATCAAATATACTTTGGACTCACAAAGATAGGATAGATAATGGAGTGTTTTCTCTGAATCTGTCAAATGTTAATGGACTAGACACTGTTAATGTAATTCTTGCCTCTATATATTTATATATAGCTATTGTATTTACTGTATATATTTTTACTATGTTAAAACCTTTGCATTTTGTTTAGAAATACATATTAATTTAAAATGTAAGAGTTAGCTAGTAACCAGCCTGAGCCATTGGCTAAGCATTTGTAATAATAATAATAAGTCTCTGAATGGTTATTTGGGAGTAATTGTCGAGACACAGAGAAACTTGGCCTACAAATGGTGCCCAACATGGGGCACCTATATCCATATAAGACCCAAGAAAGTTTTAAAAATTTTTAAACACACAAAAACAGAGTCAAATGTGGCTTCTTAATCTTATGTCTCTCATGATGGCCACAGTAAAGAGACATGTCTCCTGGAAGCTGCCAGAATACCATGAGCTAAGTCACATGACCTGTTCCTGCAGTCTTTCACATGGGCCATAGTACAGAAAGGCATCTCCCAGCTGCTTCCTGTGGGCTTGTGCCACCAGCATGAGCTCCACCAGTGTGTTGGATGGTAGGTTTGGGGCTTTGGTTATGCAGACAGAAAAGGTTAAAGAAGCTCAGTAAAGGTCCATTGGAAGAGCAGAAGGAGGGAGAAGATGAGCAAGGAAGTCAGAACCGTGAGGGACTGGCCCACCAACAGAGACAGTGTGCTCGATCTATTGGGAGCTCATTGAATCCAGACTGA
>JAQHUG010000005.1:2371763-2396957 GCA_028555095.1 Dicrostonyx torquatus
TAAAGAAACTGCCTTGGCCTAGTTGATAGGACAGAACTTAGGCAGGCAGGGAAGACAGAACTAAAGCCTGGGAGGAAGAAAGGCAGAGTAGGAGAGAGACACCATGGAGCCTCCAGAGACAGACACTGGAAATTTTACCTGGTAAGCCACTGCCATGTGATGATACACAAAGTAATAAAGATGGGTTAAATTAAGATGTAAGAATTAGCCTATAAAAATCTAGAGCTAATAGGCCAAGCAATGATCTAATTAATACAGTTTCTGTGTGGTTATTTTGGGTGTAAGCTAGCTGGGTGGCTGGGACAAACAAGTGGGCCCTCCTTGCAACACACACCTTTAATCCCAAGAGGCAGAGGCAGAGACAGGTGGATCTATGTGAGTTTGAGGCCAGCCTAGTTTACAAGTTCCAGGAGAGCCAGGCTACCTAAAGAAACTCTGTCTCAAAAAGAACAAAACAAAACAAAAAAACCAAAACAAACCACAAGAAGAAAGAAAAACTAAAACAAAATGTTTTTTGTCATATGTAAAGAAAGTCACATAGTTGCAGGTGTCAACCTCCCCTGTAGTCAATGAGGCTAAATTTCCAAGGATCAAAGGATCCAAAGAAGTAGACAGGAAGCCAAAATACTTCAGACATTTGAGCTCAAGAGTACTATAAACAAAGCACTTCCAGTTTTTATTATTGAAGAAAGCAAAAATTAAGTGATATTTTGATGCATTTATCTAATTATTATTTATTAATAAAAATTGGGGCTGGGCAATGGTGGTGCATGCCTTTAATCCCAGCACTTGGGATGCAGAGGCAGGTGGATCTCTGTGAGTTCGAGGCCAGCCTGATCTACGAGAGTCAGTTTCAGGACAGCTAGGACTGTTACACAGAGAAACCCTGTCTTGAAAAACAAAAAAAAAGTAAAAAATAAAAATTGAGAGCCAGATATAGGGTCAAGAACCTGAATGATCAGAGAAGTAGCAGAGAAGCCACCAATGACCTCCTATCTCTTCTGTTCCTCCATCCAAAATGGCTGAGATCCTCCCTTGGTCCCACCTTACTCCTTCTGATCTCCTAACTGTCCTCAGTCTCCAAAAACTCCAATGTTAACAATGGTTAATTTTGGTCAGCTAATGGCTAGCTCTGCCCTCTGACTCAAAGCAAGTTTTATTGTCAGAATGAGATTAAAATATTACATATTTCCCCCTTTTGTCTAAATAAGAAGGGAAGGTTTTAATTCTAACATAGTAAAACTAAACATAATAAGAACAATTTTCAGGTACAATTTACAATTACAATGCCCAGTCCACTTGCATTTGGCAGACTCAGAGAAAATACTCCATTATCTATCCTATCTTGGTAAGTCTGAAGTTCTGTACCTACTCTACTTTCTATCCTAACTTGTATTGCCAACCTGAAAGGATTTTTTTATGTCTCTCAACCTTATACACTCTACAACTCTTTTGTGAATTTCTTTTCTGAATCTGGTAACAAGGAAAAAAACTATAAATATCTAGTCTTCACCTCCATCAGAGACCTGAGAACAGGAAGTGAAGAATAAACAATTTCCAAAATTAAGAAATGACAGAAACAACTGGCTGCTTGGACAATTACCCAAGGTTCCCTGTAACATTGGGGCATCCATCTTCAGCCTATAGGCCTAAAATATCTGACAGAATTTTTCTGTGAAGCAGCAATTTTGAAGTACTAACCTATCTTGTGTTGGCAAAATTTAGCAGTCATTTTTGTATTTGTTTGTTTTATGTCCTGTTTATCCAATCTGGACAGAATACTGTCAGGAGTGGAGGCAAGGGCAGTTTCTTACCCAGTGGCTATATTTGCCACAAAGAAAGGAAACTTCATATGGAGTTTCTTTGATGCCCATTATCTTTTCTGAAATAGAATGATGCTGCCAGTAACAGACATGTCTCATTGTCATAAAGAACCCATGTTATGAAAATATCTTAAACACCATACAAAAAATCCATATCAATGTAAAGTATTTAAGACTAATTGCTGCTTTTTTAGTTAAAAGTAGATTCAATAATCTATCCTTTTATCACATCATTTCTATATCCCCCTTTTTCTTTTCAAAATGAGATCACTGAATGTAATCTCCTTTTTTCAGTTTTTTCTACCATTATGAAAAATAACTTATAACCAACCCCCTAAATGATGACACATACCTGTAACCCACTCAAAGACCAAACACTACGTACTCTATCTCTTGGTAATGTGGACATCATGTTCTCTAGATTTTTTTCTATGGTCTGGGGGTTTTTGGCATCTCTAGGGGACTCTGAGAAAATTGAGATAATGATCAAGTCCTGGGAGAGCTAACTATATCATTTTCTGACAGTCTCTGTGCAATGAGTCTGGACCATCGCAGCTAGCCAGCTTGAAATTGTCCTGATCAGTTTGTAATCCAAGGTTGATTTTTGGATGATGTTTGTCAGCTTCCTGTCATTAGCATAAAACAGGTCAGTTATAAAATATAGTTTAAAAATAATAAAGTCTTTGACAAAAGAATAAAGAAATAGAAAGGAAAAAAGCCATCAAAGATAAAAATACACAGGGAATCTGGATTCTGAATGTTATTGTGCTGTCTTTGAATTTTCTGATTGCTGATAAAGGAATGACAGTTACTAACAGACCATGGGTTATGAAAACTGCTGAATTAAACCAACCTATTTATTTTTAAAATGTCAGAGTTCAAAATGGAAGTCAAATGATATGTTACTTTGGAGAAGCAGTTATGCTTCTATTTCCACAGGAAATGAGAGGCCGTAGATTCATTTTAGGTTGGTATGAATCAGGTTTGATCAGAGTAGATCCTCTGAAATCCTGGCCACAGACATAAAGAAATAAACCCAGAAAAACTCCAAACATGTTATGTATATTTTACTTGTTCAAACATAAAACAAAATATCATCTTTAACTGACTTACACACACCATATATTCTATACTTTTAATGTATGTTGCCTTTGAAGTTTATGGATTTTCAGAACAAGGGGACTAAACACCAATGGAAATGGATGGCCCAGGTGATCCAACATCTCAGAATGTCTCTGTTACAGTTTGTAA
Source organism: Dicrostonyx torquatus (assembly GCA_028555095.1). Lineage (NCBI taxonomy): Eukaryota > Metazoa > Chordata > Mammalia > Rodentia > Cricetidae > Dicrostonyx > Dicrostonyx torquatus. The sequence goes on from JAQHUG010000005.1 coordinate 2,374,838, forward strand.
GTTCTGCATCCAGAACAGCGTCAAGGCTGCTGGATGAGATGATCCAGCCTCATAGACTATTCCAGTCAATACTTAACCATTATCCTGAATTTCCTCAAGGTTCCTCCAAAGACGCCAATACTCTCAGACTGTAGGTGTTTCAACCAAGTATAACCCGAACCAGCTATATTTAATACATGCAGTTTAATAGGAAAAGAATCCACACAGAATTACAGTACCAGACAGTGCTCCTCCAAAGATGCCTGCAAACCCGCGATCCGCAGAGAGAGAGTTTACCACGTGAATCTGCCCTTATATACCTAATTGGGATCTGATGGGCCAACCGCTAGTAATTAGCTAATGGCTAATTAGGGGCGGAATAATTAACTAATGGCGGGGTGTGGCTATAAGCCAAATAGGCCAGGACCATTCCCCTTCATCAGACAACAAATACAGATTTAAAGTTAATTTTGTTATACTATATATATGTTTCTACTCTTCTTTTGGGTATTGTGTTTATATAACTCATTCAAAAATATAATGTATAATTAAGCCAGGTGGTGGTGGCACACAACTTTAATCACAGCATTCGGGAGGCAGATCTTTGTGAGTTCAAGACCAGCCTGGTCTACAAGAGCTAGTTCCAGCACAGGCTCCAAAGCCACAGAGAAATCCTGTCTCGAAAAATCAAAAAAAAAAAAAAAGAAATACAGATTAATAATTAGTTACTATAATAGTCAAACTTATAGTCATGTTAGGTATGTTTAATGTCATACACAGATATATTTAGATAAATGGATGGTTTTCAAACACTTCGAAGACCTACAGAATATGGCACTTTAATAGCCTAAACCTTTTCATGATAGTGAGACATGTCTACTCCTGACAGCATCAATTTACTTCAGAGAAGATGATGAGCAGCAAAGAAAATCTTTATGGAGGTTGATTTCATTGTGGCAAGGTTAACCAGTGGGCAAATAAACTCTTCTTGCCTTTGACTGTTGACAGTATGCTGTACAGACTGGACAAGTGGGGACACAGGACAAAGACTGTTGAACTTTCCCAAAACGAGGTAGGACAACCCTTCAAGATTCCTGATTCATGAAAGAGTCTGCCAGATATTCTGCAGGACACAGAGGAAAGTGACTAATGAACTTTGTCAGAACAAGGTAGTACAGTCCTTCAAATTCCTTGCTTAACTGAAAAGTGTTCCACATATTCTAGGCCTGTAGACTGAAGATGGATGCCCCAATGTTGCAGAGGAACTTTGGGTGATTGTCCAGTTAACTAGATGTCTCTGTCTTTTCTAGAGTTTTGGAAGTTGCTTGCAATGCACTTCCTGTTTACTCAAGTAATAGTATATCTTTCTGGGATCTTTGATGGAGTTGAAGATAGTTATATTTGCATTTTTCCTTAGTTATGATAAAAGATAAATTAGGTATAAAACTTTAGACTCACAAAGATAAATGGTTGAATATGTTCTCTAAATTTGCCAAATATAAATGGACTGTATATTATAGCTATAATTCTTATTTTATAACTGTGCTTTTTGTATATAATTTTACAATGTTAAAGTTAAAACCTTCCATTTTATTTAGGCAAAAGGGGGGAAATGTGGAATAATCCTTCTGTACACTGTGAAAATTTGTTGCTCTCATTGTTGATAAAAAGCTGATTGACCAATAGGTATGCATGATTTGGGAGGCAGAGAGAATGCTTAGAGGAAGAAGGACAGAGTCTGAGGAATCTCAAAAGATGCAGAAAGAAGCAAGATGAATGTGATGTTTTAAAAGATGGAATCACCACACACTAGAGGGTAGAGAAGAAATATCGGTTAACTTAAAATGTAAGAGTTAGTTAATAACAAGTCTGAGCTATCTGCCAAGCTTTTGTAATTAATATTACATCTCTGTGCATTTATTTTTGTTCCAGAGGTCTTGAAAAAAACTGTGCCTACAATTGGGTACTCCTTAAAAGGACCTGGGTTTGATTTCTAACATCCACATTGGCTGACTCACAACTACCTGTAACTTCAGCTCTGCAGGGGGAGGGGGGACCAATGCCTTCTTCTGGCTTCTGTGGTTACTGTACACATTTGTGTGTACCCAGACATCAATGAAGCAAAGCACACATAAAAATAGAATAAAAATAAATAAAATTTTAAAAATTGACTAAAATATAAATGAATTTATGTATTGCCTAATTGCCAAATTATTTTTTAGGCAAATTATGTTTATAGTTGTATAAACACTGTAAATGTTTAAATTGACTTGTTTAACACATCAAATCCTTTCTGGTGAAATCACTTAAAATCTGCACTTAGCTATTTTCAAAGGCATGCTAAGTTGTTATTAACTAGTCACACACACACACACACACACACACACACACACACACACACACTGATCATAGCCACCCTTAATTCCACTTCTCACTCTCACAGACAATTCCCAAATCACTTCTTAAAGATCTACCTCCCAACACTTCCACTATGACACTCAAGATCTCAACATGAGCTTCAATATTCAAATTGTAACACTAAGAGTCGTTCAGCTACAAACTTTTTAAAGCTTCAGGGCTCTATTTTAGGAGAGAGTCATTCACTGTATTAGTCAACAACTTATCCTGAGATCACACAGCCTTCCAAAACCTTCTTCATGCTTGAAATAGAAAAATAAACAAAAGGATAAAGTCCCTGCTCTGGGGGAAGGTTAGCTTGAGAGAACAAAACACAGGTAAATTAGTGATAGGTGAATTAGTGTTGTCTCAGTGTCAGTGATCCCCAGAATCAAAGGGAAGTGTCTACAGACAGGTGCTACTGCCAGCCAGCTAACCATAGAGCTGTCACTAAGGGTCTAGCCCACAGACTGCCAGCCAGCTAACCGTGGAGCTGTCACTAAGGGTCTATCCCACAGGGGACCAGAGAGGGCTGAGATGTTTATCACTAGACTGCAGCCTTTCCCGAAGTGAAACACTGAGATCTGTAGAGCACCTTAAGTCATGAAGGGGTGTGGTCCCTTGGCCTGTGACCACACCCTGCTGCCACCCCCAAGGGGGCCGGGTCTCAGGAGATGTATAAATATTGGGAACCCAGGCAGGGAGCTCTCTCTGCGTGGATCGCCGACCTGTCTGGTTTGTCTGCATCTACAGAGGAGCCCTTTCCGGTATTGTACCTGTGCCCCTTTCCCAAATAAATTCTCTACTACAAAGTCAACAATTCCTTTTGTGTATATTCATTTCGTGGTGTTTCGATCTCATATAACTGACCACAGAGGGGTCAGGAAATGTCTGACTCAATTCTTTTTCTAAATAATTTCTTTTATTTTTTGAGATTATAATTCTATCATTTCCCCCCTTCCCTTTCTTCCCTCCAAACTCTACCCTTCTCAGTCTGTATAATGCTCCGTGTATGTAAGTTTGCAGGGCTGACCATTTGGTATCAGATAACCTATTGGTGTGCTCTTCCCTGGGGAAGACTGTTCTCTTGCTCTCAGCATTCCTTGATTGCTTGTAATACTTTGTGTAGGGCTGAAGCCTTCTGCCCCATGCGCCATCCATTTTGACATGTCTATTGTCATTGTCCTTGTTCAGCTCATATTTAAGCACTCATGTTGGTGACTGACTCTTCATGGGTGTAGCTCCTGACATTATGGGAGGTCCTCTGGCTCTTACACTTTTTCTGCACACCCTTCTTTAATGGTCTCTGAATCTGAGATGCAGGAGTTGTTTGTAGATGTGACCTGATTCTTGACCGGTGCTTAGCCCATTTCACCATGGCTGTGAGTAGAAGTGCAGCACCTCTTTAGGTGATTAGATTAACATCCGGTGTCAAGCATTCACTTGTGTTGTGGGAATCTTTCTGGAATGAACTCTATGATATCAATGAGAGTGGAAGAGAGGAGATGTCACCAATGGACCAAAGTGGGCATAGATCCTGAAAGACGTCAATGTCCAGTTCAGGTCGCATTCTTATTTTTTACTCCAAAACTACAAGGTGGAGTGAACAAGCAAATGAGATTTTACGAAGGATATGTGGCAGTCCTCTGGTTATTAAAAGCAACAAGTCATTGCTTCAGCTGTTTCTCCTGCTTATTCTGTTCCAGGTAGCAAGTGAGGTCGAGTTTGGCAAACAGGCAGTACAAGCAGTGCCGTAAGTAAGTACTAAATAAATGAACGCGTTAGTATCTATAATTGATCTTTTCTTCCTCATTCTAGTTTACTCGTTCCCAGGCCATCAGCCACCAATGTCATGAGATTCCAGGCTTTCTCCAAACAGGGCTTAGATCTTTTCTCCATGGTGCTCCTGGTAAGTCTTCCCCAGTTACACTGGGAATTAGTGCAGTCTTGCCCCACACGATGACCCTTCAGTTAAGAGCAGCCTACATATGGGGCTGTGGTTCTGTAAGATTGAACTGAAAGTCCCACGCCAGGTGACATTTTCTGTACCCTTGTGTCTGGGTGCATGAAAACTCGCTATTGTGCTCCTGTTGCCTGCAGCGTTCAGCAGTCGCATGCTTCTAGGTTTGTGTCTCAGGAACAGTGCCTGTGGTTTGTCCCGGGCGTGCAGTAGAGTCTGCCAGCGAAGTCTGTGGAAGCACACTGAAATTTTCACACAGCTATGGAATGCCCTAAGGATGCCCCTCTCAGGAAGAAGTGTTCAGTGTCATGGAATGAGCTTGTGTGTTTAAGCTATATTGTGTAAAAACTTTGGAAACCCATGTGTCTGTCATGGACACTTTGTAGACAGTCCAGCAGAAATACAAGTTCACGGCTGCGCCTCTGAACTCTCAGAGGCTGACCCACTGACCCACAGAAAGCACCTTTCTTAAAACCCTATGAAGGGCACGGAAGAATTTAGATGTTTAGGTGGTCTCTAAAATGTACACAAATCCAAACATTATATTTAATCCATAAATATTATAATAACTGTCAGATTTTTAATAAAAGGCTTACTTAGATTACATATGAGTCTTCTTATCTGGGAAGGGACATTTTGACAAGAAGAATTTAATGAAACACAATGGTTTTGTTAGTGATAAAGACCAGCCATGAACAGAATTCCCAACCCAGAACATTTGTGTTCAGGAAAAAACAGGGGTAGCTTTTGCTTTCACTCTGGTGCCCAGAGGCATTAAAGCCCCCAGGACATGAGAGAGATAAGTGAACTCTGCCACCTGGAGGCAGGTGGCACTCAGCTCACTAGAATGCCGTCTGTCCTTCTTGTCCTCTGTTTCAAATCACAGGTCCCAACTCTGTTCTCCTAAGGCTGACTCCTTGGATGAGATGTAATGTCAGTTGTCAAGTAAATATTACAAGTGAGGGTACTGGAGAACCCCAGCACCACATTGCCCTCAGGCAGGCTTGCTAAATCCAGAATGGGAGTCACTCAGGCCAGACTGATTCTCAGGGTTGCCAGGACAGAATGAGTTTGCCTAACCTCACTGACCTGCCTTGAGACTTCCCCTGCCCTGGTTGTTGTCTTCTGTAAGGACTCTCTCCTTCAGGGGCTCCCCAAGTATTGGTGACATGTCTCTTACAAAAGGCATGAGGGACAGACGTCAAATCACTGCACCACATTTGTGATCAGCCACTTCTAGAGCAAATAAAATAATTCTTACTTCAGTTCAGTTTCAGGGAGATCATTGAAATACACGAAGCCTAAAAAGCTGTTTGAAGCTGCAGCGTGAGTTATTGGCCTAAGTGTCTGTCTCTGCTGTCCGCAGAGGCAACACATCTCCAGTAAAAGATGACCAAAGCCATGATTGAAAACTATTGCTCTAATTGGCAGAGCGTAATTATGTGATTTATGAGGGCTTGATGATGCTTGATATAGTATTCAATGAGGAATGAGAAAAACAATAGAACTAATTACCATTACATAATCACATAACCAATATAATTAGTTGGACATTTACTTTGTATGTAGCTACACACACACACACACACACACACACACACACACCCTTGATTTTTCCAATATTCTAACATAATTAATGAAATGGCAGTCACAAAATTTGAGTAATGCATAAGGGCAGATATATGAATAGGAAAATTTTAAATGTTACTGAACTTATTTGGGGACTGTTGTAGGAATTTGGGCATAGAAATTGAGCATTTCATGGGATTCTATAGAATAAGTGGCAATTGACTTTAGAATAGGAAATGTCAACAGAACCCAAGCATACTCGGGCAATTTTTGAAATCCAGAAAGCTCCCGAAGCTGTTTTGGATTTATCTGTAGTCGTGGTAGGTCTCTGCTAAGGAACTAAAAGTAACTGAGACCTTTTGAAATCAGCCATTAGGGCAGGGCCAGAACAAACATCGGTCATCAGACCACAGCCTCCTCCCACCGCCCGAGCACTGGCCTGACAGGTAGAGGGGCAGTGACTCTTCTTGCTGCCGACTCTGGTGTGGTGAGGCTCAGAGGAAATCACACTGAGAAATCTGTTTCGGAAATGAGGGCGGAGGCTGCCCGTTTTTAAGATGTGTGGGTGCTTCGTGCTGTGGACCACAGCTTTGTGTGTCGGGGACCCTGGTTGGTGGAAGGTCAGGAAGTCAGAGCAAGGCAGGCTCAGCCTGCGTCAGGCCAACCTCAGACCGGAAGTTCTTACGTTGGGAGCCACCAGGCTCCTAGTGAAAGAGAGTCTCAGGTGCTGTTGGGTGGGTTCACTGCTCAGAACTTGATGTAACTCTCTCCTAGGGCAGCAAAGCCGGAAGTTGTCAGTTTGTGGATTCCAAAGCTGCCTGCCAGGGGTGGCAGGATTTTGTGGCCTTGTCCCAGCGCCAGACAACAGGCCTGGATGGAGCCTTTCCAGCCAGCCAGGCTGTGGTCTCAGTCCCCTCCTTGGATAGTTAGGACCATGTAGGTTTCCCCTGCCAGTGCCTCATGGATGAAACATAACTCAGATATGAGGTTGGAGAGACCTCATGTTCCAGGCAATGCGACAGAAGGCAGGGAAATAAGGATAAGAACCAGTTCTTTTCAGAGCTGTCAAGCCGGCACAATGTACATAATTCTATGTACATTGGTGTTCTGACTGCATACGTGTCTGTGTGACAGTGCCAGGTCCCTTGAAACTGAAGTTACAGGCAGTTGTGAGCTGCCACATGGGTGCTGAGAATTAAACCCAGGTCCTCTGGAAGGGCAGTCATTGCTCTTAACTGCTGAGCCACCTCTCCAGCCTTGAGAAAACCCTTTTAAAAACAGATTTTGTGAATTTATTTCAGGCTTTCAGAAAGTTCAAACACAGATGTTACATAGGCGACTCAATTTAAAAGTGCCTGCCTAGCTCAGTGGTCTGGGGATCTGGAAGATACCTTTACAGCTTGGAGACCTCTTCTCACACTGCGGATGACTGAGTATAAACCTCTGGATGTGGGAGATGAAGAAATCTGCCAGGAGGTAAGAACAGTGCACCTGTCTGGCTGTGTTCTGGCTAGGATGCAGTCATGTTCAGTGCATAGGACGAATACATCACTGGAATAGACGAGCTATCGGAAATAACTCTTGGCAGCTGGAGAAACGGCTCTAGGTGCTTACTGCTGTTGCAGAGGACCCAAGTTTAGTTGCCAGTACCCGCATCAGGCTGTTCATAACTACCTAAAGTTCAGCTCCAGGGAAGCTGATGGTCTCTTCTGGCCTCCCTAGGCACTTCTACACATGTGCACGTACGTCTACACAGACACATGCACACAATTTTAAAATAAAATAAATCTTTTTAAAAAATAGAATTTAGTCTTCACACGTCCTCCTGTTGTCTGGGGGAGTTGATTTGGTTTCTGGGACCAGAACGACGCTGCTGGTCTGTGGCATGAGCGCACTGTGTGCCTAGATTTCAGTGATCATCACATTAACTATCTTGGTCTGGTGGCTACTCTAATATCACCATCTCAAGCTCCCACTAGCGTGGGATCTAACTAGTTTAAGACTCTCAGAGGCTTCCGGACCGTGTCTCTCATCCGCAGGGACTCATGTGTCTTGTGAGTCAGACCATGGTTGCTGAGAAAGTTAGAAAAAATAGGAGGGAAAACTCTCACAGTAAATATGGACAATGCAAATGTAGCTGATGGCAGTGATGGCTATAATTTTTATAGCATTTTTAGATTTTTGAACCATTCATCATTGCTGTGGTCCGCAGGAATCATGCGTGAGATTTCATCTGATAAGGCAGAAGGCTGACCCACCAGAATGTGCGCACCAGAGCGCATCAGAGCGCATTCTGATGGAGGCAAACCCAGTGCGGAAGGCGCTGGGCCCACCATCTTTTACATATCAACTGATTCCTGATTCTCACAATGGATCTCTTGTGAAGCCATAAGAACTCTCTGTTGATGCAAGATTCTGCAAAGTATGGACAAGTGGGCACAACTTTTTCCCATGTACTGGTATATTGGGTCACTCACCACTACTCGTGGGACCTCCAGTGGGAAACTCAGTTGCGCAGTCAAAAACCTTGGTTCCCACAGTCTAATCTCTGCTTCGTTCCCTGAGACAAACTCAGTAGCCAACTCCCTGCAATTATCTTCTTGGCAGGACATTTGGTCAGGAGAAGAGTCCTTATGGCTCACTTTCCGGACCTCCTACATAGGGATGGCACGTCCCAGCTTGCTTGATTCTTAGTCCTTCCCGATAAAGAGACTGATGCCCTAAATTCTCCTACAGCTGACTTAGGAAAAGTGCTGACCTCAGTTAACCTCGCCCCCCCCCATTAAACTCCTTTCATATGGACTGCATAGAGGTCAAGCACCACCATTTGGCTTAGGTGGCTGGATTTCATTAAATCATGAATTTTGTAATATATTACCATAAATCCCTCTTGTCCTAACCACATAGAGTGATAGATATAATTTTCAGATCTGAAAAGTCCCCTTTAGCTAGCTGCGCTGATGAAAATGCTAATGTAAATCAAACAGGACATGTTTTCCTTCAGCAGCTTCCATGGTTGGTTGCCATGGCCACCATAAGCACTGTTCCCAGCTTCTGTAGGTGCTAGAGGGAGTGCCCAGAGAGCTCAGAGCTGCTCATTCCCTCCCATTTCCTACATTCTTTGATTACAAACTTCTTTAACTAACCACACTGAAGAATGCAGTTTACCATATGAATTCCCTTTCTGTCCCCTTTTTAAAATTTAGAAGCCTCCCAGGTGCTGCTTGGGCATCTTTTCTGGTCACACCTCCCCAGGGCCATAAAGATGCCAACAGTGTGCCTCTGGGTCAGCTCTTATCTGCCTTTTGACCTTGAGACAATCCAAGCTCCGAAAATTGTGTGTGTGTGCGCGTGAGTGTGTGTGTGTGTGTGTGTGTGTGTGTGTAGTGGAAAGCTTAGCAGGAGGGTGGAATAAAGAAACCGATGCAGGAAAGTATGTAGTGGAGAATTCATTTCGCCCTCAGATCGAGGTCCCGCACTTGCTGTGAGTCTTCTTCTAGACCCTGAGGGGACACTGAGGCCGGCACTCAGAGGTCCCAATACATCCTACTCTAGTGCTGGACACTGTATTGGAAAGTCTGACAGATGCCCAGACGTCCCCGACTGCCTGGATCTTTTTGCAGAACTATATTGATCTGCATGGAAATGCTCCTGAGAATGGCTTCCTGTGAGAACCTGTGTCCTGAAGGGTGGCATGACGGGTTTAAAGGGTCTCAGAAGTAAGGGTTTCCCTTCACTATGTGCTTCCTGTTGTAATGTCTATTGGGACTTAGCGGCAGAGTTCGAAAATGCCAGTCAGGGCCCTTTAGTCCTAACAACTGTGGAGATGCAGACTCTGCCTGTGTGGCTGTGGATACCCAGCCGGTTCCCACAGAGCAATTTCAACCATGAATCCAAACTTAGTCCCCTCGACTCTTATGCTGAGACAAATCAATCATTTTTCTACAAAGTAAAAACAAACAAAGACTAAAGAAGTCAGGAGTAGTAGTCCCAGCATTCAGCAGGTTGAGACAGGAAGTTTATGAATTGGGGCTAACCCAGGAATGAAGAAATATCTACTCTCTTCAGACAGGGCACTAACAGAGCAAAGAAATTATTCTACCTAAGCCTGTCTTGGTGACACTGTAAGTTGTGTGTGTGTGGGGGGGGGGTGTAATAGAAGCACAGGTGAGGAGTGACTCACAGGAGCATGCGTGACTCAGAAGCAGCTACATCATTGGACATTCCCACCCCAACCTAACTGGACTGCCACCCCCGGTAACTTTCTACTTTCCCTGTATTCTGTAACCCCCAAGACAACACGCCAGGTAGTCTTGGAGGTAGAAGTCAGTAATGGCCAGAATTCCAGACAAGGATCCTGTGACCGTCACCACCCCTGCTGGAGAACGGTAGCACCCTCAGCTCCACAGGCCTGGCTACTGCTGTGCCGCTTTGCTTCCGTTTTCGTCGCTGTGAATTGGTCACCGAGGCAACCGCTGCTGCAGGACAGCTTAGGTCACACAGTAGCTACACAACACTGGGAAGACCTTGGGTCAGACAACAAAACCGGAACCAAAACCCTACAATGACACCTTTCAGCAAGCAAAAACAACTTTGAAGTGAAAACACCTAGATCTGAAGCTAAATAGCAGGTCTTGTTACTGCCCTTGGAGCCCAGAAGAGGGCGCTCTGGGACTTGGTGTCTGGGTCTCTGTAGGTGAATGGATTCCCTTTATGTCTTCACTGTGCTGTGCTGAGTGAAGCAGCGCCTCTCAGCTTTGACTTGAGAGGAAATCCCACCTAAAGACCTCAAAGTCAGGTTGTGGTAATGTCAAGAATAGCACAGCACCTACTAGCCACCTTGCCTTGTTGTGAATCCCGTCGGGGGACAGGAAGACATGAAGTCAGCCACATGTGCCTGAGGGCGAGGGCCTTTAGCAGGAAAAGCCTCAACCTGAAGGTCTGAGCCCCATGCCTGGAGCCCATACAAGGGTGGAAGGAAAGGGCTCCATAAGGCTGTCTTCTGACCCTTACTTCACCCCGTAAACACAACATGCACACACACAGTAATGGATTTGTTTTAACTACAAAAGCACATCATAGTTTGGAGATGAAAAGACAAAGAGAAATTAACACAAAACATTTAACTCATGGGTTTTGTAAAATCCTCATAAAATTTTGCTTGATTTTGAAAGTCAAATAGTCATAAAATAATATAAAGTCGATAAAATTATATAAATTTTAAATGATTGAAAATCACAGGGGCAAAATATAAAAATAGAAAAAAGTTCTTCTGTAAATTATATAAATAAAGCAACTTTATAAAACATAATATAAAGTAATATTTTCTGTTATTTTGTCTTTGTTTTCCATTACTTGCCATTTTATATGATCCTTATGTCTTCGGAATAAAAGCAATATCATTTTAAAGTGCTCTAACATTATGTTTGTATATGAACATTAAATACTCCATGTAAGAAATGCCTTGTCATTTTTATTCTGCATCTTTGTAGCAAGCTGACCTCCCACTAGGTGGCGTAGTGGGGATAACTATTGGAAGTGACCCGGGAAGCTTGAGTGAGTCACGAGGGAACACACAGAGGGTCGTGCTGAGCTGTGATGGGGAGCATTACCGGGAGAGGAAGGCTTGCCAGGAACGTCTAAGTTAAGCAGAAGAGGTCCAGACATTGCGTCCTGCTATTATTACATCATCGCACGTTGGCTGTCCCCCAAAAGGACCGATCCTGAGAGATAGTCAGGTTCTTTGAACCAGGGCAACTTCTGAGGAGCCCTGGCTCAGTCCCGGAAAGGGACTAGCAGAGATTCTATTTAGAATCACTCACCCTAGCTGCTTTATGCAAACGTATCTTACAAACACTGAGGGTTCCCCCAGTCTTTCCTTTCCCTCCTCACTGCTAGGAAACTACGACTGTTTGGAGAGCTCAGTCGAGGGAAGAGAGCACACGGGTTGGCTCCATGCAGCCTGTAGGATGTGCTTGAACAGGCACTGCTTTGATTGGCATTTACAATGCCTGTCCTTGTTTTTGATTGCTTTCAGAGCCCTGTTTTATCAGTTGGTATCAAACAGAACCCTGCCATGGACACAGTGGTTTTTAATGACTAGTGGCCAAGACAGCAAGACTTGTGAAGTTTACTAACTCTTAGTACTGAGAAGGAGCAAACACCTTTAAAATTAAAAATATAAAACATTTAAATCCCAAGATGGCCAGAAACTTACTGTGCAGCCTACACTGACTTTGAACTCTCAGGAATTCTCCTGCTTCAGTCTCCTAAGTGCTGGAATTACAGGTGAGAACCTTTGTGCCTGACTCCGAGTATCTTATCTACATGTGTTATTTTCACAGTGCTTTTCTCTGTTTTTGAGTACCGTGAAAGCCATTCATTTCGGTTGTGTTAGTGTCAAAAGAGAGTGAACTGAAATGCCCAACTCAAAAGCATTGGCAGAGCTAGAGATAAATGCTATGAGATTTGCTCAAATGATAATTATCAAACATGATATTAAATAATGTCACTATATGCATGCACACATGTCAGAGCAGACAGTTAATGTATTGAGATGAATTCAGGGTGTCTATTTTATGCATAAGTATTAGATATTTAGATAAATACAGAGTATTAATGTTCATTTTTAGTTTATATTTGGGCATTTTTAACTTAGTAAATCCTAATAGGTGCATAATTTTCTGATTCCAGCATTGCATGCCTTTCAGTTATTTCCTCTAGAAGCATGCATGCTAAAACAAATGATTTCTTACATTGTCTTGCTTAAATGAAATGCAGTCTCTCTACCTGTTTTCTCCAGGCCTGCTTCTAGCGGTGACTCTTATGCCCCATCTCCATATCTTATGACCCATATGTTTGGGTTTGGCTTTATTGAGGCATGGTTTCACTATATAGCCCTGACTGCCCAGGAACTTACTGTGTAGACCAGGCCGGCTTCAAATGCATGGAGATTCTCCTGCCTCTGCCTCCCAAGTGCTGAGATTAAAGGAGAGTAACCAACACCAATGACTTAAAATTTTTTAAAATGTGTCTTAGTTGTGGATATGTGCATTTGACTGAAGGAGTTTATGTATACCACAGGCATGCAGGAGTGTAGGAAGGCCACTAAAGGATGCTGGATACTACAGGACTGAGCACAGCATCAGTTCACTGAAGGTCACAGTGTATTAATGTTTTAAACACACTGTCACTATCTTGTTAATCAAACTAACTTATTTTGACTGAAAGGAATGGCTTAGCCAAAAAGGTAAATATGTTTTGTTTTGGGGCTTGATATGTAGTCAGGGTTCTGTAGAGAAACATAAATGATAAAAAAGGAAATGTGTGTGTGTGTGTGTGTGTGTGTGTGTAATTTATTAGAATGGCTTACAGGTTGTGTGATGGGGAATCTTTGTAACCAATTATCTTTAAGAGGTGGGACCAAGTTAGGGTGTGGCTTTTTGGGACCTGGAGAAAAATGGCCCAGGTACACTCTCTCTGTGTGGTTCCCTCACAGCACAGCTGAGCTTGGACTTCTCGTTTCTGTTTCGTGAGTTTGCCCCTTATAATAAATTTTAAAAATTTGTTTAATCTTTTAGCTAGCCTGGTTATTTCACAAATTAAGCTAATATCAACAGTTATGGTCCATAACTGAAGGTTCAAGAAGCCAATAGTTGTTCAGTCCCTGAGGCTGGATGTCTCAGCTGATCTTCAATATCCACTGGAATTTGGAAGAAGTAGATTCTAATGCCAGTGAAGGAATGAATTTGCCAGTGAGAGCAAAAGCAAGCAGGCAAAGAGAGCAAGTTTCCTTCTTCCATGTCCTTTGTACAAGCTACCTGTAGAAGGGGTAGCCCAGTTTAAAGGTGGATCTTCCCACCTTGATAGATCTGGATTAAAGCATATCTTCCCACTTCAAAAGATCTGGAGTATAAGTGGCTCTTCCCACTTTGAATGATTTAATTAAGAAAAAAAAACTGTCACAGGTATATTCAGCTGTTTGGGTTTAAGTTAATTTCAGATGTAGTCAACTTGCCAACTAAGAATAGTCAACACGTGTTAATGCCTCCTTTGAAAAGCTTTTCATTGAACAAATGAACATATTCTGAAAGTTCACATCCCTGCTTGTGAATCTCATAGGAAGTCACCTGACAGGATACTTTGTGAGATAAATCTAAAAATTCAGAACAGATTGAAATCCAGGTCATGATCCACAAACTTTGTTACAAAATGCAATCTATCCAAGTATGAAGACATGTTTTCTTCATTGACTTGGGTGAGTTGAATATTTTTGACAACATGGTTTCTCTACATATCCCAGACTGGCCTCAAATTCATAATCCTCCTGTCTCAGCCTTCATACCTAGCTTAGTAACCTGAGTGTTTCAATAGGAGTTCATGGTTCATTTTCAGGGAGAAGGATTCTTGCTGAACTTAGTCAGAAGCCAGCATTTTGGCAACAAAACATGGTTTCACCCAAGAAAATTGAAGTTGGCTTTGGAGGGAAAGCAGTGGGCCCAAGGGAAGCTGTGCAGAGAGCTGATAAGAGGTTTGGGGATGTAGGTGGAATTTTCCTGTCCCACCAGCCAGCTACCAAATAGTCACACAGAAACTTATTATTAATTATAAATGCTTGGTCAATAGCTCAGGCTTATTACTAACTAGATCTTACATTTTAAATTAACACACATTTCTTATTTACCCTCTGTCATGTGGTGATAACTTCTTTCAACACGACAAGTTCATCTTGCTTCTATCTGCATCTCCTCCCAAATTCAGAGACTCTGCCTTTTTTCCCAGCATTCCTCTACCCCCAAAATCCTGCCAGCTATGAGCAAGTCAGCTCTTTATTAGCCAATGAGAATAATACGTATTCATATTCATATTGTACAAAAAAATTGTTCCACAGCATTTCCACCTTTTTGTCTAATGAAAAAGGAAGGTTTTAACTTTAACATAGTAAAAGTATATATAACAAAAACAGTTGTCAAGTAAGAATTGCAGTTGCAATATCCAGTCCATTTGTATTTGGTAAATTCAGAGAAAATACTCCATTATCTATTCTATCTTGGTGAGTCCAAAGTTTTGTACCATATTCACTTTTTATCCTAACTTGTATTACTAATCCAAAACTCTCCTTTTATGTCTATCAATCTTATATACCTTTTTTTTTTTTTGGTTTTTTGAGACAGGGTTTCTCTGTAGCTTTGGAGCCTGTCCTGGAACTAGCTCTTGTAGACCAGGTTGGTCTCGAACTCACAAAGATCCGCCTGCCTCTGCCTCCTGAGTGCTGGGATTAAAGGCATGTGCCACCACCGCCCGGCTTTTAACTTCTGGATTTTTTTTTAATCTTATATACTTTACACCTCTTTTGTGAGTTTTGTTTTTGAATTTGGTAATAAGAAAAACTATCCAACATTTAGTCTTCAACTCCATCAGAGACCTGAGAAGGATATAATATTTCCTGCATAAGTAGAAAATACAGAGCAAACAAATTCCAAAATTAAGGAATGACAAAAGCATCTCACTTCCTGGACACTCACCCAATGCTTGACAGTCACCTAAGTTTCCTCTGTAATGTTGGGCATTCATCTTTGGCCTATAGACCTAGACTATCTGACAGACCTTTTTGAGAAACAGAGAATTTTTAAGGATGTCCTTGTCTTGGCAAAGTTTGACAGTCACTTTCTTTTGTGTTCTGTTTGTCCAATTTGGACAGCATCCTGTCAACAGTTGAGGCAAGGGAAGTTTCTTTGCCCAGTGGTTAGTTTTTACCACAAATAAGGCAAACTCCATACAAAAGTTCTTTGATGTCCATCATCTTCTTTTGAAGTAAATTGGTGCTACCAGGAAGAGATGAGTCTTACTGTCATGAAAAGCCTTATTATTAAACATATTAAATGCCATATTCTGTAGGTCTTTAAAGTGTTAAGACCATTTATCTATCTAAATATATCTATTTAACCTTGAAAACATACCTAACATGCCTATAAGTTTAATGATTATAAATGATTATTAATCTTTGTTCCTTAATTATACATTACATTTTTAAATGAGCTGCCTAGACACAGTACCCAAACAAGAATAGAAACATACAAACAGTATAACAAAATTAACTTTAAATTTGCATCAATAAACCAAAATCAATACCAATGTAAAATAATTTGAGATTAATGGTTTTTTTTGGATTAAAGTAGATTCAGTAATGTACCCTTTTATCTCATCATTTCTATATCATACCCTTTTCTTCTTTTTCTTTTTTTTTCTTTTTTGTTTTGTTTTTGTTTTTTTGAGATGGGATTTCTCTGTAGCTTTGGAGTCTGTCCTGGAACTAGCTCTTGCAGACCAGGCTGGCCATGAACTTACAGAGGTCCACTTGCCTCTGCCTCCCAAGTGCTAGGATTAAAGGTGTGTTGCTACCACTGCTCAGTTTCCCCCTTTTTTTCCTTTAGAAAGAGATCTTTGAATTTAACTCTTTTGTTTAGCTTTTTTTTCTGACTATGACAAATAACAACTTATAACCAACAATGACAAACAACAATCCATTGAAAGCTAAAATGCACCCATACCCCATCTCTGGGGACTATGTGCATAGGCCTGTAGTCTACTCCCTGTTGTCTGTGGGCACTGGTATATATGAGAGAACCTTAGGATAATTGTTAGGTCTTGACTGGAGTAGTTTGTGAGGCTAGACCATCTCAGCTAGGAGACTTGAAGCTGTTTTGGATGCAGAATTCTGAGGAGACTGTAACAGAGGCATTTTGAGATGCTGGATCACCTGGACCATCCATTTTTATTGGTGTCTGGTCCCCTTGTTCTGAAATGCATAAACTTTTAAAGATAACATGCATTTCTGTATTAATACAAGTATAGAATATCTGTTGTGCACATTAGTCAAAGATGATTTTTTTCCTTTATGTTTGAGAAAGTAAAATACATGTTATATGCTTTGTAGTTTTTTTTAGGTTTATTTCTTTATGTCTGTAATCAGGATTTTCAGGGGGTCTTCCCTGTTCAAACTTGATCTATCTCAATCTGGAATTAATCCATAGCCTTTTGTTTTCTGTGGGAACAAAAGCATAACCTCTTCCCCCAAACAACATATCTTTTCATTTCCATTTTGAAATCAAGACATTTTTTAAAAATATGTAGATTGGTTTAGTCCAGCAGCCTTCATGATCCAAAGTGTATTAACAGCTGTCATTCATTCATTCATCAACAGCCAAACATAAAGACAGCACAATAACAAGCAGGATCCAGACTCCTTGTGTATTTCCCATCTTACGTAGTTTTTCTTTTTATACTACTTTTCCTCACTCTTTAAAGACTTCATTATTTTTAAACTATTTCTTTCTCTGAGTGTCTATATCTATTTTCTTCTCTTTCTTAAGCTTATGCCCTTGTTAAAACACATTGTAACCTGTGTAGTTTGGTTTTTATTTTTGTTTGTTTGTGGGGTTTTTTTTTTTCGGTCTGAATCTGTCTTTACTTCATATGTCTATTCTTTTCTGATTACATGAGCTTTTAAACTGCTAAGCAATGTGCTAGGACCTCTGCTTCAGCTTTGGTGGCTGCCTCTGCCCAGTTCCTTGGTTTGTGAGAGATGAGCTCTACACTCCACATACCTGATGAAGAGCCATGCTTATCAACCAAGAATTGCATTCAAGCCCCCAGCTCTGGGATGTCAGTGTCTGTACTGAGGCAGATGTTCTTACTTAATTTGCTGGGTTAGTTTTTATTTGTTTGTTTGACTGATTTTTTAGCTTTCTCAGACCTGATAAATTCACACCTCATGTTATCTGCCATTTGCAGGTAGAGGTTTTCATTAGAACCTGATCTTCTCTGTCCCACCAGTTGCTTCCAAGTAACTACACAGAGACCTCTTACTAGTTATAAAAGCTTGGCCAATAGCTTATGCTTGTTGCTAACTATATCTTATAACTTAAACTGACCCATATTTCTTATCGACTTACTGCCATATGGTGGTACCTTTTTTTCAATATGGCATGTCCATCTTGCTTCTCTCTGCATTTCCTCCAGACCTCAGAAACTTTGCACTTCTTCTTCCCAGCATTCCTTTGCCCTGAAAATCCTGTCCCTTGTTAAAACACATTGTAAGCTATTGGCAAGTCAGCTTTTTATTGACCAATGAGAGTAATACATATTCATATTATACAAAAAGATTGTTCCACAGCATGAGTGATGTTTTTGTTTTGATTTGTTTTTTTGTCCTGGTGTGCGTGGGTGGAGGAAGGGAGGGGTGTGTGCGATGTGGGGGGGTATGTGGGGTGTGGGGGCGTGGGTGTGATGGGAGGGGCTGCCCTATGCATAATAGGCAAGAGGTCCACCACAGAACAATATCCCTAGCTCTGTTTTATGCTTTTAATTTTGAACTTGGGTGTCATTCTGTAGCCCAGGCAGGACTTGAACTTGAGCTCCTGCTGTCTCAGCCTCCCAGAATAGCTGGGATGACAGGCCTGACCCAATCTTAGGCAGGTAAGAGTGGGTGACTCATTCCCCAATACACCCTGAGCAGTTCTGCCTGCATCCCCACTTGCTACACAGCGCCAGGGCAGAATTTGCTAGGGAACTCCTCCTCCAGAGGAGACAGGAACATCTTGATGCAGAGAACTTAAGGCAGTATTTGGTTGAGGTCATGAGTCAGAATGGGACTGGCCTCTTCCACTTAGAAGCCACCCCAGCCACACCTAACAAGGTGTCTTAGATAATCCCGACGCCTACAAAATATCAGCAGTGGATGGTTACCCAGGTGTGATCATAACCATCATCTACGGGTAATTCCAAGCAGCTCTAAGAAGGAAAATTAGATATAACAGTACTCTCAAACCTGCTGCTCACAGCTGTTTGCCAACTGGATGGATTCTATGTGTCTCTCTTGAGGATAAACCAGAAGAGCCGGATACTGTCAATCAGAATGACTCCTGTAACCATAAACCCTCATGTAAGCAGGAGGTGCCCATATGTGTGTATCACAGGGAAATTTCTACAATGTTTCTGCGTCCATCAGTTGCCCAGGGCAACAGTTGTTCTCCTAACTCAAAGGCATCTAGCTTATATGTGATGCTCGGTCACATTGTGTAATGTTCTTAAACTAAGTAGACATTCCTTTATCCTTGTTCATCTGTGAAGGCAGAAAAAGAATACTATATATCAATTTCCAGGGTTATTAACTATTTTGGATATTGAAATAGTGTGTGTATGTGTGTGTGTGTGTGTGAGAGAGAGAGAGAGAGAGAGAGAGAGAGAGAGAGGAGGAAGAAGAGGTGGAGGAGGAGGAGGAGGAGGAGGAGGAGGAAGAGAGGAGGAGAAGGAAGAGGAAGAGGAGAAAGAAGAGAATGACCCTCTACTAAAGTCAGTAGACTTGGTGAGTCTTACCCAACCACTACCTAACCCTGCTAGAGGGGACCAGATCTTCCCCTCCCCTTGGGTCTGGTTCTCAGATCCTATCTTGTGGTCCAGTCTAACTCTGCAGAACCAAGCCTGCATTTTACTCTTGTCAGCCATGTTTTTTTCTGTCAAGGTGATGTGTATGTACCCCATGAGAGATGTAACAAATGCTGAGACAGCTGGATGAGGCAGTACATGCCTGTACAGTTCTTGTACCCCAACAGAAGAGGCAAGGCTACAAGTTCAAGACCTGACTTAGATAGAAAAACAGCTAAACACCAATTGCACAAAAGGTCTCGAGCTGAATATTCATGAGACTCGCTGTCTGAAGGTTCTAATCACGTGCCCTAGGCAGCCGAACAGTCAGTGTGGAAACAAGTCACAGTGAGTCAGGAAACAGGAGATACTCAGAACATACACACATCCTCTATGCATGTATTTTTTTGAATTTTTATTTCCTTGAATCATCATTTTCAAGCATTTATGTCCTTTTAAAAACAAAATTTTAATGTGCAAAAAGGAGCTTTTGATCTGTGAGTTTCAACTGCTGAGGAAAAAAATACACTGTGTACATCTAGACTGTTCTTAGTGAACCAAAGGTCTAGTTACAGAATATGTTTGTGAAAATCAGTGAGCACTCGATAATAGGGACTGTCTAAAGAGGTGAAGGCCGAGTAAATGTAAATTTTTCTTGTAATTTAAAAAAAACAAAAAAAAGAGGTGAAGGCCATACACTTCATTTGTACAACCATCACAGCTCAGCTTGTGTTTACTGAGCACAGGGTTCAGAATCCTGGGCTTTAAGGTGATTAAAACCTCACTCTGTGCTAGGGAACTTGAGCTTTCCAGGGGAGCAGTGACTAAGAATGACTGGGATGAACCTTGCTGGGGAGAGACATCTGCCTCAGTGTGGCCCCCTGGTGACTGTCTGTGTCTCCCGCAGCTCAGTATGTAGGTCCTAATAAGCTTACAAGCTCTTCCGGCAGCCTTGGGCACACCACGTTGACTTGGATGGGAGTGGCCCCTGGGACCTGCCCTGGTGTCCTGCAACACGACAGGCGAGCTTTTCCACACGAACGCGTGTGCAGGTGAATCCCGTGTGCGTGTGAACCCAATGGGGAAAGCAGAGGATCCTGTGTAGATCGCATCTATCAGTCACATTCTTGGTGGTAGCGAGTTTACAACCTGAAAGGTGGGCAGCTGAGCAGTGAGGCCAGCCCAGCCTTGAGGCTGCAGAGGTGCGGTTTCACCGGCAGCCTTCGTGAGCAGTGAGTGCTGTGGTTAGTGGGGAGCCAGGGTGCATTTCAGAATCCCACTCAGACGTGAAGACAACCAAAGCCATTGAATCACCCTGGAGAGGACTGGGACTCTCCACATGGCCAGCTCATTTGACACCAATTCCATTTTCCCTTCTGCCTGCTTTTATTGGCCAGGCAACCTATGGCTTCTGGGATGTGCATAACGCTCTGTGTAGGGTAAGTCCAATTCAACACACTCACGCGCACACACGCACACTTATATAGCTTGTAAAATAGTAGGCTTCCACATGACTTTTTCAAGCATTCTTAGCGTTCCTCACGCATCTCCCAACCCCTTCCCCCAAACCTCCCTCCCCACTATTCCTCTAACCCCTTCATGTCACCTGTGTTCTACTAGCCCCCTCTCTTAGGATCTTTTTTCTCTCTCTCTCACTTCCCGGTTGTCTCTTTCTAGTTGCCTGGGTTCTATAGGTATTCCAAATTCAACACATAAATCTAAGGACTTGATACAAAGATTCACACATGAGTGAGAACATACAACATCTGTCTTTCCGGTTTGGGTTTATCTCAGTCTAATTTCCAACTCTGTCCATTTACCTACCAATTTCATTTTTTCTCTAGAGCCGAATAGTATTCCTTTGTGTATGTGTACTTCACTTTCCTTATCCATTCTTTAGTGGATAGACATGTGGGCTATTTACTTCTCCTAGCTACTGTGTAGAGAATGGATGTGCCCAGGAATAGCATAGCCATGTCATTTGGTAGATCTGCTTCTAGTGGCCACCCCGGTCTGCATTTCCACCAACAGTGCGTGCTGGGGCCTTACTCTCTCCACCCTTGCTAACATTCTGACTAGAGTAAGATAAAACTGCACAGCCATTTTAATTTGCATCTCCCTGATGGCTAAGGATGATAAACACAGCAAACATGCGTTTTTTGCAACTTGCAGTTCTGCTAAGAGTCTCTGTTCAGTCCCATACCCTACTTTTAATTGAGTTGCTTATTTTCTTGTATTTAGCTTTTTACTTCCTTGTACATCATAGATACTAATCCTCTGTCAGATGTGACCCTGGCAAGGATTTCTATTTCTGTTCTATGGGTGGTTTTTCCAATTGATTGACAGTTTCCTTGCATATAGAAGCTTTTGAATTTCATGAAGTCCTACTTGTTCATTATGGTTTACTTCCTGGGTGGCCAGAGTACCATTCAGAGAATCCCTACCTGAGTCTGGAGCCTCAGTGCATCCCCACCCTTTCTTCCAGGAGTTGCAATTCTGACATTGAGATCTGTGGTCCATAAACCACATATTTTTATTGCTTGGTCTGTGATCCTGAGATGAAACTAGTGGAATTTTTAGGAGCAAGCTCTGTACAAAAATCCACCTCCAATCAGCATTTCTAAAAAGCTCGTGAAAATTCAGATTTGGGGTGGGTACCCTGTGCCCCAGACTTAGAATCCTTAAAGGGTGGGCAGAAACACACCAAGTCATGCATGTGTTCCTATAGTGGGGAGCTGCGAACTCTCACTGACAGACCTGAGATGGCAAAGACTGTGGGCCCATATTTTT
>JAQHUG010000005.1:2410220-2429410 GCA_028555095.1 Dicrostonyx torquatus
TGCACACACACACACACACACACACACACACACACACACACACACACACACACAGAGAGAGAGAGAGAGAGAGAGAGAGAGACAGACAGACAGACAGACAGACAGAGCAAGCCTGCCATCAGTTACCTGAAGAGCTTGTTCCTCTGGAGTTTGTTCTCCATCTGCCACCCAGCTGTGAGATCATGGCCAAACACCACAGTCTTCTAGGCGGGGCTGGGGGGGGGGGCGGCTCACTTTCCATATCTATGAAATGGGGCTGATACATGGTTCTGTGGGTGAAAATGAAGCTTCGCTGATTTAGGCCAGCTAAGTACTTAAGTCAGTTACTATGAACAATACACATTTTCATTCTTAGTTGTAGTGAATTCAATTATTTTGATTAGAAAATCTCAGGACAGTCTTAGGGCATCAAAGGATCAGGATCTCTGGTGTATGCCGAGACCCAGAACAAAGGATTCTTGACTTGCAGCTGACTTATGAGAAGCAACGCTCATATACTGTCACCGTCACTGTGATTGGTCTGCTGTGCGGTAGCACCGTAGCAGGCAGAGTCTAGCAAGAGCATGGTGGTCCTGGATTCAACATCCAGCACACACATAGATGGCTGGTAGGTAGACAAACATTAGGGTCATTTTGGACTCCAAAGACTTACCACCTTAATTTTCTTCTAAAAACCTAAGGACTGTACTTTCTCGACCCAGATACAGGCAGGGATCGTGTATGGAGAAAATTTGGGCATTGTCAACCTTGAGAAAAGAAATATCTTAGGTCTGACTCAGTTTTTATTTGCCCCAATGGAATCTCTCCTTCTGGGACCTGATTTCTTGGGTACTCGTTGCTGCTTATTGCCTAGGCGACAAAAGCAAAAGCCCAGGTTTACATTCCCATCAGAGTGGCTGAGCTTTCTGGTAGTCTCGAAAGGCATTTATACCCTAACCCAGGAAGAATTTAGAGCTGGGTGCCAACTCTCAAAGGCTGTAGCCACCTGGTGTTGCCCTGGGCCTGCACACCCTAACTAACGGGACGGGGTAGAGGGCAGGGGCCAGTGAGTACAAGCACACTGCCCTGTCACCAGCTCACATCCATTAACTGGACATAGTAGCTTTCCTGGACTTCTCAAGTCCAAGGTCACCTTCCCCATACTCACCCCTGAGACTTCCTACATTGTCTTTTGGGTTCTGCTCTCACTGCTAACTGAACAAAGAGACGCCCACCATAAAGCCCAGTGGGACTAACCCGCTGATATGCTGCAGCTTTTGGACTTGCCCTAAATGGCCAATTTAACCTCCACAACAGCCTTGTCCATCAGCACCACCTTTCAGGCCATTTTCTGAGAGGGGACTCGGGAGACACTGTGCAGTCAGACAGAATTTCCTTACAAAGTCAGGAGTAATTTCAGCATTGAAATAAAAGTGCGCAAAGTTTTGCCCCTAATAGCTTTCTCTCTCTCTCTCTCTCTCTCTTTCTTTTTTTCTTTCTTAAATGTCATGCCCAGCAATACAGAAACCCCTTTGAGGAACCTGCATACTTGGAAAAGAAAGACAGAAACAACGATTGAACAAATAAACGAACCAAATATAACTCAAGTCAGCTAAGACTTAACTTCTCACACCTGTCCCCCAGCTCTGCTAACTCACTCTCGGAAACCCATTTTTATAATCTATATGATCAAGATAACATTTCATAATGAATATAGGACATTAGACACCAAGACATTTTGTACATGTATATGCACATAAGGAATTATGGTAAGTATATTGAAGCTGGAAACTGTACTGGTGCAGTTAAAGGAAGGATGATCAGGAGTTCAAGGTCATCCTCAGCCACTTAGCTACAAACCAACTTCAAACAAAACGGGGGAGGGGTGGAATAAAGAAAGTCAAGGCTCCCTTTTTGATAGACCGCCTTTGCCTTGTGTAGATATATAATTATCACCTCCCTGGGAATGGTAAGCCACATTAAAGAGAGAGAGAGAGAGAGAGAGAGAGAGAGAGAGAGAGAGAGAGAGAGAGAGAGAGAGAGAGAGAGAGAGAGAGAGAGAGAGAGAGAGAGAGAGAGAGAGAGAGAGAGAGAGAGAGAGAGAAGATTCTCAGCAGGAGGATAATGCCATGCAAATAGCTGGGCTGGGCCGGTGATTTGGGCAGCGCTGTGTCACCTCTCTGTGCAATTCCTAGTCGGAAGTGTACTTTTCTGGAGTGTCAGGGGTAGGGAGAGGGAGAGAGAAGACCACGATTTCTGTGAGTTAACAAACTAGGGGCTGGAGGGGAGTGGATGGCAGCTAGGTGTCCTAGAACATTAGGCAGGAGACCCAGGGCTTCCGTCTGGCTAGCTCTCCCCTGCTCAGTTCGTGCCTGGGGCTCCCCGGGGCTCATCTGGAAAATAAGACCAAGCAAGTGTTCTTGCTTCACAAACAGCACCTGAGTGCTGGATAAGTGCCTGGTCAGCGCACTACCACGAGGGAGGGAGGTGGAGGCAAATCTCCGGCCTCTGGGAGGCACTATTGTCTCACGTTTTCCTCCAGCCGCCGTGGCTGGGATGGGTGGCAAGGTTTCACCCTGTTGCTTGTTTTGATCACCTTGGGCAAAACTAACGCCCGACGTAAGCCCCATTCCCTGAAAGGAGAAGATGAATGTAAGTCTCTGAGCATCAGAGCCTGCCCCTTGGGGAGCGCTCAACCGGGGCGCGCGAGGGCAGGGGGTGTCCTCTGCGCGGCTTGTTCCCTGGGATTGGAAGTTTAAGTTTTAACGATGGGGTGGGCGCGAGGTCGAGGTTACCTGGTCGCCTGGGATCTACTGGGCCAGAGGAGCGGGCTGGGCCCGGTGTCAGTGCACATTTATTGATGGCAGGTATTTGGGGAGTAATTGAGCGCGGCGGCGAGCCGGGGGCGAGAATGGGCCTCCACGAGCAATTAAATGTGATTAGGCTGAGACCTTCGGGATCCAGCTGGGTGATTGATAACCCGGCTGCATTCCTGCCCGGCTCGCGACTTCAAACGGGCGGCTGGCTGCAGGAGGGGCGGGAGGGGCCTCGCTCCCGGACTCTGTCCTTCTGGCCTCGAGTCCTGGCCCCTTCCCGCGCCCCGGTCGGTCAGAGGCTGGCTAGCCAGGTGCAGCCCCCAAGAGTGTGCGCAGAGCAGAATCGAGTCACCCTGCCCTGGGTGAGCCGCTCCGGACCGCGACATCCGCCTGTTCCGAGCTGTTGGGACTGAAGAAAAACTGGAAGCAAGAAGACGGCAAGAGGAGAGGGTGGGGATGGTACTAATTTAGAAAACGAGGGTGTGGGAAACTCTGAGAGTGCTACGCAGGAGCAGTGATATCTGTAAGGAGGAGGGAAGAAAAGAGAGGGAGGGAGAAGTTACCAGGATGAGCGCATTAAAAACAAATCGGAGACAGGAAAAATTAACGAGACATAAGGTGGGATGGGCGTGAAAAATAAAGGAGGGGAAGATTATAAAGAAGGAACAACATAAGGAGGGGAAAGAGTGGGGAAGGAACAGAAGATGTGAAAGGGAAATAAGACAAAAGAACGAGGAAGGAGAAGGAAGCCAAGAGTCAGATAGATGGCAGGGCGACAGACCTGGGTCTCAGCTTGTCCTTTATCCCACCCCTTTACCTCAGCCCTGCAAATTCTAAGTCCAACATCAAGCACTTTCCGGTGCACCCGCCATCCGGGCACTTGCTTGGCCCAGATCAAGGTATCAGGTTTGCTATGCACCCTTGCAGGCTGGATGAGGGGCAACCCCACCCTAAGCTCAGAATGAGCAATGGACCCCCCTGAGCCTCCAAGCCTGGCCTCATAAGTCATAAATCACAAGTTGAGGTGCCCAGGGTTCCCTTGCTGTTGCTGGGATCTCAGCGTCTGGGGAGCCAGGGAACAGTTTCTGTCTGTGTTAACTTCACAGACAGGACAAAACAGCATGAAAGAAATCGGAGAATGTCGTCTGCAGGAGCTGAACTCTGAAAACCCTCTCCACCCTCATACGCTTCAATATTAAAAAAAAAAAAACCCTAGGAGCTTCAGACACTGTATTAATTAGTGCAACCACCCATGAAAAGTTGGGTTTAGAGCGGCATTCTTTGCCCTGTGTGAAAAACCAAGTCTAATAAACAATTGTTAAGTTGGCCTGTTGCCGCTGGTAAATTACATAGCATTAAAAAAATAATGCTTTTCATATTAAGCACTAATTAAAGGTTGGGACAGCTTTAAAATAAGAGAGGGAGGGGGGAAATCAAAGAAAATATAAAACTGTTCTTTCAAGAGTTATGGGAGGTTAATAAAGTATGTCTGTTAGACTAGGTCTGCTTTGCCCCTAGCTACAGCCAAGCTGGAGCCACCACAATTGGGTCTCAATAAGATAATGATATTCCTTTCTCTGCTATTAAAAGCCTCCCAGTGCAAACTTAAAATGATTTATTTAATTTAGGAAATTATGAGGTGTAACTTCAAAGCTTGAGCCGTTAGTAATGGAAAATACCAGGTTGTTTAAAATTATAATAATAATTGTTTGGAGGACTCAGGACATCAAAGTGTTTTCCTCCACAAATGCAGCGAGGTTGGAGGAGGTTGGAAAAGTCAGAGGTGTATGGAGTTTGGATTCGGCTATTAGGACCTTATCGGGGCAGTATTGAGGAGTCCTGCGCTCTGCTTTGAAGCGGGCTATTCCAGAAAGCCATTTTACTGCTCTTCATTTTGTTCCGGGAGGGTGGAGGGAGAGGGTGTCTGGGGTGAGGGGCGGGTAACGGGGGCTTGGAGGTTGACAGGAGGCTTTTCCTCCTTGCCATGACTACTTTATTTCATTAAAGCGGCCTGTACCATCACCAATCTCGGATTTTTTTGTTGTGCTTACATGAAAGGGGAAGCAGGCACAATCGACTTCCCCAACCAGGCCCTGTGATTTTGGGGAGGGTGTGTGTGTATGTGACGTGGGTTCCTTTATAAATGAGGTTTATGCTTATTTCCAGCCCAGCGGTGGAAAAGGAATGGGGGTGGGGCAATGGCCTCTCCAACCCGTGGCAAATGAGAGGCTTTCATAGCAAAGAATGGCCGTGGGAGTTTTCATTCGGTCAGACAAGGTTGCGCTCAAAGGCAGGCATCCTCTTTTCAGTCGGGTCAGGCAGACGTTTCGCCAGCTCCCGCTCTCAGCCAGGCCTCCACGGCCTACCTCCTACAGCCCCTGCCCCCGCATCACCAAAGCAGGACCGAGAGGGGGAGGGGCGGGCTGGGTCCCCAGGGCCAACGCGGGTGGAGATGCCCTGCGAAAGGCCCTCAGCAATGAGGGACGGGAGTCGGTGCAGAACTCCAAAGCTGGCCCTTCAGATCCCCGCCGGCTTTCTGAGCGTGTCCTTCTAGGCCACCTCTTCGGTTCACCACCTCCTTAGTTCACCCTTCAACTGGATTCCCCAGCGATCACTGTCATCTATGAGTTCTGTGAGCTACCTCTCTGGGCATCAGTTTTCCCGACTGTCTGTAACCTCACCGAAGGATGTGTGCCGAACACTGGTTCAAGAAAGACGCCTCCATCGACCCTAAACACTGGCTCCTCAGCTCCATAAATGCAAACTCCTGTCCTTTTCCCCTTATTTTAAAAAGGAAAGCGTTTTTGTTGTTTTGTTTTGTTTTTGTGAAAGCATTCAAGTAGGGAAGAGCGGGTGTATTCATATGCCAGGTTACTGGCAGTCGATGCAAGAATGACCAAAGACTTCCCATAGTCTCTGCGGGTGTGGGTCCTGGGCCAGTGAAGGTCTTCCAGCCTTCTCAGGCTGCCAGTCTGGTCTCTAAATACCCTGTGCTCAGGACCAGGCCAAACAGAGGTGAGACCCAACCTAAACAAGAGGGTGGTAAGCAGCGCAGAGCACAGTGCACGTCTGCCCCGCCATCCTCATGGGAAAAGCCGGTCCACTCAAAGCACTGAATCCCGTTAACTTTTGAGCCAGATCAACCCTTCATGGCTTTCCTTTCTGGAATCACATACGTGGTGCCCTGCCAGCCCGAGTCCAGTTTACTCCACTTGTCCGACCAGGTTCTTGGAATCATACTCCGGACTTAATACCTTACCTCCGGAGGCAAGCTGAGCCTTAACCTAGAGGCCGGTGTCTCCAGGTCCCCACCCAGCTATCACTGCCGGAGGTTACGAGGCGCCGGAAAGGAAGCAGGGTGGACAGGGTAATTAGGGACCCCTTGGCAGCTGATGACGAAATCAGGAAGGACTTTGGCGTTTGGGAAATGCATCTCTTAAATACGTGTGGCAGATTCTGGTCTGGAATTTGGACTTCAGGGACCGAAAGGCCGAAAGAGAAGCAGAAGCGCGCTTTTGGTGGCCCTGGGACCCGCCCGTGGCTCAGATGAGGGCGGTAACCAGGCGTCAGGACGCCATCCTCCAATGTCCAGTGTTTGCAGTATAGGTTTGGATCTAAGGAAGGGGCCCGACCACCATGACCATGATGAGCCTCGCGCTCACAAACATGGATTTTCGGGTGCGACCTCAAAGGTGAGTACCATGCGCTGGCAACTCCCTGAAAGCGCCCCACTTTCTGCCGCACAGTCCGTACACCACATTCTTAAGCCCCTCATCTGTGTTCCCAAGGTGACAGAAGCATCTCAGAAGGAAAACGAAAGGCATCTCCAGCACAACAGAAAGCTGAGTTTTAAGTCCTCTTCAGTCTCCCCACCTTTATTCTTAATTCTATTCCTCAAACCCCAAGCCTGATGGAGGGAGGGTGTCTAAGTTCTTTGGGGATAGGTGGGCTGGGGTCTCCCTCTTCAAATAGAAAATTGTGCTCATTTGGGGTCCATCTCCGTGAGAGACAACAGTACACAGAGTCGCGCCCCACAGACCTCTGGCATCCTTTTCAGGCTTCTCAACCCTGCGAGCTCCTTCCTACTAGCACAGAGCGGTAAAGCCCCCTTTCTCAACTTCAGTTGTTTCAGTGGCTGCAAACTTCCAAGTTCAAGATTTTTCTCGTCTACAGACTAGGAGGAGTCTGGGGAGCACCGCTTCTCCACTTGGAAAACTCATCTTTAAAGCAGCATGATAAACTTTTAATGGCGATTTCAACAGCTGCCAACTGATTATTTCCAAGTGTCCCAGGACCTGCGGCTGACTCCTTTAGCACCCAAATTTGGTCACAACTCGATCTGATTTACATTAATGGAGGAATTAAAAGTGCCAGCTCTCCCCCCCTTATCTGGATGCCTCTACCCCAATCTAGCTAAGAATAGAGTACTTTTTAAAATAACTGTGACTTGGGACAGACTTTACTGCAATAAAACATTTTAATTTAATTCAGAGTAAGAGATAAGAAATAACTCTCCAATAAAATATATAAAATTATACAAGATACCCTTTTGACGGGCTAAAAATATACTGGAAGAGATGGACAGGAAGGTAAAATACCAAGGAGCCGACTGTGTTGTCTGACAACATTTTCAGCAAGTCCATAAGATGGCTTCACCCTCTGCCCCCAACATGTTAGAGCATATAAATTTCCCTAATAAGTTTAGAACATACAGTAAGCACACACAATGAAACCATGTTTCCTTCCCCTTCCTGATTCTATGGATTGTTGAAGAACATTTAAAATATAGAAAATAGTTACAAGAGACTCGTTTTTTAAGCAGACCATTACTATATCCTCCCCCCAATCACCTCTGCAACATGTGAGGACTGATGTACTTAGCATTTCATAGAAATCAATTCTTCCAAACATGCTTTACCCTTTAAGCCCTTTCTAAGGCCAATTACCTGGACCGGAGTAAAGATGGACCTGACAGGAATTAGGAAGGTTTCCTATTTGCAACCTGACCCTGAGGAATTCTCAGGGTTATTCTGAGCCTCCTCTCACTGACCTTAATAAAAAAGAAAAGAGTTAATTTGGAGAAAAGGAAGAAAAATAGGATCATATGTGCATCAAGGGATCTTCCTTATGCACATAAAAGGCAAATATGGTACACACCTCCCTTCCTTTGCAAGAATCTTCCTGAATCTACTTCTTATATATTCTGTGTCTACTTCTGGTATGTTTTCCATAAGATGGTCCACCATCCTCTCAAATTCTAGCAAATTCTGCAAATTATCTCTTTCTCTTTAAGAAAATGTAGCAGACAAATTTATCACAATATCTTAAGAAGATGCTATCTAGAAAAACGGATAAATGTATATATAAATGTTGCCTTTCAAAATAACTTGAATTTTTACATCTGGCATATAAAAATGTCTTATATTTTATTATATATTTATACATAAAAACTAGCAGAGCCAATATTTGTGAGAGGAAAGGGGGACATCTGGAAGATTATGAAAACAAAACAGGTCTTGGTGCCTCTCACCTAAATAACAAAGTCACTCTGTATCAAGTGGCCCTGTGGGCCCTGTTGCTTAGGGTGGCGATGCAAGGTTTGTGTTCAGGAGCTGGACTGGTACCACCTTCTAGGAGAGGGAGGGGAATGCTTTCATGCAAACATCCATCCCGGGAGTCTATCCATTTGGTCTTCTTTAGGATAGATGGTACATGCCATATCCAACCGGTGTGGCATAGAGTCCAACAGGCGGGATGGGAAGCACAGGTCTATGGAAAGGGTAGGATGCTCCATAAATGGATGCTGCCTGCAGAGGTGAGTTGATGGGGAAAGGCAGACTGAAGCCTGAGGGCAGCATAGGTTTGGCAGCCATTTTCAGCTTTTCCAGTTCTGCCTCCTGCAGTCTTTTCGCCTTAGCCCTTCGGTTCTGGAACCAGATTTTGACCTGGGTTTCTGTAAGGTTCAGAGAGCTGGAGAACTCAGCCCGCTCTGCAATGGAGAGGTACTGTTTCTGGCGGAACTTGCGCTCCAGGGCTAGAAGCTGGGATGTGGTGAAGGGCGTGCGTGGCTTCCGGTTGGTCTTGTGTTTCCTCAGGGTGCAGGTTGTGGGACTCATGTGTCCTAAAGAACAGAGAGGGGAACCAATTAGCAAATGTGCCATTCTCTCCTCACTTAAGAGAACACATAAACCTTGGTTCATTTTCCAAAAAGGTACCTTTGTCAAATCTCTCTCTGTGTATGTGTGTGTGCGTGTATACAAGTAGTTAGGGTAGAAAAGGACCACATTTAAATGGTAGTTGCTATATTTTTATATCAGCCTGAGTAATGTGGTCATGAAACTTTTTATATGGAAAACATATTGCACTGCAGAAAATGGAAATAGAAACCATGACTAAAGCCGTCTATAAGTCACAGGAGCTGAGCATTATCTAAGAAATAAAACTTCCTCAGAATTCAATCTCGTCTTTAAAATGGGGGCCTGAACTCATGCCTGTTCTCACTGATACAATGCACACATCAAAAGGAAAATGAAAAGGGTGCTAGATGCTGGGTTAGCCTTGGACTGCTCTCTGAACCAGAGAAGTTGGATTGCATCAGCCTGTTTATGAAGGATAATCATGGAGATAAGGCCTGTGGTATTATAATAGCATTCACGGATGGACAGGCAATAAACAACCACACAGCTGTCACTGCATCCACCCTACAGATTATAAAACCCCAACATTATTTTACAGATCTGGATGTGGGATCCGTTTCTTGGCTGTGTGCTTTGGCAGTATAAACTTTACTAAGATGGGGGGGGGGATTAGCTCGCTCATAAATGGACGTGTCAAGGGAAATCTCTCTGCCTCTGATGATGGCATCTTCATCTCTTCCATCCATTCCATGGTTTAGGGCAAATGTGTAAATGATTATTTTGTTGTTGGAATTTAGAAGTGGGGAATAACGAGCAAAAATAAAGATATGGCCACAGCGTCCAGACTCTGTTTAAAACGGGCTGTTACAGGAAGCACAAGCATGGGCCTAAAGGTAACTCCACAGCAGCGGCTCAACTCATTCTAGTCTTGTTTCCCTCCGGGCTAGGGGAGGAGTGTAAAGAATAGAATGTTAAACAATTATTTTTCTACTTTTGGCATTTACAAGTTATTCTAATTTTTCTAATGTAGCCAGGCTGGTAACTCCTGTGTCTTCGCAGGGGAATGTAACATTTCTTGTTTAGTTACTTTGGTGGCCCAAAGAAGAATTTACACTTCATACTTGAGAGTGACACGGCGCAAGTCCCAACCCAGCCTCTGTCCCCGTGTCACGGTATTAGCCGTCACTTTACAAAGTGGCAGCTTCTGTGGTCAGAAAACAGAAACCCCAGAGAAAAAGGCCCTGGCTTTTGCATATGCTAATCCCTAAGCAAGCCCAGCGGAAGGGGCTTTCCTCACTCACACACCAACACCAAGGCTGGAATCGTGAGCTTCCCAAGCCTACCCAGGCTCCCTTCAGACTCCAAACTTCAAGGAACTCACTTGGGTTCCACAGTGGAGCTCTGGGACACTCTTGTTGTGGCATGGAGAACTGCAAAGTCCAGCCCTTGAGGATTGTGTGTATGTGGCAAAGCCATGAAATGAGTACGTGCCCCCACCCCCACTGTTTTCTTCCCCCACCCCATTTTATCAGCCAAAGAAAGCATGTGATCACACAAAACAACATTTAGCCTACTTTCCCCAAATAACAAAACCAGAACCAGCTCCCAGCTGATATTCTCTGGGCCTATCCTGCTGACACTTCCAGGTCCCAAGTACCAAGAAGTCCTATGCTTTCAAATGAAGCCTTCTCTGAGAGCCCCGAGTTTCTTATAAAAAGCTATTATGGCAGACTGGGAGCACAGCCCACTGCAGAGAGGTTACAGGGCTGGTGGGAGAAATTGCCCTACCAGATCTCCAGGTCTAAAAATGCCAGGATTTTTGACCTTTGGCCACCACCCGCTTTAAGGCTAGATTCCGGGATGTGCTGTGGGGCATTGCCCTGGGGCCTAGGAATACACAGGCACTCCAAATTTGTTAAACAAGTTAAGACTTTTCCCCGTTGTTGAGCCTCCATTTCAATGTCAATAAAATGGATAAATATTACTTATCCCTCGGGGTGGCTTGGAGGATTCTGTTTTGGAGGGCCCAGAACTCCACTTAGGGGGTGATGAGCAAATAAATGTTCCCGAGAGCTTTTTCTTGGGCCCAAACTGCTGATCCCTCTGAACCCTGCTAAGAGGTGTCCTCATCTGTTAACAAGAGGCTCTCTACCGCCACACAAAGGAGATCAGATAAGATAATGTCCTGAAAAGCGCTGTGCAAACTTGAGTTAAATTCTTTAAGTCCTTAATCTCTGGGCCCTTTCAGCCTTTCAGAATTTCCAACAGGGTGGAGAGAGACTGCCAGAGGGGACAGCCACTGACGCCTGGGTCTACGGTCTTGTTTTGTTCACAAAATACCATGTATCTCTAGTCCTGAAGGCTGAAAGGTGAAAGCTTCTCTTCCAGCTGAGCTCGGAAAGTCCCCCCACAATCCTTCTTTCTCAGCTTTCCCAAACTTTAGTGAGGGGTAGGAACAGAAAAAAGGCAACAGAGCAGATAAATCTCAAAGGCCAGGAGAGAAAACTAAACAAAGCTGCAGGGAATGGGCCCGACAAATGGTAATAGTAAAAGGACCCAGGACCCTAAAAGGATGGTAAGCCTGGGAAGGCAGTCAACACAGACTCTCTAGACGTGGGGTGTTGGTGAAAAAGATCAGTATGACCAGCCCCCCAGAGATAGAGGGTCACAGAAAGCATGGACACCAGATCCCCATGCAAGAATGGATGGTGACCTGGGACAAGCAAGCGCAGTCTTCTTAAAAGCACTAGCCACCATGTCTCCCGAAGCCACAGGTGGCATGCCTCTGCCTGTACTCTGAGGTTCTACCAAGCAGCCAAACCTGGTGAACTTGTGGCCACCACACTGTATACTGTCAAGTTCTGAAGGAATGCTGGTAATTATCACTGTGAACCCAGAAGAGCCCGTGAGGATCTGGCCTGAACTAACTAGCTCGCTGCAAAACTCAAAACCTAATCAACAACGAACTAGAACACGGAGCAGCTTCCTTTCCGAATCAAGTCTCTGCCACCATCCCTTCCTAGGATCTGGCTTGGACACTCTGCAATTCGAAGAAAACCAACGATTTCCCCTCCACGTCTGGTTAACCTCCAATTGTCTTATCTTTATAGTGGGGCTCATTTCACAGGGATGCCTGTATATTTTGAACGTCAGTAAAACACATCTCGATACTCATTAGAAGTCGATTCCAGCCCGGCGTGGTCGTGCCCAGTCAGTAATTACAGCACTTAAAAGCAGGAGGATGAGGAGTTCAAAACTATTCTGAGATACAGAGTTCGAGGCCAGCACGACCCACAAGGGACCCTGTCTCAACGAAACAAAACAGTGACTCTCCCCTACTGCCCGGGCAGGTACCATGATGGACAGTGAAGCACAAGCATGAAGAGTCCGGAGCAGGGGGCTAAGGGTTGCAGAAACCAACAACTGAGCTTTGGTTTTCAAATGCCAGCCAGCGCTCAGGTACCTTAGACTTCGCGCAGCTAGGGATTCTGGGATGCGGACCGCTCGCTGAACTGGGGTACCCAGGGGTCAAGAGCATCATCCTGTTAACACCCGTCCCCAGCCCCTCTGGGACCCAACGCGCCGATGCAGCCCCGGGTCCGGTCCCAGGCGCGCACTCACTGGGCGGAGGGGAATATCTGCCGGGCTCCTGTATCCACGCCGCTCCATCTTCGGAATTTTCCGACTTGACCGAGGCGGTCTCGAAGGGCTTGACGAGAGGCCCGGGACTGTGCGCTTCCCGGACGCCGTGTCCCGGCAGCAGCAGCGGCCGCAGGGCAGCGCTAGCCGAGGTGCAGTCGGGTGGCACCGCGGGCGACTCCTTGGGCGGCTTCTTGTCGGACATGAGCGCCTCCACGCTGAAGGGCAGGCTGGAGACCTTGACCCTGCGCTCCTCCACGCCGCCATCGGCACCCCCAGGCCCCGGGCCCGGGCCGGCCAGCATCGCGGGGCCCTCCTCGTCTGACGAAAACAAGTCACTGCCTTTGGCCGGAGAAGCCATGACTTTCTGCGCCGTCTAGCTCTCGGCGCACGACTCCGCTGGCAACTTGCAAGCCAAGACTCCAACTTTTTGGGGGGGAGCCGGCAGGGGCGCGCCGGGAGCCCAGCCCGTCCACGGAGGGGAAGTGGGATACTCGGTTCAGCCAATTGGCGGCGGCTCTGCTCCTGACGCCACGGACGCTCGCCTCTGATTGGCTCTCTCTGGAGAGGCTGGGGTTCTCTACCCCACCCCACCCCGTTTGAAATAAATTAGGAGTTAATTACAGGAGCAGTCAGCAGAGTTGTTATTAGGCGATCCCTCAAGGGTTATAATCGCCCAAACTGAAAAGTCCAAGGCGTAATTAAAGCCGATTGTTTAAAGAGGAAGCTTGCCGAGTCCTCTTTCTTCTGTCTTTTAACCCCTCTTTAAAGTGTACCTGGTGCCCATCCCACACGCTCCCGCCTGAGAACGGTGGAAATCCGCAGATGACATTCCTGGAACTTTTATAACGCTCCTACTATGAGCACAAACTAGTGTAACTAGTGTAACTTTCTAACTATAGTGGAAAACAGTGGCCGGCATCTTTGCTAATGGAAATGGTTTAGGCACGATGTTTAGAAGCATCTTGTCTTTGGAAAGTGTTCCAAGACATTAGCTGTTACTTTAACTCAGTCCTCAAGAAAAGGGACCCAGGATAAGGGAGGCTGAGATGTGGTCAAGGAATACCCAACTAATCTCTCTCCTCCCCTCTCTTCCCTTTCTTTTCTTTTCCTTTAAAATAGGCTCTTGTTCTCCAGCTTGGAGTAGCTTAGAAGTCGCTCACTATGTGGCCCATGGCCCAGGACAGTCTTGAACTTGCCTCTGGCCTCTTCCAGTGGCCAGTGTTGAGTGTTGCGAATATAGGTGTGTGTCAGCACACCTGGCGCCCATTGATTCCTAGTGGCTAATTTATACAAATAGTCTCCGTTTCTTCCTCTCTCCAAACAGGACTAGTTTTAGAAACTGAAAGTGCGTGTATTTTCTTGCCCCCCTGAATCTCCTCTCTAGGTGAGTGCAAATGTGTGTCTTTTGAGCTTGTGTCTGCCATTGGGGTTCAGGTGCCAGCAGTGCCTTGGGAGGGATGGGCAGGGGAGAAGGGAACTTGTGACATTTGGTGTCTTTATTCTTCCTGCAAATCTTGGAAATAACAGGGTTCAAGTTTGCAAACCCCAAGCCTGAATATTTTTGGGGAAAGGACATCTCACCTGTTTTGATTTTTTAAAGTTGCATGCCTACCCTTACCCCACCCTAAATTGAGGACAGTCCTACAGCATCGGTAACCAGCTGCATCAAGGCACTGAAGAGAGTTTTGAGACAGAGGCCTGGAATGGTTCTGAGCCCAGCCCGCAGCCAGCAGTAGCAGACAGATGGCTTCAAACGACCCATTTCAGGCCTCGCAAGCTTTTCCTATATCCAAAAGACCATTCCGTGGTGAGGGAAAGAGAATCCTCATCAGCCCAGGTCCAGAAACAGCAAATGCTTCCTAATCAGTTCCTCCAGCACGGAAGGGAAGGACCACGGTTTGAAACTGTTTAAATGGCCAAAGCTTGGCAGGTACCTTCCAGTTCAGGAGTTCAGAAACTTGACCTCCTAGACTTACAGAGCCTTAAGCTCTTTACAGAGCCTGAAGCAGTGTCCTTCACCCCAAACGTTTGCTGAAGCCAAACTTCACTGGTCTGAAGAGACCCAAGGGGGGGGGGACTTAGAAGACAAAAGCCTTCAGCAGATACTTCAGTTCAGATTTGGAAAAGCTTTTTAAAACTTAAGTTCTAAACGATCTTCTAAAAAGAACCTTTGGAGCTTTCTCCTACCACAAGATACAAGCACTTTGTTGTTGTCGTTGCTGGAAGCTCAGCAAAAGCCTGAAGACTATGACAGCTATCTGGAGATGCATACATTCTCCCTGGAGTCGTATCTGATGATAGGAATCTCAAATACAATACAGGTAAATCCAGATTAAGTTCTGTGTCTTCTCGATGTGTGAGGCAAGACGCGGGGTTATAGATTTTGGAAGCAAATCTAAAATTCGTTTAGCCCTCAGTTGCCAAAGTGTACAGTAAAATAAAGTTCACGTTTCAGTTAGGCTGAACCCAGCCAATGCTTTATAAATAATCCAAAACCTCATCCTTAAAACGTGTCCGTGTAGGGTCACAGGCTGATTCCTAGGAAGTTTAAAAAAGAAAAGGGGGGATCAATTCCACTGAAATGCCTTTATTTTCATTTAATTCCGTCAGAGGAAAACGCAGGCTCTCCCTCACTATTTTGGGGAAATGATAAGACACAGAAAGATATAGTGGGGAGAAAAGGAATATTTAGTATTGCTCTCCAGGGTGCCAAGCTCTGGTCATGAACAGGACGGTCATGAACAGGACGCATGACCAAGGAGACATGGCGATCCGCATCCCCATGCCAGGCGCCTCCTCCCCAACTCTGCTAGGGTGGGGACTATGGGGTTAAAGAGCCTGAACACGGGGTTAGCCCTTCATGGAAAGCCCCAATCTACTGCAGAGTTTTGCATACCCTCCGAATATTTTATTCATATCTCCGTGGCTCAGAAGTAAATATCAGTCATTCCTCCGGATAGACTTTGTGGGAATTAGCTTTCAGTAGGCTTCATAAATTGTGGTGGATGTAGGGAATTATTTTGAAATGATCTTGTATATCAAAAGCAGCATTAATTTATTCAACGCTTTCTTTGTCTCAGGTATCCGAAAATAAGGAGCCATCACCGGCCTTCACCGACCCTGAGACAGGTACTTTGTAAAATCCCTGAGTAGAGATTTTCACAGTCTATAAAAGATGCAGGTTTGGGTGTCTTTCCAGAGCGGAGGACGGGCTTTTGACACCTCGGACTCAGACACGCACTAAACTTTAACCCCGGGGTGGTTAGAATAATGTATATGCAACTTTAATACTTGAAGCCGTAAAAGAGGGGTTCCAACCAGAATCCAGCCACCAAGAAGCGTCACCTTTACACCTTGCCCAAGAGCCGAACTTGAGCAGAATCTCATTTGCTTTTCAAACACATCAGGCTGAGACTGTATCTCTGTCTAACCAAGGGAAAGCCTCGGAAGCTGCCCAATCATGCAAATAGGAGATGAGACACACTCGAATTCCCCTTGGGCCTAAGCTTGCACGTTCCCGAGTTCCCCACACCCCTGAAGCGTGTCGCTGGAACCCGGACCCTACGTGGAGCAGACGCGGAAGCGCGCCCCGGACTCCAAGGTGAAGGCACTCGTCGCAGGCTGTGAAGCGCTGAGCACCAACCTGGGAGTTTGCAACCCCGAGGACAGATCGCCGGATCCCAGTGGCTAGGAGGGCCCGGGGGAGGGGCAGAGAAGGCTGTAGACGGGCCAGGGCTGCGGGTAGGCGCCAGGCGCGGGGAGATGAAAGGCGGGCTCCGGGGGAAGGGGCTGCGCCGGGTGACCGGCTCCAGCCGCGCCGGGCGCCCCGCCCCCGCTGCCCGGGGCAGAGGCGGCTGCCCGCGCCGGAGCCGCGTTAATTGCTCTCGGCCGGCACTCAGCCTGCGCGGAGCCAGGACAACCTCGCTCCAGGAGGAATGACAATTCGCCCTAATGGGACAACCTCACTCCCGGAGGAGTGACAATTCCTTCTAATGGGCCGCTTGTTAGAGGCCTATTCTCCGAACCCGGGTATCAGAAGCGGGCAGACAAATGGGCGCCAAGGGCCGCCAGGAATTCCACCACTGCCCTCCACTCCGCGGACGTTCGCTGTGTGACTTCGGGCAAAAGATGGCTCCTCTCGGAGCTCACTTTCCTCACCTGAGCGACGGGAAGAAGGGGATAGGGCAGATCATACCACCAACTGGGCAGACAAATCCCCAGGCAGCTGGAGCAAACCCCCCTGCGAGTGACTCAGCAGGGAAATTGAAGTGGATATTCAGGGTGGGAGCTGTGTTTCTTTAGCCCTTGTTCACTTGCTTAGGACGCTTAACAAAGGGCTGCAGGGGAAGGGCTTTGACTACAGCCCTACCTAGATTACCAAAGGCTTCAGAAAAGGTGTTTTGTTGACCAGTTGAAGTTGAGTGGCAGGCAAGAGAGGGGCTTGAGAGGTCAGTCCCACCCTGTACCCCTGGAAGAGGTCCAGGACAAGGGTTCGTGAACAAAAAAGCTGCACCGCTGCCGGATCTGGAGCCTGGAGAGAGAATGGCCAGTCCTTGGAGGCTTCACTTCACATTGGTTCAAATGTGACCGTGGCCAAGAAGGAGTGAGCCCTGGTTCTGAGCCTTCGCTAGCAGAACCCCTTCTTGCCATCTGTCACCACTGCCTTCTCCATTTCCTCTTTCATAACAGAGCGATGCCACATGCTTGGGATCCTAGAATGGGGCAAGGTGAGACAGGAGAATTGCTGTAAGTTCAGGCCCAGTTTGGGCTACATGAGACCCCCCCCATCTCCAAAAGCCTAAGGAGAAACAACAAATGAGCCCTTTAGTGTATAACCTCTAGGCTTGCTGAGTGAGAAGTAACAACACCGCAGAGTACAGCTTTGCCCCCAAAGAGCTATTAGCTTTAAAAGGGGTTGAGTCATGTACCCCTGTAAGACCGTGCCAGTCACCTTACCTTTGCAGCACCAGGGCTGTCACTTGTAGTGTGGTAGCATTCCTCAGATGTGGGCTAAGTTGCTCTTCCTGGTAAGCAGTGATGCGTGCTGGAGGTCTTGAGTGCAGAGATGCAAGACTGTTGAGCCCTGGTCGTAGGTGCCTGTCTCTGCAGAGATCTCACCCCTATCTCTAAGGAGACAGAAGAACTAAAGGAAAGCAAAAGAGGTTAGAAAGAGCAGACCATGTCTCCCAGCCCCTGGGCACAACTTCCTGACAACTTCCCCAGTCTCTGTCTGCTTTGGACAGGAGCAGTACTGCAGCTCAGATCTTTTTGCAAGGGGGGGGACGACAAACAAACAAACAAATAGGAACAAACCACAAACCACCTGAAAGGTAGTTCTAGGACAACATTGTGTCATTGCAGCTATGGGGAAACCAACTGGACCACTGAGGATGGTACTTAAGCACATCTCACACAAGTCCCAGCTCCCATCCTCTAGGCCAGAATAACTACCAGAATGGCCTTTGTAATATTTTAGTGTTTGCTTTCATTACTGGCCTACAACCTCAATCCCCAAGACAAGCTTTTCAGCTGGGTCAGTAAATGTCAGCTCCTTTCTTGTTTCTTAAACAACCCTATGGCGTGGGGGCCCATGTTCCTTCTCACGAAAAAGGAAGCTAAAGCACTCAATTAGTGTGGAGATGTCAGTCAGGGTTTGGCTGACTCTAAAATTTATGTATCTCAATTCCAAGGCAACCTTGCTGCACAGGCAGAGGAGACTGAAACTGGAATGGCTTGCAGCATTGAAGTATTTATGATTTCCACCCCCACCCAGCTTAATAGATAGGCTGTTAGTCTGAGAAGGGCTTAAATAACGAAAAGAGAACCCTGGTTTGTGGATTACCGGTGGCTTAATAGGAATCTCAAACATTTTATTCAGTTGTATCTGTGTTCTTTTGTATCAAAACAAGGGAAGGAAAAAGATGGTTAGGGAGGTCTCTAATGGTCACAATTACACTTTTTAATTAAGTAAAATAGAATGCTGAAACAGTATGGTGACCCGCATCTGTAACCCTAGCACTCAGAAGGCTGAGGCAGGAGAATTTCCTTTAGTTCTAGGCCAGTCTAAGTGTCCAGAAAGACCCTACCTAATTTTTTAATTTGTTTTTTGTTTTTTTGAGATAGGGTTTCTCTGTAGCTTTGGAGCCTGTCCTGGAACTAGCTCTTGTAGACCAGGCTGGCCTTGAACTCACAGAGATCCATCTGCCTCTGCCTCCGGAGTGCTGGGATTAAAGACATGCACGCACCACCACTGCCTGGCTCCTACTTAAAATTAAAAAAAAAAAGTCCTATTCTAGTTGCTTTAGCCCATATCCCTTGTTCTATTCTGAGAACGAAGGAGATTGGAAGTAGTTATTCTGAATTTGTTAGTTATTTGTAGATGAAGAGGTTGGCATATGGAGCTGGGCTCAGACGTGCTAGCCTTCAGATCTCTTTGGGTAGAAAGACTCTCCTAGGCTCTCTAATAGGATGGGGTGCATCTCAGCAGCAGAGAAGACTCTGGGTTTCATCCGTAGAAACCACACACGTTGAACTTTGCATCACATCATGAGGTGCTTTAGCGTGGCAGAGCTCTTTCCCAGTCAAGACTTCCCTTGCAGCCGGGCAGTGGTGGCAC
>JAQHUG010000005.1:2433840-2458987 GCA_028555095.1 Dicrostonyx torquatus
AAAAAGAAAAAAGAAAGACTTCTCTTGCCTCTCAGACACACCAAGGCAAGGATATCTCATCCCTAACCTCCTTCCTTCCTCACTCTGTCTGCCTGTGGAGGCAACTGCAGCCCCCCCTTCCCCAAATTCAGTTCTGAGGTCATGGAAGGAAGTGGGACCTGAAGTTGTCTTGTGTCTCCCTTCCTTGGGGACCTTCTTTGGGCCTGAATACAAGGTGACCTGATTAGAAGGAGGGTAGGACTTGTCATGAGGAAGGAAGCCAGCACTGTGCCCAGTGTGCCCAGAAGAATCCCAAGCATAGTGCAACAAATAAACAGTGACTGAGCCTGCCCCAGGGAAGGAATCTTTGCCCTATCTGGTGTGAACCTGGAAGGAGTTTTTGCCCTCACTGGTGTGAATCTGGAAGGAGTCTTCACCCTCACTGGTGTGAACCTGGAAGGAGTCTTCGCCCTCACTGGTGTGAACTTGGAAGGAGTCTTTGCCCTCACTGGTGTGAACCTGGAAGTAGTCTTCGCCCTCACTTGTGTGAACCTGGAAGGAGTCTTTGCCCTCACTTGTGTGAACCTGGAAGGAGTTTTCGCCCTCACTGGTATGAACCTGGAAGGAGTCTTTGACCTCATTGGTGTGAAGCTGGCATTTTAAGGACTGAGCCAGCCCCATGAGCGGAATATTTGCCCTCATTTCTGTGTTTCAACAATTACAAGATCAATCTGTGTTGGATCCACAAGGTCTCTAGACTCTTAATGTTCACTGTAGCCCCCAGAAAGGTGCTACTCATTTTATAGCTGGAGAGTCTGTCACCTGCTCAAGGTTGAAGCAGCATTTGACCTCAGGCAAGACTGAGGCTCCAGATGGGAATTAGCTTCTCTCTCTCTCTCTCTCTCTCTCTCTCTCTCTCTCTCTCTCTCTCTGGGATTGCACACAGCTGTCCCTATGTTAGCAATATCCTGGTCTTGCTGGAATTCCATATTTTCTAGAGGAAAAGGTGTTTTTATAATCCTTTTTGCATCTCTCATTAATTTATCTGTCTCTCTGTTTCTCCATCTGCCTGCCTATCTGCCTATCTATCTCACTACCTACCTATCTACCCACCTACCTATCCACGTACCCATCTATAGTCTATCATGTATCTATCCACCCAACAATCTATCTACTCACCCACTGATCGATTATCGATTGATCTATCTATCTATCTATCTATCTATCTATCTATCTATCTATCTATCTATCATCTGTATATGTTTATGTATGTGTGTCATGGCGAATGAGGGGTGTGTCTAAAACCTTTGCCAAAAATCTGGGCAAATGAAAGATGACAAACTGGGCACTCTACAGGACCCCAGACATCTGCACATGTATTGCATCACCACTCCTTACCCACTGCCCTTTCATTTGTTACTTATTTTGTATGTGTGCGAGTGCAGAGTACAACCTGTGTGTGTCACTTCTTATTCCTTTCATCCTATCTGTTCCTGGACTCGAGCTCCAGTTGTTAGGCTTGGCGGTAAGTGCCTTTGCTTTGCTGAGCTCTCTCTCCAGCCTGTCTTTCTGTAAGTTAAAGTACCCCAATGTATTAAGAGATGGCACCTGACATCTCCAGGGTCTGCTTCCCCTGCCGCTTCCTAAGCATTTACCGTGTGGCCAGACACTGATGGAAGCACGGGGTCCAGACCAATTCACTAAACCTCACAACAGCCCTATTAGGGCATTGCTAATACTGTCTTCACTTTGCTCACAGGAAACCCTAGCTACTTATAATTTCTCTTTTTTAATTGTGTTTGTTCAGGTGTCTGTTCTCTCTCCATCCTTACCTGGCCTTCCTCACACAGAGAAAGAAGAGTCACCACAGTTGAAACAGGAGACCAGAGTAGGTGGAATTCTACACAAAGGATATTTCAATGATTCAGGGCTCAATGAGTTTTCCAAACTTGAACTGTAGTTAAGCCTTCCTGCTAATGATAATATAAGTCACAGATTTAATATCTTCTGTGTATTGTAACTTAATCGAAGTGGTACATTTTCCCTTTACTGCTCTGCCATCGTTTGCAGCTTTAGGCAAGTGAGTTTAGGCAGAGGCTCTAGATCAAGAAGTAGGGTCTGAACTCCTGTGTGACTTGGAACTCACTGGCTAGGTGACTTGGAACAGGTCATTCTCCTTGCTGAGTCCCCCATCCCTGTCACTGGTCAAGCCAGGTTTGGTAGCCAGGAGTGTTGTGCCTAAGCTTCTGGGATAGAGAAGAGAGCAAGGAGAAGAAGTGGGGGAGAAAAATCCACCTCCCGGAATGCTGTGTCTGAAATATGGCTGATGAAGGTTTCCAAGAGGTGGGAGAAGCTGCATGGAGAACCCAGTGGTTGACTCAACGGTTGATCTGGGTAGGCTGAAGTTTCAGCTTTATCCTACAGCAGGGCAGCCGTGTGTCTTCAACAGTCCACCCACTTCTCTGAGCCAAGCCTCATTCTCCCAATCAGAAACTGAGGGCTAATAATCCCTCTCTCAGGAGGATTAAATGGGATTGTGGATATAAAATATAAGGAGCGCAATTAATCCTCCCTCCTTGCCTGTTGCCAGGCTCACATGTGAGTCAGCAGATGAGTGACCTGGAAGGAAACACGTTCGGTCCATCATCGTGATGCAATTAGAGCCAACACTGTTGGTGTGGACAATGGTAAGAGGCTTATGAAAGTCATGCTTGCTCAAAGTCCCCGGGGCCTTTGGGCAGCACAAGAAAGCTTTGCCGAAACTGCCACACAAGTCTTCCCCAGACCAAGTCACATGACAGTGGTGGCAACAAAGGCACCCCAAAGGCAATGGTCCTCATCCCTTCTTCTGAGTTCAGGAGACTAAAACGTCACCTCCACAGTGACTGAACCCTTGGCTTCCACATCCAGAAGAGTACAGAATGTGGCTGCAGAATCCATCCCTCCTTCCACTTTCCTTACTTTCAGAGCAATTGTATGGCCTGCCTTCTGCTTCATGAGTTTGTTTTTGGTCTTTAAGATTCTAATTTATTGAAAGATAAACATTAATTAAACAACCCCATGGGCTCTGGGATAAGGTCAACAAATGATTGTCTAGAGACAAGGGAACAGTTGTGTTGATGCCTAAAATGTGGTAATATTGATTTACAGCATTCGAAAAGGGCAAGTCTGGTTGGAATCCTGTCCTGTATCTACCCGGATAGATGGCCCTGGGCAAGATATGTCCTGTATCAGAACTTTGGATCCCTTATCTGTAAAATGTGGTGATTATTCTTACCTCCCAGGTTTACAGGGAGACTTTGTGATAGAGATGATAGAGGATGCCATTGTAGTTTGTTGTTGTCATTATTAATGATCACTGCAGCAGATGAGGGAGGGTGTGCATCTGATTGGATATATGGAATTGTTAGTATCTTAGTAAACAATGGTGGAGGAGTTGGTCAAGACTCTAGTCTAGTTTTCCTTAGATCCAGTTATCTCAAAGCTTGCTACTTTCAAAGGAGGAATTGCAAAAGAGGAGAAGGAGTCTTTGAAAGTGGAATTCTGGTTAAAAGTCACATTGTTTCTCTCCATTTAGCCAGCTCATCTTCAATGAATAGCTGTGTTGATTATCACTTCCCCAGCAGAGGGAATCGTAATGGACCCTCC
Organism: Dicrostonyx torquatus; assembly: GCA_028555095.1. Taxonomy (NCBI): domain Eukaryota; kingdom Metazoa; phylum Chordata; class Mammalia; order Rodentia; family Cricetidae; genus Dicrostonyx; species Dicrostonyx torquatus. The sequence goes on from JAQHUG010000005.1 coordinate 2,437,468, forward strand.
AGACTGCAGGCAAAACTAAGATGTGTGATAGAAACAAGGCAGGAAGATGTTTCCAAATTTTCTTCTTTTCATGAGTCATGCAAGGCATTGACCGATGGGCTATTTTCTCTTTCTTTCTGCCTATTTTCCCCTTGGCTTGTCCAGCCACTGTTTTATTTTGTTTTAGACACTGTCTTGCCAATCCCAGGCTGGCCTCAAATTCACCACCTGTCCTCCTCCTTCCTGGATTATGGTCACTACCCAGATGACCCCTGCCCTTGAGAATCTGTCACTATTGGAGGGGCACATATGAGGTTCCAGGTTTAATACTCAGTACTATTTTTTTTTTTAAAAAGCAAACAATTGTATATGAACCTCCCCTCCAGTGGAAATCCAGATATGTCAAGTGCCCGGATTCCATAAATGATGTCAAAAGTATGAATTCCATCTGAGGAATTCTTTTCTCCCAGTTAGAGCTGTCCTGGAAACAACATACACCATCTCAATAAGTTGCCAAATGTTAAAAATTTGGAATGCTTTCCACAGGAATCTAGAATTCTGGCTTCTCTGCATCCTTCTGAGATGGACAGCCCTAGTCTGGAGAGACAGAACCTGCAGGTGTTATCTACCCATCCCAGGAGAATGCAAGAGCCCCTGGGATACAAAGAACGCTGTTCTAGAAGGTTCAGGGTGTGTTGGAACCCAAAGGAGCACCTGCCTATTCACCCTTGAGAGGCGGGAAGGCTGCTTTGAAGAGGTGGCCTTCTCAGGCTGAGCTTTGGAAGACCGCCAGATCGAGAAGGGTCTCCGGACCCAGAGGGAAGGATCTGTACACGGGCAAGCAGAAGGGACGGGTCTGTGTACTTGACTATACAGAGAGTGTGGCGGGAGTGATGAAGTCACTCAGCGGCTGCTCTTGCAGTTGACCAGCTCGTTCCTTGCACGCTGAAGCTCACACTGCCTGTGACTTCAGTTCCAACAGACCCAACACCCTGTTTGGCCTCCCCAGGCACCGCATGGACATGGTTCACAGATAGTCATGCAGGCAAAAACCCTGACACATAAATAATATTCAATTCAATTTTTAAAAATCTTTTAAGAGGAGAGAATATGGACAAAATAGGTGTGTGCAGGTGTTGGAAGCAATCCAGAAGGCCCTCGAGAAATACAAAGAGTAAAATCCCCCCCTTTTCTCCCTCCCCTTCCCTTTTTCCTTTCTTTCCACCATGTTCTGTCAAATAACTCTTTTAGAATTTCAAAACTAATAGACATTTGTGTATGCTAGCAGGAAAACAAAAACCGTGCAAACAGTCAAGTCTCCTTCTTCCCATTCCGCCCTCTAGGATAACCAGTGTGAACATTCTCCTGTGTGTTCTCATCCACCTCTGCCCAGCAGACATAAAGCTACACGCGTGAACATGGAAGGTGAGAACTCATGATGCCTCTGTGTGCACGTCTGTGTCATCTGCTTTTTTTTACTTCATGGCTTAGATAACTGATCAATTTCTTTCTTTCTTTCTTCCTCTTCCTTCCTTCCTTCCTTCCTTCCTTTTCCTTTTCTTCTTTTTTTAAATTTTTTGGTTTTTCAAAACAGGGTTTCTCTGTGTAGCCCTGGCTGTCCTGGAATATTCTGTAGACCAGGCTGACCTCAAACTCAGAGTTCTATTTGCCTTTGTCTCCCAAGTGCTGGGATTAAAGGTATTCACCGTCACTGCCCAGCTGATATCACTTTTGTTGATGTAAACCTAACCCATTCTTTCTCTAGTCTCTGTTACAGATATAACAAAGTCATTTAACCTTTCCTCCATTGTTGAACTTCATTTATTTATTTTTTTGTCCTTTTTTTTTTTGCTAGGGTCAATAATTTTGTAAAACTTTTTGTATGTTACCTCTGTACTTGTATATGTATTTATATATGTATACATACATACATACATATACATATACATACATATATACATATATACATACATATATATATTTGAGGTTGCTGGGAGCCCATTAGCCCATTATGTGTATTTTTGACCAGAATAGGCCTTGCTCTGTCATTTTTAAAGCCCTATTCCTTTGCATGTTCCCACCATAGCCTCCAGCTCTCCCCAGGCTCTGCCAGCCTGGAGATCATCCCTCCACACACCAGGCCAGTGCTCTGCCATTGAGCTCAGCTCCACCTCCGGCCCTATTGCTCCGTTATCATTTCTGTCAAGGGTGATTTTTGAGCCAGCGGTTATCAGTAGGGCTCCTTATTATACCCCTCTGGTGGGAGACATTATGGAACACACTGGAAACAATCCACATTATTGAGGAGGCATCTGTGGTTGCTGAAGAAGCCAGAGAAAAACACTGGGATGAGAGAGAGCGGAGAGAAGTGGGTCAGAAAGAAATAGAGAAGAATACCAGGCTGGCTGCTTCCTGTAGTCTCGGGACTTGGAAAGCAGAGACACGACAGTCGCTGAGTTCTGACTTGAGTTGTCACACACACACACACACACACACACACACACACACAAAGAAAGAAACCAGTCCCTCCTGAGGACAGAGGGATCCCTACTGCCAGCCAGGTCATGGAAATATAGTGTGCCCCGTCTTCATGTCCTTGTGTATATGTTTCTCATGTCCCCTAGTGCTCCCAACCCCATACCTCTCCTGGAGTTCTGTCTCAACAGCCTTAGTGCCTGGAGCCTAGGCAGCAGGCTGCTTCAATCAGAGAGCTGGCTCTCTCTTGCTCAGGACCTAGATGACTAGACTGCTCAGGACAGGCATGCTGCCACACCGCCACATAGGGCAGATTTAGAGCCTTTGTTAAGAGATGTATTTATTTCATGTGTATGAATGTCTTGCCTGCATATATGTCTGTACACCATATACATGACTGGTGTCAGGTCCCCTAAAGCTGGAGTTACAGGTGCTTGTGAGCCACCATATGGGTATCCGAGAACTTTTCTCCCTGTTTTCCTCTGTTCCTTTGTTTCTTTTTGTCTCTATCTTTCTCCCCAAACTCTAGAAATGAACAACAGACCCATCATTATCTCCTGCAGTGTCTTCATGACACTGGGAGTCTTGGAGCTACCTTACTCTAAGGAGTGGTCCCCTGTAGCAGCTGCAGAGGAGGACCACAGATTGCCAACAGCCTGAGTGTTTGTCTAGCTGCCTGCTTGGTTCAGTAGAGGCTGATAAACCCTTCCTGTCAATAGGTCCATCCGTCTTTGAGACCTGCACAGACTAGAATGTAATCACCTCAGACGCAGTTACCAAGATGTCTTCCCCTTCTCGTTGTATAGCTCTGGCTAGCCTGAAACTTACCATGTGGACCATGCTGGCCCTGAATTCACAGAGATCCACTAACCTCTGCCTCTGGAGTACTGGGCTTAAGGGCACAGAGCCATCACACTCGGCTCCCTCACTGTGTCTTCAGCAGTCAGCTGCATCTCCATCCAGACTTACAGGTATCAGGCAGAAATCTTCCTTCCTTCCTTCCTTCCTTCCTTCCTTCCTTCCTTCCTTCCTCCCTCCCTCCCTCCCTCCCTCTCTCCCTTCTTTCCTTCCTACCTGCCTCCCTTCCTCCTTTCCTCTCTTCCTTTTCTTTTCAGATTTAGATTCGAAGGTGAGTGGTAAAATAAAATTTAATTACCCATTGACAGTACAAGCTCAAACCAAATGCAGAGTCCTCTTGAAGGAAGCAGTTCCCATCTTCTAGCTCATCAGCTCTGACCTGGACATCACTACCAAGGAAATGATGGGCTATGCAACCCTGAGGAAGTCACCTGACGGTTCCAATCCTGTTTTCTCCTGCTCAGAGTGCACTAGCACTATCTTGGAGGACTTGTTGGGAGTGTGAGCATAGCAACTGAGAACAAGAGCTTGGCTGTTCTTGGCACACAGTAGGCACTTATTAAATGCAAGTCATTTTGGAAACGATCCTCTGAAATCATTCTCTGAGACCAGCTGACTGTTAAAGCAGAAAGGGTGATGGGAATCACCCTGCTCCATGTCTCAGGCTGGCTCTCGGTTGCCTAGGTGATGCTTCGCCATGCAAATCCAGGCCACTGTGCAGCCTGCCAGGCTCCTGTGCTGTGTGGGCACATGACGGAGTCAATCTGGTTGCCCTGACATCAGGGATGTTGACTCTGGCTGCTTGACTGGGGTGGTTGAGGCAGAGGGCTTCACTCTGAGGGTGACCGAGAGCTTGAAGCCAGCTGACGATACTGTAAACAAACAAGTAAGCAATAGAATTTCAAAGAATAATATTTAGCTGGATTTAACAGCAGCAGCAGCAAACAGAGGTCAAGGAGATGGGAATTCCTCGGATGTGTGTAAATGGAATGGAAAAGGGGAAGAAGGACGGAAGCGGGGAAGGGACACAGCGCACGCTCTCTGGGCTCCCTACTATTTTTCGTATGCTTCTCATTACCAGGGAGAAAGCCAGGCCACACACGGGCAGAAGAGAAACCCTGAGGACAGAAAAGCCACTGGGGATGTCTGTGAGCCTGTTTTCTGGATCTCAAACATTCCATTACTTTTATATTTAATTAAAATAAAAACCATTGAGTCACAATCTGTGGGCACAAACACTTCATTGCTGCGGTGCCCAGTGGAGGGCATCATTCTTGTGGGCCCTGGGACAAGACACTGGCAGTTTCAAGTTCGAGTTATATTCCTAAAATGCTTTCCATATCAATCCTATATGGTTTGCATCTAGTTAGAATCTGGGCAATGGTTTTAATGAGGCTTTCTTTGTGGGCTCATTCAGTGAAGCGATGTACGGAGGCACGTGGTCACTACTCCACAGCCCTGAGCTCACGTCACTGTTTCCACTCTAAGTGGGGAAACTGAGGCTTACAGCAAGGAAGCTGTTTTCTCGGGCTCGGTCAGCTGTTATCAGTGTGAAGTTGGTTCCAGACTTTAGTTTCCCAAGTTTAACTTGAATTCTTTTCCTAGCATCACAGCTGCAGCCAAAAATAATTCATTTTCTTGGAAAATGCCTGCTTCCAGATTCTCCCAGGCATTACGAGGACCAAGATAGCAGTATTTACACACCATCTCCAACATGAGGCCAACCCTTTCAGCAGCTCGTAAAGGAGACCCACATAAAAATATCCTAGTTTCTCTGCCCCTCACATTCTCTTAGTCAACCATGCACTTTCATTGTTAGGAAAAATGCAAGTATCGTAAAAACAATCTGGCAAGAAAACAACCCCAAGAGCTGGTTTGGGGTGGAAAGCCCAAATCCTTGCTCCCAAATCACTGCCCCCTGGGCTATCCACCTAGTCCTTGTCTCTCTGTTCTTTTTCTCCTTTAATAAGAATGCTCGTCTGCCACTGTCCCCTCCTCCTGTGGCCACAGTGGCCCTTTGGGGACAGATGAAGTTCACTGTTCTGTCACAAGCCTGCTTCTCTCTCTCTCTCTCTCTCTCTCTCTCCCTCTCTCTCTCTCTCTCTCTCTCTCTCTGACTCAGCTGTAAAAATGTGCTCCAGGCAAAATCTTGGCATATGACATCTCCTCTCAGAGGTGACTGCTGGAGTTTTAGAAACTCTCCCTCTCTTTCTTTCTTTCTTTCTTTCTTTCTTTCTTTCTTTCTTTCTTTCTTTCTTTCTTTCATTACAGATACTATTAGAAAGAGAAATGACAAGGTCAAAAATTTTCTGCTGGAATCCACTAGTTTGCCCCATGGGTTTTGTCCCATTAGCCTACTTTGCTGTTTCCAGGCTCTTCATGAGCAGATTTTTGGGGATCAAAGTGATCGTGGCCTTCAGGGGAGATGTATCTTTGTTCTCCCTTCAATAAACATTCCCTGAGTGCTGCTGTGCACCAGACACTGCCCTGACAAGAACAACAGCAGGTAAGTCTACCATGGCTCTGGGACTATGGCACCAGTGTATATGGTGACACACGGACAGGCATACTGTATGTGTCCGGCATGGCCCTGGGACTATGGTACCAGTGTATACGGGGACACATATGCAAGCACACTGTATGTGTCCGGCATGGCCCTGGGACTATGGTACCAGTGTATACGGGGACACATATGCAAGCACACTGTATGTGTCCGGCATGGCCCTGGGACTATGGTGCCAGTGTATATGGTGACACATATACAAGCACACTGTATGTGTCCGGCATGGCCCTGGGACTATGGTGTCAGTGTATATGGTGACACACGGACAGGCACACTGTATGTGTCCGGCATGGCCCTGGGACTATGGTGTCAGTGTATATGGTGACACACGGACAGGCACTGTACATAGTAATAGATGAGGAAGAGCTTTAGTTTGCTTTATGTGGCTGGAGTAGATTGAAGTTGTAGGCACTAGGGTTCTAACTTTAAGTTAGATGGCCTATGAGGACCTTCCAGGAACTGGACAAGGCTAAGTGGAGGAGAGCCGTGAGGAAGAGGAGCACGTAGGAAGGCTACAAAGGAGCATGCCAGGTTGGGAGTGTATAAACAAGGCCTACTGTCAAGATTGCCTCATTTCTAGACCAAGGGGTGTGCAGACAGAACATCATTGGCAAGCAATCATACCTAACTCCTGGGACTGGGGCACGTGAGGTCCAGGTATGGGTCTCTAGTAGAGACCTGTGCATCCCAAAGTAGCTAGCAGTCATGTTCTAACGTGCACCTCTGTAGATGCCGTGGGGAGGTGCAGGAGGTGTCTAGACGAGCATGAGTGAGATGCTACACCTGTCAGCCGGGGAGGTCTTCCTGGCATCAGAAGGAGGAAGGAAGCAAGGGAACAAGGAGACCATCTGAGGTGCTGCTCTGGGTATCGTCTGTGTGTTAGCATCCGAGGGGCTGCTCAGGCTATCTGTGTGTTAGCACTGGGCAAGGTGGAGCAGGCTATGACAAGAGGCAAGGGAACAAGGAGACCATCCGAGGGGCTGCTCCGGGTATCCGTGTGTTAGCACTGGGACAAAGAAGATAGGGTGGGTATAAAGGAAGAGAAGACAGACAGAGCTTGGGAGGATGCCCGAAGTGTCCTTATGCAGTCGCGGTCAAGCATGGTACTGCCATGAGAAGGAACGAGGCCTCGAAGGGAGTGAGGGGGCTGAGAACAAGTCTGGTCTTAGGGTTGCCCAGATGTGGAACGACATGATCAGTTTGCCTGTGTATGTCTGTAATTTCATGGACTCACGAGGCTGGCTGCAATCTGGAGGACAGTGTGGACATAGTGAACCTTGTCTCAAAGTGACATTTAAAAAGGGCTGGAATGTAGCTCACTGGTGGAGTGCTTGCCTCGCAGGTTCATGGTAGCTCTGGATAGACAGAGACAAACAGACAGACAGAGATAGAGGCAGAATCAGTCTTCCCTGCAAACTTCAGGTTCGGGTTGTATAACCACGAAACTGGGGTTCAGACCCAGTTCTAACGACGGGGAACCACATGCAAGTTACTTTCCATCGCCATAGCTGGCGAAAATGGACCAGTGATGGAAACTGCTTCAGAGTGGCCTTACTGGGCAAGTGCCATGGGAGGCTGATAGTCACTGGAGGCTGTAAGTACTAAATACGGGGATGGGTGCTTCATACACAGACAAGAGAAGGAGTGGGGATCCAGGGACCAGATTAAAAATTAGATCCAGTGGGTGGTCATGGAGTGAAAAGATAGGGGTGCTACCACTAGCCCCAAAAGTGTTACCCAGAGTACAGTCTGCATGGGAGGGGGTCAGTGTGGACCCGGGCAGCGGCTGTGTTAGGAAGGGATAGAGCATCCTTGAGCAATAGTTCATCACAGTGTTTGGAGCCGAATGAGGCAAGAAAGGAAGCAGGCTCAGAGGACCCAGGGTTCAGAAGCTCAGGGTCAGGAGTAACAGCTTTATTCTCAGAGGTAGAGAAACACAGATGAAAAAGAAAACCTACCTTTTCTATACATAAAGCACACATTTATACATCTTATCACAGAGACAGGGGCTCACTATGTAGTCCAGACTGTTTTCTTTTTTTTTAAAATATTTATTTATTTATTATGTATACAATATTCTGTCTGTGTGTATGTCTGTAGGCCAGAAGTGGGCACCAGACCTCATTACAGATGGTTGTGAGCCACCATGTGGTTGCCAGGAATTGAACTCAGGACCTTTGGAAGAGCAGGCAGTGCTCTTAACCACTGAGCCATCTCTCTAGCCTGTCCAGACTGTTTTCTACGTTCTGAATGATATGGTTATAGGCATGCACTCCTATAACTACCCTGTTGTATTTATTTACATTATTGCTTTTTTTAAAGACAGGGTTTCTCTTTGTAGTTTTGGCTGTCCTAGAACTTGCTTTGTATATCAGGCTGATCTCAAACTCAGAGTTTTTCCTTCCTTTGCCTTCCAAGTGCTGGGGTTAAAGGTATACACCACCATGCCTAGCCTCTTTTTGTTTCGTTTTTCCTGTCTTATATTCTGAGAATGCTTTGGATGATATGGGAGAGGCTGGATGGGTAGATATTATAGAGGATTTTGCAGCAATATGTGTGAAGAGAAGGGGTGACAGGGCCTAAGGCTATAGATGTGGCAAGAAATGACGGTGGCATTGAAGATGGTGATTGGGCAGGTAGAAAAATTTCTATGCAACTCCTTTTCTAAACCTTAGCTGAAGCAGGGTGGTGGTGGTGCGTGCCTTTAATCCCAGCACTTTCTTTGTGAGTTCAAGGCCAGCCTAGTTTACAAAGCAAGCTCCAGGACAGCCAAAGCTACAAAGAGAAACCCTGTCTCAAAAAACAAAGCAACACAACAACAACAACAAAAAACCCAAAAACATCGTTGAAGTGATTTATTTTTTTAAAATGCCCATCTGCCAGATGGTGGCGGCACATGCCTTTAGTCCCAGAACTCAGGAGGCAGAGGCAGGTCTATCTCTGAGTACAGCTTGGTCTACACAGTGAGTTCCGGAACAGCCAAGGATACACAGAGAAGTTGTCTCAAAAAAATGAAAAAAAAAAAAAAGCCCATTTGTCTCACAGCCTTGCTCAAACTCCATCAAGGCTGCCCTCCTTGTAGAGCAATGTCTTGGCAGCTTGACCAGCACTTTCCCTTTCGGCAGTACCTGGCGGTCCTCTTCTTGCCATCACTGCTCAGGCTGCATGGCCTTCTCTCAGCTGGAAGGATGTATCTCGCTCCATTTCCCTACAGAACCTTTGCACACGCTTCCCCACTCTCCCAGAAACTCATCATCCTTCGCCAGGCCCAATCCTGTCCCTCCTCCCAAACACCTCTGGGATGTCATCGGAAACTGTTCTGGGCCATCAAGCTCATGGAAGCTTGCTTGCATCTATTATTTGTTTGTTTCTTTGTTTGTTTATTTATTTTTGGTTCTTTTTCAAGTCAGGCTTTCTTCATACAGCTCTGGCTGTCCCAGAACTTGCTTTGTAGACCAGGCTGACCTTGAACTTACAGAGATATACCTGCCTCTGCCTCCTGAGTGAGTGCTGGGAAGAAAGGTGTGAGTCATCATGCCCGGCTCAAAGCTTTGAAATTAAAAGCTGGACCAGACCTTCTTGTGCCCAAGTAAATGCACCAATAACCTGTAGCAGGGCCATTTGCTGCACTGAACTGCAAGCCCCTACAGCTCGTCTCCTGACACCTGGTCTGTGCAGTGGGCCTCCCAGGCTCTGGAAGTGAAGCATGAACCTTGGGGCAAAAGCATGTGCTGCCCTCCCCATAACTGTCTGAGTCTTGACCCTGAGAGGGATGCTTGACTTCCTCTCAGAACCAATGTATAATTGCAGAAGCCCACTGGCGAAGCAAGCGCACACGGAATTGTTTGATCCAGGGTTCCTATTTCCCAGATGAAAGTATTAAGGCTGGAGTAATTTAAGGTCCCTTCCAGCCTAGTGCCAACTCTCAGCCAAGTCCTAGAGGGTTTTTAAGTTTAGACTAGTCAGTGTTTGTTCAGTCCATCCGCTGTTGGTTCCTGTTAGATAGGGAAGAGCCAGCAATGGGCACAACCTCACAGGTGCACCTGTCTAGTACAGATCATGAGGATTTACTTCTGGGCATTCAGTCTCCTGGGTCTCTATCCTATGAGCTCTTCCCTGAACCTCAGCCCCAGGCTGCTGTTTCTCCTCAGTTCCCTAGGTTCAATACAAACCCTTCCAGAGTACTCAAGTGTTCCATCTAAGTCAGTCCCACCATGATCTCTGCAGGATCCTGCCTGGTCCCTGCCAAAAATCAGAGCTTGCTCAAGTCAATGTGCCTGATTCCTACCTGCCTTCAGGGATAGTCCTGTTCTCACACAACCTACCATTGTACCACAGTCCCTCGGGGGATTCGTGAATCTGTACTTTTAGGAGGTTCATGGGAGCCGAGACTACTGAATCATGCCTGTAATCCCAGCATTTGAGAGGAAGAGGCAAGAGAATCTCACATTTAAGGCCAGCTTGGCTACATAGCAAGCTTGAAGTGGGCTGGGGCTCCACTTCAAGAGTCAGGAGGTGTTGTCTCAACAAAACAAGAAAAAAAAAGTCACAGAGAAGAATTTTGTGGGAGATGTCTTTTAGAACAAAATAGAGGCCAGGTGTGTAACAGTTTCCTCTGGGATTGACATACTCCATCCTGCAGGGAAGCTCTTGCTCTTTAAATAGGCAGGAAAACTACTCTAAGTAGCTCTAGGAAGTCCCTGAAACTGACCAGACTCACAGGGCCTTCCCTGTCAGAGTACACAGTAAAAGTCAAGAGTTACTGACTTGGAAGGAAGCTGAGTTACAAAGAAGATTCAGACCAGAGCAGCTGCGGGGAAGAGGGTTAGGCCAGATAGTCACGTGGACAGGATGCTCTCCAACTTGTTGAGCTGCCTGCAGGCTGTGCAGTGTGCTCCAGGATTCCCACCGTTTGTGAACTGTCACTGTCCTGGATAGTTTTATGTCAGCTTGACACAAGCTAAAGTCATCTGAAAAGAGGGAACCTCAGTTGGGAAAATGCTTCCTAAGGTCCAACTTTAGGGCATTTCTTAACTAGTGATCATTGAGGGAAAGCCCAGTCCATTTGTGGGTGGTGTTATCCTTTGATGGTGGTCTTCGAGTCTATAGGAAATCAGGCAGAGCAAACCTGTCAGCTCCTGCCTCCAGGTTCCTGCTCTATTTGAGTTCCTGTCTTGGCTTCCTTCAATGATGGTCTACAGTGTGGAATTTTAAGCCAAATAAATCATTTTCTTCCCGAGTTGTTTTGGTCATGTTGTTTTTGCTGTTGTTGTTTGTTTTTGAGGCAGGGTTTCTCTGTGTAGCCATGGCTGTCCTGGAACTTGCTCTGTAAACTAGGCTGGCCTTGAACTCAGAGATCTACCTGCCTCTGTCTCCTGAATGCTGGGACTAAAGGCATGCGCTAACACTGCCTGGCTGGTTATGGTGTTTTATAATAGCAACCTAATTAAGACAGTCACCCATCCTGGTGTGGGCCTTGGTGATGCGGTAGTCTTGAGTCCTATCAGCTCTTGTAAGTGACTGCTCAGCCATACTCCTTACCCATACTCTCCAAGTTGGACTTTGCTGGTATCCATACTTTGATCTGTTGCAGGATCCCGATCTTGGGTGACCAGATGTGTGTGTCACCTTCCCAGAAAAAGTGTTGTCACACAACAAGGTCACAATAGAAATGAGTGGGAGCTTAGTTATACAGAAATGGGAAAAATACCCTTTAAAAGGCAGCTAAGGTTCAGACTATCAAACATCAGAACACTAACAACACACACGCTGAGAGTATTCACATGTGTATCCTCAAAAGGATGGGATGAAGTCAGTAAGGGGGCAAAGGACGTGAAAACAAGGCACGAAGTGTGTATAGATAGATATTGAAAATGGATGTCCAGGCTCTTCTGTGATGAAGGCAATGAAAAGTGAAACAGATCTTGGTGCTTTGTTCCCTGATTGTTATCAGCTGGGCTGGGACCAAAGGCCTGTGCCACCAAGTCTGTCCTTACTCATTTATTTACTTACTTGTTTTGTGACACTTGGGAACAAATACAGGCTCTCACATGTTAGCCACATTCTCACTCCCCTTAGCTTTTAGTCGTCTTTTATACCTCCTGTGACTATTTCATAAAAGACTGGGAAGAAATACACCCCAGCGTATTTGTAGTATCCTGTTGATGCTGATAAGAAAATTTAAGCATCCTTTAGTGAGGCCCGAGAAAGGAACAGTGACCTAGCTGTACAATGAACACAAACCTTAAGCGAAAGAAGTTCATATGAGGAAGTGGTCTTTGTTAGAAACAAAATAGGCATTTGTCTTAACCGTTGTTAAGGCAACACCAAGGCATACCATACACATAAGTATTATCAGGGTACTGAGGAAGAAGAACGGGCTACCACTGACCAAGTCCTTGGAACTGGCAGCCTCATAGAGGATTGCTGGCAATTTCATTCCTGGGTACAGAATAAGAGGAGATGGTGCAACTGTATTAAAGACACACATACACTTGTGCGCTGATCACAGCACACTTCCTAATAACAAAGGCGTGGAAGCAACCTGTGTGTCCGTCAGCTGACAAATGTTCTTGATAACAGAAAGCATACATATGGTTAAGAAAATGTTTCACATATACACAATGGAATATTATTCAACTCCCAAACCAAAACCCCATCCTTTGTGACAACATAGATAACTGCACAGTGTGACTAGCAATAACAGCCACAGACGGTCTATCTAAAAAGCAAGAATTTTGAAATGATAATTGATGAGGTAGATACGCCCATATTATTGCATTGAAATATCATGTGATCTTCTATTATGATGTACAGTTTTAAGTGTCTGTTAAAATGTAAATAGAAAATCAACTAGATTTATGTCCTCATATTTAATAATGTAAGTGCAGTGAAGAAAATTAGAGCTGAAGGCTGGGCTTGGGTGGTGACTCTAAAAGGGGCATCTCTGATGAGGTGACATTTGAGCAGTAACATCTGCTGCATCTGTGGAAGATGTTCCAGACAGAAGGAACAGCAAGTACACAGTTCTGTGCCACACTGTTGAAGACTGTTAAAGAAACAGCAAGAAAATCAGCAGACCTGTTGACTCACATCTGCAACCACTGTGCTTCCGAGGCTGAAACAGGATGAAGGGGTGTCTGTGTTACAGAGCGATATCCTGTTTCAAAAAGCAGGCAGAAAGAAAGGAAGGGAGGAAGGAAGGAAAAAAGGAAGGAAGGAAGGAACGAACGAACGAAGAAAAGGAGGAAAAGCCAGAAGGTCAGGTGGCTGTGAAACTGTATGTGATGGAGGCGATGGAAGAAGGCATAACTCAGCCAGCCTGGACCAGAAGTGGCCAGAGATGCTGATGCTGAGAGGAAAGGTAAATAATAATTTATATCCTGGGAGATGCTCAGTGTAGGAGGAAGAGAGACATTCTTTATATTTTCTTAGTACAGGAATATATTATTGCCATTACCTCAGTTAATATGAATAGCAAAAATGTTATAAAGATGAAGAAATTATAGGCTAATTGTGTTTGCATAGTAAAGAAATCCTGATGTGGGATTCCCAGACACTGCTGATGTTGGGGACCATGGGCCTCAAGGAGCCCTGAACAGATGTTCCAGGCTAGTGCAAAGATGAGCTGGCCGTGCTGTCTAGGTAGAAAGGACCTCTGTCCTTTAGGGAATGGAAGTGTGTTGGGGGGGGCAGCGCGACGGGTGGGGTGTTTAGAGACTTCAGGATCATCACTGATTCCAAGCACAGATGTGGTGCACAGCTGCCTAAATTGTGAGTCGGGTAACTGAAGTGGAGGAAGAGGCACCAAGGTTGTGACAACAGTGAATGGGTCTTAGGTACAGAATGACCAAAAATAAACTTGATGAGTCGGAAAGGTTTCTGTGCGTCCACGCCGCACTGTGTGACTGTAACCCTGGTGCAGAACAAGCGGCTCACACACTTTGCACAGCGCTCATTCACTGTTACACCAGCAGATGCTACCAGAAGCAGCTCAGCGCAGATGTGAGGTTATTGTGTATTATAAACTGTAGTGTTTTTAAAACTGTATACACAAAGTGAGACACATAATGGTTTAATTATAGGAAAAAAAACCCTCAGTATGTTAGCAACAAATTAGTCTGTCCCTGGATTGGACTGTGTTAGGATATTAGATTTTAAAAACTTGCTGTTTGAGTGGCTGACATGAGTTTCATAATGAATCACTAATTTTGGTTTAGGATTAAGATAGAATTTCTCGAAACTTCTGAAGTTATTCTAAACGTACTTCTGCCATATATTTATGCAAAGCGGGATTGTTAGCGTTGGCGATGATAATATGAAGATATCCGTCAACTCTGAAGATGTTGGCGGTGCTCTGGGTCCTGCTGCATCAACTATTCAGCCAGACTTAATTCTTTATGTAAAACTAAACAAGCATAGACATAGAATCAGAGTGGAAATCTGCTGTCTTTAAAAGGGTTTTATATGTGTGTGTAATATTATATCAAGGAATTGTTTTACAATTGAGTTATCAACAGCAAATGTTTCAATTTTGTGCTATTTTATAGTCCTGTTTACATAGGGCCATTCAGAAACTGCTGTAGTGAAGAGGGCTTGTGAGGGGAAATTGTTCAGTCCCTAATGGTGGGGCAGGGAGCCCAGCACTCCTCCTTGGAGGACACTACCTTCTGAGTCAGGTCAAGGTGGGGCTGCTCTGTCCTTGATCCCTCAGGCCTGGCTTTTCCAGTACCCATTATCGCTTTCTGCTGAGCAGTGAGAAGGCTGATCTTGGAGACCCTCAGCTTGTCTTTGAGGCCTCAGCGTGACTGCCAAGGGCAGCCCCGTGTGAAGAGCAGCGAGAGCAAACAGGGTGCTGACAGATCCAAGTCCCTTGTGTGTCTTAGGTCAACTTAGAGCTGAGTCATGAGACTCGTTTGGACTTTTGGATCATTCATGACTCAACAAAACCCACTTTGGAATCTGTATATTCAAGAGAGGAGCTTCAAGCACCTTATAAATATTAATTAAAAGACAGCATCCTGAAGGACTGGTGTAATTACAAAAGGGCTTCTCTGGCCCTGCTTCAGGGGCCTCAGAGAGTTGTACCTGGGCCAGTGGTAATAGTGGTAAGCTGCTGTCTCCTGAGCAGCACAGAAAACGGTAGGCTCCGAGCCCTCCCTCTGCATGGTGACGTGAACAGTTACTGTCCACACTTTTCAGATGGCATACCTAAGATCCAGAGTTCCTTTCTGAACTGGAAACCCATAGAACAAGGATGCCAATCCAGATGCTTGGAATACTAGCCCCGTGCTGTTTCCATATAATTACCCTTTATAACCGCATGCTTCTGTATGGTTTACAAAGCATTTAGACAGGCACCATCTGTTCATCTCTCACAATACCTCAGCAAGCAGGAAGCAGAGATGTGAATGCTCCCACTTTACAGATGAGTAAACGAGGGCTTAAGAAGCAGCAAACAGCCTGTTGGAGTCCTGATACGAGCCGGAGTAGCATGAGGGATATAACAATGAGCTAACAAATCTTTGTTTTTACCAAGCACATACTCTTGTATGAATGGACCACACCACAAACAAACAAGAACACATGTGACCATGTATTGCCCCACAATGTGTTGGTCAGTAAATGACTGCAGTTGCCCCATATATAATCATTCTATTGGCCAGTGATGTCTTAGCTTGTGTAACTATTCTTTATGATCCTTGTACAAAGACAAATTTGCTGACAGGCATGGCAGCATGGCTCCGGGACAGAGGATTTGCCTAGCATGTGCAACATTCTGGATTTTATCCTTAGTGGAGCCAAAAAAAGAAAGTTGTCCAACATGTTTCTCAGAATGCATTCCCATCATTACGCTTTATGACTGTATGCTGAGCCAGATATAAAGAAGAAAAATAAAGTAGGGAAAGGCAATAGAGAGGTGGGAGGCGCCGGTCTGGGTGGAAGGGTTAGCACTAGTGCTCCGGCATCATAATGAGGAGTGACTGAATGAGTGACCCCGAAGAGGCGTCTACAAGATCAAATAGGAGCTGACAGACCTTGGTGGGAAGCCACATAGAAGGACTAGTACACTAAGTTTGCCATGACAAGATCCTACTGTGTTGAGAGGGCTTAGATGCACCTGGAACTTTTAAATGTGCCTTCACCGAGTCCTTAAGACTATGAGAACTAGGTGTTGGGGACACTGAAGCTGTAAGGTACCTGGCCAGTCCATCATCTTGAACCATTGGTGATTTAGAACATGGACCTGCCCCGAGCTCCTGCTCTGACTTTAGACAGAGGTCTTCTGGGTGGAGTCTTGGAGGAAGTGAGTGGGGCTGCCCCAGCCAGGCCCTGGGTTTCATCTTCAAAACAGTCAAAAAAGAAAAATCGCCTAACGTGTTTCTCAGAATATATTCTTGTTAAGCTACATCCTGTCAAAAGATTTTATAAAAGGCAATTTAGTCACAATACCTATTTTCTTGCCCCTGCTCACCACTACTCCTTCCTCTGATTTGAACTATCATTTATTTCTAATTCTTCAAACTAGCATGCAAGTGTTAGATGATAGTATGGCATCTCTCACAAAATGTGCTTGATACATTTGACTCATACCTTATTTTTCCAGCCTCCCCTCCTTCTCCTCCTTCTCCTTCCTTCTCCTCCTTCTTCTTTACTTTGTTTTCAGACACAGGGTTTCTCTGTGTAGCACTGGCTGTCCTGGAACTCACTCTGTAGACCAGGCTAGTCTCAAACTCAGAGATACCCCTGTCTCTGTCTCCTGAAGGCTGTAATTAAAGGTGTGTACCATCCTGCTTTGTTTTTTAAAAGATTTATTTTAAATCATGGTGTGTGTGTGTGTGTGTGTGTGTGTGTACACATGTGTGCAGGTGTCCACAGAGGCAGATGAGTTGGATCTCCTGGAACTGATACAAGTACTTGTTCATTGTCCAGTATGGGTGCTGGGAATCAGACTCAGGTCCTCTAGAAGAGCAGTGTGTTCTTACCTGCTGAGCCAACTCTCCAGCCCCATTGCAGTTTTTTTTTTGTTTTTTGTTGTTTAGCTTTTAATCTTAGGCTTTGATTTGAGAGTAATTATGTCATAAATGTTATTTATTATTACTCAAATTGTTCTGATGACAGTTCACAGTCTGGCAGCCTGTTAATCATTCATAAATGAGATTTTAAGTGTTCTGATGTACCTAGTAGTAAAGGTTTTTTTTGTTTTAGTTTTTGTTTTTTTAATTTTACTTGTTTGGGGATCCTAAATGGTGTTGTAGACTTATTTCTGACTGAATATTGTTGCTAGACTGGCTAGTTTTTTAGTGATTTCATTGTTTGACTTGGGTCTGCTTATCTCAGGCTGTCCCTGTGCTAGAGGGCTCCGAGAAAGGCTTAGGTGTTCTTGAGTGTGCTGTTACCCACTCTTATATAACAGGACTGCTTAGATTATTAGTTATGAGCCTTAGTAACTCATGCTTTAACTTGGGTTCTGTTAAGGAGGAGATTTAACTCCTGTGAGAGGCACTTAAAGCCACAGCACCTGTCTGCACCGCCCACAGGGGTAGGAGCTTATCATTGGTGGGCTGCTTTCCTATGAATTCTGTTCTGACTCTCTGTGATCCCACATAGGTGTTTGCCCTGTCTCTATTTAGGTTTAGAGGCATTCCCGGTCACAGCAGGATATTATTCCTGTCTTCCTGGTTCTGCTTGGCCTTGCTTCACACAAGCATCCTTCCTCAAGGATCATTAATATTTTCTGGGTCCTCAGGTGGGGTCCTGTGTTCCCAGGGTATTGATCAGTTCATCATTTATGCTGTCAGTCATATCTATATCCACCCATTTACATTTAAGCACTTTAATTGCCAGCTGTTTGTCCTGATCAATTTGTGACCGGCTTTTAACAATGTTGCAGGTACCTCTTTCTTTGGTGCTTTGTTTGTTAATGGGCTTATGCGGTAAGATCCTTGAACTCTAACTGTATGGTGTCCTTTTCAGCTTCTGATCTGCAGGACAACACAGCTCTGTAGGTGCAAGCGCCACAGCAGGGCTTATCTCCTGCACCCCGCAGGGTTTGTACTTCGGTGTCCTTTCCTTGGACAGCTCCTGCCAGCTCCTTACAGTATCATCCTCTTTCTTTGTTTTAAAAAGCGTCTTACATTCATTTATGTGTATGGATGTGTACCATGAGTGCCTGGGAGTTAGGAATGCATGTGAGCTGCCATGGGAAGCTGGATATCAGACCTAGGTCCTCTGCAGGATCAACAAATGCTCTTAACCTCTGAGCCATCCCTCTAGCACCCCTTCCTCTTCCTTAATATTCAGGATAAATGGCATCTTCAGGGTTGGGGGTTTGCTATTGTGGCCTCTCTCTACCAGACATGTTGGCTCTTGGCACCTTGCTTTCTTCTACTCAAAGATCCTCCCATCATCCATAAACCACATGCTCTTTGGAGCCCCTGGTTTTCCATGGTCTTCCTATAGAATGCAAAATTCTCAAGGAATTTCTTCATGTTGAAACACGTCTGGTGATAGCAAGTTTTCCTTAAATACTATTAGAAAAAGAGTTGCTAGAGTTGGTTCTTTCCTTTCTCCATGTGGATCCTGGGAACTGACCTCAAGTGGGAAGCCCCCATCCTTTACCATCCTTTACCTGCTGAGCCATCTTACAAGCCCTTAGCAACTTTTTTCAAGGGTTTGTGAATTGTCTCATGCTGAAGATAAAACAATCAACGGCAGTCAAGTTACCCCACTGAACCACATCCCAGCCCCTCTGTGGGAGCATCCTTACAGCCCACTGCTGTGCCTTTTGCTGCCTTCCTATGGAAACCTGGGACCTGTTCAGCTTTTCGAACTCTGCCGCCTCCTGAACATCCTAGAGTCAAATGATGTTTGTTTCCTAGAACGGCTGTGAGAAACATGGTGCACTCATGAGGGTTCCCATGAGCCTCTCGGTACATAGTACGTGCTTGACTAAACCGACTGGGCTTCCTGGTTCTGTGTGGGCACCCCCTCCAACTTCCCCCTCTAAGTTGGAGCAGGAAGAAAGCATGCCAATCACTCGATAATTTATGCGGCATATGCCTTTATTATCTCATGCTGAGCTGGGGTTCCTACTGTCCAATGAAGGTCTAAAGGAGGTATGGCTTTTATCTCTTCTGCAGCTCCGGAGAGACAGCAGGAGGGGCCAAGCTCACCGAAGCTTCCTCTAGAAAACAAACAGACCCTCTCTGAGAGCTCAATAGCTTTCCTCCATTGCAGCTGTAAATGGCCCAGGAGCAGCAGGGCTTTGCCCCAAGACTGGAGGGAGCGAATACACCATTGAATGGAGAGAGTGACCCCTAACTGGCAGAGGGGTTCCTGCTGGGCACAGGCCAGGCCTGCTGTCTAGCAGAGAATCCAGAGGTCACGTGTCATTAGTCAGTGTCTTACAGCAATCCTTTCAAATGTATTGATAAAGGGGAAGGAGAAGGGGGCTTTTCTGTTTCTAATTCCCAATTTTCTCTCTCTCTTCTATTTTCCTGCCTGTTACAACTGTCAGCTCTCTCTCTCTCTCTCTCTCTCTCTCTTTATTTCTTTTTCTATTTTATCACCCAGAGGCAGAAAGAACCAAGTTTCCAGTCTTGGGAACAGGAAGGCAAGGAGCAGGTTTACTTTGTTTGTGACACTGTTTCTCTTTTGAGAAGTCACTGTATTTGGTACCCATGGAAACAGGTGTGACTTCTTCCTTGTCCCGAAAGCCTTCTGCACAGTAATGAATTTCTCCCAGGCCTATTCCTCTTTTCTCCAGCTTGGCCAGAGGACCACAGCCTCCGAAAAGTCGCAGGATGGCGAGATGGTGTGTGACCTCCATGCTGAAGCACCAGCCACTGCCCATCTCTGGAGACTCAGTCTCCACATGTGTGTCTTGGAGGTTGATAGAATCCTAGCTCTGGGGTGAGACCTGAATGACCTCATTGGGGACTGGGGAGCACTTTAAAAGAGGTCACTAACTCTTTGCCATTGGGGAGAATAGTGTCATTATTTCCTTTACTATCTGTTTCGTCTTAACAGTATAGAACAGGGGCCAACATGCTGTTATGGTGGTGTTAACTTAACAACCCATTAACCGTGCATTGATTCGAGGACATTTTGGGGTTTATGGGTAGCTGTCACATTGCTTTCTCTCTATTTTTTATCTGCACCTTTTTTGAGACAGGGCCTTACATAACCGAGGCTGGCTCTCTCTGTAGTTAAGACTGGCCATGGGCTGTCTGTTCTCTAGCCTTCACCTCCTAAATTCTGGGGTTACATGTGTGTGACTTCATGTTCAACTTTTAAGAATATTTAAAATTTGTTGAGCACTGGTGGCACAAGCCTTTAATCCCAGCACTCAGTTGGCAAGGCAAGCAGACCTCTGTGAGTTCAAGGCCAACATGGCCTATAGAGTGAATTCCAGGACAGCTAGAGCTACAGAGAAACCCTGACTCCAAAAACCTACAACAATAACAATGACAACAACAAAAACTAAACCAAAACAAAATAAACCAAAACCCCATAAAAACAACATCAAAAACTTAAAATATTACTCTTTATTCGTTGTACATTTTTTTAAAGAAATTAAAGGCTAGATATCATGTATCATAAGAAAATGTCATATGTAAGGACAGATCTTTTTATTATATTTTTGGATTATTTTATCTGTGTTTTGTGCATACACACACACACACACATACATGACACACAGATATACAGACACATACCACACCACACACATGCTTGGTGCCCTAGGAGGTCAGAAGAAGATGACATTGGATCACCTAGAACTGAATTACAGATGGTTGTGAACCATGCTGTAGATACTCGGGGTCCTCTGTAAAAGCAGAAAGTGCTCTTAATACCTGAGCCATCTCCCTAGCTGTTAGGACAGATCTTGATATGTGTATTATGACATTTTTCATATAGTATAGAAGGCAGAAATCACCAGCAGTCAAAACTACTATGGAAAACAATTTAAACCATTCATAAAACATTGTGTATGTAATTCTGTGTATCACTGTGGAATAAAACCACACATACACAAGGCCAATGATTGCAAGCAGCCAGGAGCATAATCCTGTTGCTTTGGGCATCACATGGTGTGCTGGGCTGGTACTTAGAAGCCAAGTTAGGCATATATTTTATGTGTTTACCACTCCAGATTTTTCTCTTTGGGGCAAGATGCTCAGTAGCATCCCATGTTCTTTTGTTAAAAATGAAAGTTAAATATTCCTCTCAGGTGACCTCCACATTAATTTTCCTTTCCCCTCTCCTGCTGTAATCTGTAATGGAGTGTATAATAAATTAATATTCTCATCTCACTCATCTGTGAGGGGAACAGGGGGCATACATGACTCCATAAAGCCATGAAGATGACACCCAACTGCTGGAACCACACGAAAACCAAACAAAATCAACCAAAAAAAAAAAGTAGAAAAACATAACCAAACAAACAAACAAACGAACAAAAAACCGGTGCCTCAGAGCTACAAGGATGGGATTCATCAGTCACCAGCAGATAGTTGTTTGGTAGAGTAGAGTGCTAGGCAGAACCTCAGAGCCACAGCCTCCCCTGAACTAGACTGGTCACCATCAGGCCAGGTCCTAGCACTGGGCAGGTGTCCTGGGGTGTTCACACAGTATCAGGGC
>JAQHUG010000005.1:2466443-2503839 GCA_028555095.1 Dicrostonyx torquatus
GATGACTGAGTTCTGTTGAAGATGACTGAGTTCTCATTGGGTCACAGAGAAAACCTGCTAAAGATGTTTGAGCTCTCTTGGTGAGCTGCTAAGTAGGCCTCTCTCCCAAATTACTCATGGAGAGATGATTTGCTGCTGGTTTTGATAAACTGGCAAACACTGAGGTTGGGGTGGAGAACGGCCTCTGACAGGAGCCCAGGGAAGAGAGTGAGTCACCTCATCAGGCCAGGCTCACCTTCTTCCTGGGAGCTGGATTTTGTCTTGTGGTTTATTTTGCTTTGCTTTTGAGACAGGGCCTCGCTCTATAGTTCTAGATCGCCTGGAACTCACTAGGTAAATAGGGTCTATTTAGAACTCATGGGTGCTCCTCCTGCCTCTGCCTTCCAGGGCTGGCATCACAGGACTGAGCCACCCTGCCCAGCTACCGTTTGAAGTTGGATTTTGACTAGTCATCCTTGTTTGTGGCCCGGACACTTATCTCTAACCTTTTAAAAATAATATTTAGCTTACCTATTTTTGTTTGCTTTCTTTGTTGACTCTAAAAATAGAATGTTGCCTTCAACAGCATTATAAAAAGTCAAAAGCCAGGCAGAGTGGCAAATACTTATAATTTCACCACTTGGGACGGCAAGGCTGGTAGATTAGGGGTTCAGGTTCAGCTTTGGCTAAAAGAGACCTTGTCTTGGAAAACAAAATGAAAGTAAAATAAGATAAAGTGAAAAGCCAAGAATGTAGGCAAGAAAATCCTTCAGATCCCCACCTGCCAAAAATAATCAGTTTTCTTTGGGCAACTGGCTTCTCAGCTTACCTGAAATGTTTCTTGAGTATTTTTTTCTTTCATTCTTTCTTTTTTATGACCCACGGAGTTTAATTAGGATTGCTTGCACGAGCATAGGTGGAGAGTTATGGATTATTTTATTGGAGCATAAGTAACTTATCAGTGGATGCAACATTGATGAAAATTGTCTCCTGAAGGAACCACTAGTACCCCTGGGAAGGGCAGGACTTATGAGCCCCTCCTTCAGCCATGAGGGAATTGATGGTCTTAGTCTTGTAGAGGTTGCCAGAGTCACATGAGTTTATGAGCACAATGGCCATGTCAAGTTGTCCAGAAGACAGTGTTCACAGCGCTCTTCCTCCTTTTCTAGCTCACATTTTTTTGATCTCTTACTTAGCCTTGGAGGGGATACAGATGTGCTGTTTAGACTTGGGCATTTCAGTCACTCGTGCCCAGTAGTGACCAGTTGTGAATCTCTGTTAACTACAGCCCACTGTGAGAGATACTTCACTGATATAGCTGACCGTAGAACTGAGCTATGGATATAAACATAAGCACTTGAAAGACAGCTTGACAACATGGTTATTTATCAAAACAAGAGCAGTAGGAAACCCTTCCCAGCCATAAGCTTTTAACCAGGTTTAAAGTATCAATCATGAATTTCCTTCTGTGGAGTGGATCTGAAATCCAAACACAAAGTGATTGATATCACCCCAAACAGCCATGCCAACATTGCTTCAGTGGGACAATCTACACAATGCGGTCTCAATGAGTTTCTAACTCACTCCAAGCTCGATTTTTTATGATGATTTTTCTATATGACTGAAGTGTGTCGGGTCTTCAGCAAAGGACTCTGGCTATCTGACTCTGATGGGAAAGCAATTTTCCTTTCTCTTCAGACCCCCTTTGGTTTTTCGAAACAGGGTTTCATCTGTGTAGCCCTGGCTCTCCTGAAACTTGCTTTGTAGACCAGACTACCCTCGAACTCATAGAGATCCACCTGCCTCTGCCTCCCTGGTGCTGGGATTAAAGTCGTATGCTGCCACCGCCTGACTCATAATTTTCATTGAGAGGACTTAGTTATTCAGTTCAGGCTCATTTCATTGGTCAATTCCTTCTCCTCCTCCCTCCTCACTTCTTCCTCTTCTTTTTCTTTTCTTTCTTTCTTTCTTTCTTTCTTTCTTTCTTTTTTTTTATGTGAGACAGGGTCTTTTTGGATGTCCCGGGACTTGCTATTTAGAACAGGCTGGTCTCACAGAGCCTGAATGATGGGATCAAAGGCCTGTGCCATCACCCCTAGCAGCTGGTACTTCCTATTTCATGCATCTAATAGGTGTCCATTAGCTATTGTTTCTGATTATCCGTTAGGGGACAGATATGTGGTAGAGGCTCCCGAAGGGCTTGCTGCACAGATGAATGCAAAAGCTGAGTACACACAAGTGTTCAACAAATGTGACATACCAAATGTGACACATAGCCGGGAGGCGAGATGGAGCCCCAGCATCTCAGGGAAAGTGGGCCCTTTGGAAGGTTGTTCAGCTCCAGGATTGGGAGGTTAAAGAGAGATGCATAAGGCTTCAGTGCACTCCATTGCAGACTCAGCCAGAAGAACTTGCAGAGTGATTCCCCAAGACCCTCGGACCTGCGTCTCTCGCGGAACCTGGTGTTCTCTGTGGCTCATATGTAATCTTACTGCTCTAATCATATACAGAGTGCTTGGGAAAGGTTGTCTCACTAAATCCCAGAACTACATCACCTTTTCTTTATTTTGACTATTCTTCACATAGCTTCAGAGCTGAGGTCTTTCCTGGGGACCTGCTAGGAGGAATTGCAGTTGTCTTTAGGAGCCAATAGAGGTGGAGAGCTTCCTTTGAAAGATAGGAACCCTTCAGGGAGCTGGTATTTGAGCAGAGCATCTCTTCTGTTTTATTTTTTGACACAGGGCCTTGCATTGTCTGGGCTGGTCTCATATTTATTATGTATCTAATTTTGAGCTTACTGCTTCAGCCTTTGCAGTGCTGCAATTACAGACATGTGCCAAAATTACAGGCGTGTGCCACAGTTACAGGCATGTGCCAAAATTACAGGCATGTGCCACAGTTACAGGCGTGTGCCAAAATTACAGGCGTGTGCCACAGTTACAGGCGTGTGCCACAGTTACAGGCATGTGCCAAAATTACAGGCATGTGCCACAGTTACAGGCATGTGCCACAGTTATAGGCGTGTGCCCAAATTACAGGCATGTGCCACAGTTACAGGCGTGTGCCACAGTTACAGGCGTGTGCCAAAATTACAGGCGTGTGCCACAGTTACAGGCGTGTGCCACAGTTACAGGCGNCAGTTACAGGCGTGTGCCACAGTTACAGGCGTGTGCCAAAATTACAGGCGTGTGCCACAGTTACAGGCGTGTGCCACAGTTACAGGCGTGTGCCACAGTTACAGGCAGGCGCCACAGTTGCAGGCGTGTGCCACAGTTACAGGCAGGCGCCACAGTTACAGGCGTGTGCCACAGTTACAGGCGTGTGTCACAGTTATAGGCGTGTGCCACAATTACAGGCGTGTGCCACAATTACAGGCGTGTGCCACAGTTACAGGCGTGTGCCACAATTGCAGGAGTGTGCCACAGTTACAGGCGTGTGCCACAATTGCAGGCATGTGCCACAGTTACAGGCAGGTACCACAGTTACAGGCGTGTGCCACAGTTACAGGCGTGTGCCACAGTTACAGGCGTGTGCCACAGTTACAGGCGTGTGCCACAATTACAGGCGTGTGCTACAGTTACAGGTGTGTGCCACAGTTACAGGCGTGTGCCACAGTTACAGGCATGTGCCACAGTTACAGGCATGTGCCACAATTGCAGGCATGTGCCACAGTTACAGGCAAGTGCCACAGTTACAGGCAGGTGCCACTATGTCAGAGCATGGGTCTGTTTGCTGTGGAGTGGAAGCCTGTCTGTCCTGGATTTCTTTTGGGTTTACTTGGTGGGTGCTCTCTGCCAACCAGGTGTCCTGCCCACCCGCGCTTCCCTGAAATACAGCTCTGGTAAATAATGGCCTCACCTAGGTCCTGAGGACCTTGGGAGAGTATTTGCTAGACCCAGACTGGCACAGACTGATAGGGAGAAAGCCGAAATGCTGGAAACATACTGGGGAGGGAGGAAGCAAAGCAATTTTGGACTCCTTGGCAGCCAATAAGAATGACACATGGAAAGGCACATGGTCAAACGAAAGAAGTCACGAGACAGACATTCATAATGAGAAACAAGCAACAGACCGTGCTCATTATCACAGCAAGACAGATAGACTTTGACAAACGCCAGAAAGATATTCATCTAGACATGAGCAGCGATGATCAGAAGTGAGATGGCAGAGTTTTACAAAGTCTAGTAAGGTACATTAACTTATTTATTTGTGTGTGGGGTCATGCCATAGTGCGCACATGGAGGTCAAAGAGCAACTTGCACAAGCTGTTTCTCTTCTACCATGTGGGTCCTGGTTATTGAACTCAGGCAAGTGCTTTTATCAATGGAGCCATTTTGCATCTTGTGTACACACACACACACACACACACACACACACACACACTACCCAAAGTATTAAGGAAAATAAAATTTTCAGCATGTACTTCAGTCTCAGTACAGCCGGACTGAGACAGAAAAAACTTCAAAAGCCATAGAAGGTTCCAGGCCAGCCTGGGCTGCATAGCAAGATACTGGATCAAAACAAAACAATTTTCTAATCTTCACAGGCATTGTCCCAGTTTTCTGGAATCTTCCAAAAATTGAAAGCATTGTAAGAGGATTCGACATTTCTTTTGTAACCAAACACTTACACAACAATGTATCTGAGTGCTCATAGCTGCTGCCCGTGGTAGATGGCATCAGATGAGGGCAACATGCTCGATATTATGAAACGTAGTTCAGCTTAACGGCAGCAGAAACACTGGCCACAATCTGAATGCCGATCAGCGGGGAACTGGTCATGTGTGGCGCTCCTAGGGGCAAGCTTGTTTTGTGAGCACACAACACAGAAATGACAAGCAGGGACCGGGGCCTCCTGCCCTGAGGAATGATAGTAATATCATATGTACCCTTGGAGAAAACCTTTATCTTTCAGAGATATAACCCCAGCTATTTACAGATAACATAATGCGTTAGCTGGTATTTGTTGGAAAATAGTTTGGAGCAGGGGTGGAGTGGGTCAGAGTGGACGGGATTGACCAAGAGAGGACGGTTACTGAAGCTGACAGATGGATGCTGGGGATTTGTTCCACCATTCTGCCGACTTTTGTATGAGTTTGGCAGGTTCCCATAATAACATGGTTTAGACAAGAAAAGAATCAGGGCAGTTTTTAAAGAATGCCATCATGTATGTGAAGGGAGGGACACAGCTCAGTGTGCACACACACACACACGGTGTGTGCTGGTACAGATGTTAACCGTTTTGAGGAGGAAAGTCAGGAATAAGACAGAAATACACTCTGGAACCTATAACTTCTTAATATATTAGCTTTCTTAAGTAAAATAACACATAGCGTGAGAAGCAGCAAAGGGTGCTGTGGGCTGAGACT
Organism: Dicrostonyx torquatus; assembly: GCA_028555095.1. Taxonomy (NCBI): domain Eukaryota; kingdom Metazoa; phylum Chordata; class Mammalia; order Rodentia; family Cricetidae; genus Dicrostonyx; species Dicrostonyx torquatus. The sequence goes on from JAQHUG010000005.1 coordinate 2,471,791, forward strand.
CGGGGTCAGCCTGTTTCTTCACTCTGGGCTGCAGTCAGCAGTCCCTAATGTGCGCCAGTTGCACAGCCGAGGGCCCAGATGGTGGGGGTTTCTTGTCTGGATCATAAGAACATGAAAACCGCTGCATGCACGCCATGAAACCGTAGACATGAGAGACATTTTTCTGAGTCACTTGAACGAACCCCATTCTGAAGAGCCCAGGTGTGAGGTCCACTTCAGGCTCACGGTAGGCTTGCTACTCAGGAGACCAGGAAGCCGGATTTCTGCCCCAGCTGTCTACCTCAATCAGATTCACCAGATAATTGCTCCACTCCACCCGTCACTTAGTATGCACGGACGATTCTCAAGCTGTGGGCTCCTTCCTCCAGGGATGGACTCCAAAGCTGACTCGGCCATTTTTGCATGAGTTAATTTCTAGGGTGAACTCGAGGCAGACCTTTGCGAGAGGAGTATGGGACTTTGTGGGCTCACGTTTCATCTGCCCTTTCAGAGAGGCATGTGGGAGCAGCAGAAGTAGCCAGCCTATGTATGAACTGCAGCCCGAAGGGTTAGGTTACTGCTCTTCTGTGTCTGCAGCAGGGTGCTGAGCTTTGTGGAGCTTTGTCTAGTTCCTTGACCTCCGCGAAGGCTGCACTTTCTTCTCACCAGTAAAGCCCATCCCTGTTAGGGGTACACATCTGGTGCCCCGAAACCTCTCCCAGGGCCCCCAGCAGGTTAAGATGGATACAGCTGTCCACCCGGACTGAAAGCTGCCATTTGAAGCAGATGCTTCCCGCCACTGCTTGGTGAGAACCAGGTGGCTCCAAGTGAGACATCACTTCCTCCATGTTCCTTCCTGTGCCTTCCTTTGTTGAGGATGTTATTAAACCCTTTCCTGTGCCCCAATAGCTAAACATATAAATTTGAATGGAAGTGCTAAAAGGGGAGGATTGGTAATTTTGCGGCAGGATATTCAAAGGTCATGGGGGTCTTAGTCCCTTTCCAGCTGATGGGTAAGATCAGCACCTATGTGGGAAGAATATGGCTTGAAACGGCCATTTTGTTTCAGGAACATAATCTGAGGAATTGAAGGGCTTGCCCTGCCTTGACTGCTCCACCATAAACATCAGATGCCGTCACTTTTAGGGGAAGGTTTTTTGGCCCCAGTGATTATGATATGTGTTAATATGTTCTATGCATGTGCCATGGGTAAGTAACTATGATCAGTGTATTTTAAATGTGTGTATGCATGTAACCCTCACAGCACACTTTGAAGGAGGGGGTGTTTTATTTCCAGTTTTCTTTTCTTTTTTTCTTTCCTTCTCGTTATTTTCTTTTTTCAGAGACAGGGTTTCTTTGCGTAGCGTTGGCTGTTCTGGAACTCACTCTGTAGACCAGGTTGGCCTCAAACTCACAGAAATCTGCCTGCCTCTGCCTCCCGAGTGCTGGGATTAAAGGCATGTGCCACCACGCCAAGTTTCTTCCCAGTATCCTGATGAAACAGTAGGTGAGTAATTCCACCAGGGTTACATGACAGGTTGTGGTTCTGAACCATGGGAAACTGGTTCTTGAATCTCTGCTAAATCTACCGAAGAAAGAAAACAGCAAAGGACAGTTCCGTGCTGTTCCATCTTGCCTCAGAACCCTCCCAGCCAGCCCTGCATTTAGTTCTAATTATAGAAACACAATTCAAACTGCCTGAGGAAAGGGGGCCATAATTAAAAAAGTGAAGGCAAATTCTGGCTTTAGGCATGGCGTCTCCAGGACTAAGTTCATTTTGACTGCCTAGGAATGTCTGTGAAACAGTCACCCTGTTCAAGGGGAGGGGTTGCTTTGACTGGCTTGGGCTGGGCCATCCCGGGGAGCCCAACCTTTGTGAACTCTAAGTAGGACAAGAGAGTGTTCAAGTGAACAATTCAAGGTATCATTACCAGAAAGGACAACAGGCCAGGGTGAAAAGGTTAGTGTTCGTGACCTCATCCAAAGTGAGGCGGTGGAGTATCACAGCCACAAGCAGATGTGTGAATCCAGATGCTTGGATCTGGACTGTGACTGTTCAATTCTGGCATAGAAAAAAAGTAATAGGAATTTCTGTTCTCTCACGTAAGAAATGGGTAAGGGAACATACTGCCACACTTGGCACATAGTAGACGTGTTTAGATGCTCGCTAAAGAATTAATTAGCAATTTTTAATTAGCCAAAATAATTCCATGGCAAGATCAACAAATTCTGCTGTGGCAAACAGTGTTATGTCCTAATCCATCTCCTGTTGTTACAGTCGTCAACACAGAACATTTTTAAAGACTAGATGCTCCTTTAACTCATGGTTGTGGAGGGAATCCAAGAGCATGGTCCTGGCACCTGCTTGGCATGTGGTGAGGGGCTCATGCTCCATCAGACCGAAGTGGAACAGGCAGGCTAGCTTAGGTCTCTTTTCCTTTCGAGCCACTAATTCCTCCATGACGACCTCACCTCATGACCCCATCTCATCCTGATCACCTCCTTCAAATACCATGAGCATGACTTTGAGTCTCCGGCACATGGACTTCGAGGGTACACCTGCACGGCACAGCTTTGGGGACTCCTTTCTCATGGCATGAAAGCAGAACCTTGAACCTTCTCTTTCTTCAGAGCTGTGTAGGAGGCTGGGACGTAGGATGTGGCTGATGCCTCACGAATTCTCCAAGGTGCTTTCCCTACAAAAGTCCTACCTCCAGGGAAGAGTGCCATGTCTTCTCACTGAAGCCACCTGCCTGCTCATCCCTGGGTTGTAGCGGCAGCAATACAAATGTCTCAAAAATCATTTGCTTTCTTGCTTTAAACCAAGCTCAAAAAACTACCCTGATTCTACTCATCTTTGATCCCAATCCTTTAATAAAGGCACAGAAAGAGACACACTCTTGTTTGGGTTTGAGACATCCTCCGGGAAAGTGTCAGCGCAGCAATTTGCTAAGACTAATGAGTGACTTGGCAAAGGAGTTCAAAGCCGGTGTCAGAGGGGCCCTCTCAGAGGGGAGGGAAAGGCTTGCAGGAGCTGCTGGCTGCCATGCATGGCCAAACTCCAGCAGATTCACACTCCTCTCTGCCTGACACATTTTGGGGAGGTGTAAGAATCAAGTGTGAAGTTCAGGCTCATTTTGTTTGTTTGTTTATATTTGCAATTATAATTTAATTACAACCCTTTCCTCCCTCCAAGCCCTCCCATATACCCTGTCTTACTCTCCTTCAAATTCATGGCCTCCTTTATAGTCATTGTTATTTCATACATACATGTATGCAATGTATATATATATATATAATATACACATATATGCACACATATACATATATACCCCTAAATATAGCTAGTTGAGTCCATATAATATTACTTGTATGGATGTTTTCAAGAATGACCATTTGGTACTAGTCAATCCATTGGTGTGCTCTTTCCTGGGATGACTTCCTGGAGAGGATGACTGCTTCCTCTCCCAGCATCCCTCAGTTGCCAGGAGTTCTTGGTGGAGGGTTGAAGCCTCCTTTTTTCCCATGTCCAGTTTGGCATGTTCGTTGGTGTCCTCCTCATTCATTCACGTTGTGTCATGTTGGTGAGAAGTATAGCTTCTGATGTTACTGGGGTAAAACCCAATCCTCTGGCCCTAATGGAGGGAGAAAAAGACTTAGAGAAAACTGGTCACATGGTCTGGTGTGGTGATGCTGGGCTTCAAAGCTCAAAGGTTTCTACGCCTCCTCTTTATCCCTTTCTCAGCCTGCGTGGGAAGGATTCCTGCGCCCCCACCTTACTCCAGTTTTTAGCTTGTGTGGGAAGGCCCACTAGGGAAAGAGGATGGTGTTCAATGGGAGAAGATGCTCTCCCTGGGGAGATGTGGAGGGGGAGGGACGAGCATAGCAGATGACTGGGTCTATAATGTCCCCACAGGCCTGTGCAGGGAAGGCTTGGTCTCTGTGTGTTTAGAACTGAGACCTTTGGGGGAAGTGTTGGACGAGGAAGGCTGATTTGTATCACCCTATGAATCCATTGATAGGCTCGTAATTCAGTGACCATGGAAGGTGGTGAAGACTGTAGGAAAAGAGCCCTTGGAGGTTCCTGGAACATGACCTCAAAGAGGTCGTCACTGTGTCCTTTCTCTCTCCTTTGTTCTCACCACTTCTCCTGTCTCCCCCACCGCCAGGAGCTGAATAAATTTCCTTCTCCATGCCCTTCTTCCAAGATGGTTTTACCTAATGTGTGTGTGTGTGTGTGTGTGTGTGTGTGTGTGTGTGTGTAGATGAGGTGTATGTGAGTGCGTGTGTGTATGTGAGTGCGTGTGTGTATGTGAGTGCGTGTGTGTGTATGTGAGTGTGTGTGTGTGTGTGTGTGTGTGTGTGTAAGAGGTGTATGTGAGTGCAATGCCAGCAGAGGGCAGAGGCATGGGAACCCTGGAGCTGACGTTCTGAGCCAACTGATGTGGGTGCTGGGAACTCAACTTGGGTCCTCTGGAAGGGCAGTAAGCACTCTGAATTGTTGAGCCATCTCTCCAGACTCAAGCCGTTCTTTCTCACTGTAGTCCGGAAGGCAGCGGAGCAGCTGAACCACAAACTGAACCCTCTGTGACCACGAGCCCAAATCACCCTCTTTCCTTTGAGTTGTTTTCTCTGGTATTTGATCCAAGCAACAGAAAAGCAGCCTAATGCAGCAGTGGCCTGCATCACGTAGCTACATCACGTAGCTGAGAGGAGGGAATCCAAGACAGACAGACAAACAGACAAACAGACCCCTTTCGAATCTTTCCGAAGTCTTACGTAGGAAGGGAGAGACAGAGGAGAGAAATGAAATCCGATAGGTTCATGCTGGAACACTCAGTGTGAGCAGGAAATCCAAAAGGTACCGGCCAAAGGCGAGTGTATCCACTGCCTGGACCCCAGAGGGCTCCGTACCAGTCCAGTCAGCTCCAAAGCAGATGAGTAGGCACCCAAGGGCTTGTGTGCTGTTTCAGGCTTGCCTGCTCTGCATTCTCCAACGAAGTTCCCTTTCAGCTAGCAATCTGTCTCTAGCCTGGGGTGGAGTAGATGGAACTCCTCACACCCACTCAGCCAAGGACATTTAATTACTCGCACACTCTTTCTAGCACTCTGCCAAGATGTATAAACAAACCGTTTTCTGGGGTTGTCTCAATCGAATCATAATAGAGCTTTTTGCTCTTTTGGCCTTGGGAAGGCTCTGAGGGAAAACGATCTACGTTGGTTCCTAAAATAGCTACCTTTGATTTTCAGTGCTGGTGCTGATGTGGCGAGACTCTTCAGAGCTCCTGTTGTTGACGTCAAAGCGCTGGGATGGTCTGAGTCCAGGACGACGCGGTGTGTGTGTGAGTGTGTGTGTGAGTGTGTGTGTGTGTGTGAAGCCGTGGTGCCTTTGCTTATTTTTCTCTCCACGTTCCACAGGGATAAGAAGCATTTTAGGGAAGGCTTTCTTACCAGCAATGACTTCAAACACTAGCTGCTGCCAATCAGGTAGTGTAACTAGTCTAATGGATTCCATGTCAGGATCACGCGTGAGTTAGGAAGAAAAAGATAATGACTGGCTTTCAGAGGGCACAGAGCCCAGAGATGAAGATGCCGAGGAGCTGGCATGCTTTGACTGTACACCCCAAAGCCAAATAAACCAGGCCAGATGTGGCAAAGCAGGCTGTGATGCCAAGCTGGGGCACTGGAAAAAGGAAGACCTATGTCTACACAGCCTTTAGACTTTTCTCCGCCTCCCTAACACTTAGTCTGGCTTCCTGGAAATTGTGAATTATGAGAATCCTGAAAGATTGCTGTCCTTCAAAAGCCCCACTGAGTGGGAAGCTCTGAAGGAAGTTTGTAGAAAGCAGGCATTTAAACTAACTAGCACACTGTTCTGTCCAGCCACTCCAAAGTGGCTGCCTTGTACTGCCTGGCTCCTGGTGTTCCATAGCGTTAGGTATAGAAGGTATTTGGGAAATGTTTAAAGATGAAGTAGAAGACCTTCTGCAGCTGTAAGAGAACACCTAAGACTCGGTCAATTATAATAAGCACAGATATATTCTGGTGCTGGAAGCCGGAAGTCTGAGAGCACTGTGCTGGCATCTGGTACTGCAAGATGGCAGACACGAGAGTGCCTGATGCAAAGAGAGGGATCAAACCAGACTTCACTTTATACTCATGATGGCTAACCTGCTCCTGCCAGAACACCCTTACCCCATCTTGGAGGGTGGTACTGCCGTGCTGTGACCTAGTCACACTTGAAGGTCTTACCTCTTGACATCACTACAATCGTGATTTCACTTCTGCAGTTGTAAAGGGGACACGCTGATCACAGCAGAAGGCAATTCTCAATTCTTCTCATTCTGCTATTTAGGCCAGAGAGAGATACAGGCCCTCTGAGCTTAGTTCAGGGAAGAGTGGACACTGAGTTAGTGTTGGGGCAGAGTACTAGCTGGTGCAGGCTGAGGGAAACACTCTTAGGTACTCTCAGCCCACTGACAACCTGGCCTGGGACTGTGTCTCTATCCCGTGCATACATGAACACTGGTAGCATTCCAGCCAGGACACCCAGGTTCCAGAAAGACCAGTGTGCTTGTCAGACCCGCTGACAGCTGTCTCTTGACCGCTGCAGCCTCGTCCATCTCCCGGATGCTGCCCTCCAGCTGGTCACCCGGATCAGCATCACGTGAAGACTCACCACCCCAGAACCATCTCACTCAATTCATTCTCTACATTTGGTCTCACCGAGCCACATGGGCTTTACATGTCTTCAGTCTTTCCTTACGCTGGTCCTTCTGCTCCTTCCTGCCTGTTTGTGGGTACCACAACTCAAGCTCACCGACCTTTGTGCCTGAAGGCTATTTATCCTTTCCTCATCTGTGAGCCCCACCCCCGCACCACTCCTACTGAAGGGTGAGCATCAGCCCACTTGTCCTCCAGTCCGACCTTTAAGTCAAAGCTGCCATTGGTTCCACAACCATGTTCATCTCAAGAGTGTACAGGAACCAGGTGCAGGCACCAGGCCTGAATCAGGACTGAATCCTGTTTGGGGAGCTTATATCTGACGTGAAACCATCAAGGAGTAGATGGGTAAATTTATTTCAGGGTGTGTCAAGATCTGTAAGTGGTAATAGAAGGAGATCCAGTAAAGGATGGCGTGGGAACAAGAGGGCATTAACTTAGGAAGGGTGGTCAGTAAGGCGATCTCAATGCTGTGACATGGGGGTGGGGGTGGGGAGATGAGCCTGTTCCCTGGGCAGTGCATGTTTTGTTGTCCTGGCACAACAGAAATAAAAATTGTTCATGGAATAAACAAATAGATGTGTAAAATATCCCCTCTCCCCAAATATGATCACACCACGTAATCACGTGACAAGGACTGGGGAAATGGCTCAATTGGCAGAGTGCTGACCTAGCATTTGGGAAGCCCCGGCTTGAGTTCCCAGCTCTGCACAAGCCATGCATGACTATATTCACCTGTAGTGCCAGCACTTGAGAGGTAGAGGCAGGAGGATTGGGAGTTCAAGGCCCTACTTAGTACCACAGAGAGTTGGAGGCTGGTCTAGGATCCACGTCTCAAACGTAAACAAATAAAAGCAGCACACACTAGACCATACTAGGCATGAGGTGGAGGGGGATTTCCAGCTCCTCGAGTCGGGCCGTCAGGAGCTTACTGTGGACTGAGGCTGATCTTCTCTGAAACTCATCCTGGAATTTGGTCCCAAGGAGCAGTGTTGACAGGATGTGTGACCTCTCAGAGGTAATGTGGTCACTGAGAGGGACTAGCATGATTCTAAAGGGGCTGGACTAGCTACTGAGAGCAGGCTCCTTCAAACCAAACTTCTGCCTACATCATGCCACGTCTCTCTGTGCTCATGCTCACTTGCTGCCCCTCCCTCTGCTTGAGGCCTTCCCCAGCAACCAAAGGCTGGCACGCTTCCCACAGATTCTCAGCTTCAGCAACCATGAACTAAAACAACCTTCTCTTCTCTCTAAACCACCTCAGCTCGGCTTTTATTACAGCCACAGCAAATGAACTAAAGCAGGGTCTCGGCTCCATGATCAGGAAGTTAGACATAAGGCCTCCCATGTCCCGGATGTGAGTCGAGAACTCTGCAGTTGTGCAAGCTGTCTGGAACAGGAGAATTGATGGCAGTGGTTTGAATCATAGCAACATTTAGTGTTTATTTGACACTGAAATTCTGAACCTTTCTTTTTTCTTCTTATATCATGAAAGTCTAATGAAGCTAAAAACTTCTTTTTGGAGAAGATAAGCTAAAATGAGATACCTTCACAAGTGTGAAGGCTAGCAATTTTATTGAAACAGGATCAGCTGTATGGATGAAAAGGCAAAGTCACAATTGTGTGCATGCTTTTAAACGAGTTATTGAATAACAAAAGCAAGCACAGGACTCACAGCTTTGCTCGGTAGACGCATAGCCCTAAGAACTCGGCAGGAAGAAGGAAGGGAGCCATGCAGAGATGACGGACTGTCTCTGAGAAGCATCCCAACTGGACTGCCAGCAAGAGCGAGACTCCTCTGCTGGGGGTGCAGGAACAGGAGCTCGCTTTCAGCAACTGCAGAAAAGAGAATCATTGTCCTGTGCGGTGCCCCAAAGGGCAGCTGAGCTGCCTCCTACCATTCTTTGGAAGCAGCTTGTGAGGGGAAGTGTGGATATTTGGCTGGGCCTATTTTCCAGCCAAGTGTGAAGGGGCATCCTGTTTTATTTAATTCTGTTGGAACGAGAGCTGGATGGTGGTGGCACACACCTTTAATCCCAGCACTTGGGAGGCAGAGGCAGGCAGATCTCTGTGAGTCCGAGGCCAGCCTGCTCTACAGAGTGATGGACAGCCAGGGCTGTTACACAGAGAAACCTTGTCTTGAAAGAGCAAACAAAAGAAAGCAAAAATGGAACAAGGTTCTAATAACTTTAGGTATTAGAGTGTCTATGTGCAAAATGATGCCATCGAGACAAGTACAATTAGTTTTTCTGACAGTAAACATACTCTGAAGAGAAAGACAAGGGTGTAGCTAGCCTTTTGCTACTTTGTGCTTCAAGAGTTCAGAAGCCAGGCTCACAGAGAAGTGCTTTGAAAGGAAGACTGGCCGAGAGGCCTCTTCTCTTGTCCAGCAGAACGAACCTCCTGAGATATGCAGTGAGGGCCACAGGTCCCTTCTAGCAGTACCGACAGCACGACCAATCAGAGTGAGCTGCTAGAAGCTGTTAGCACCAGGATTCCACAGGAGGACACATGAGGACCCTGAGAGGTGCAGTCTACAGTTGCTCAGGAGAAACACCACAGGTCTGTAAGGGTGGCAGGTGCAGCCACGAACACGGGAGCTGGCGGCCTGCATTTTTCTTCCAGTTTCTCTCCTGATTGTCTAACAGGCTATCCCTACTGGCCTTCACATTTCATTTGCAAAGTAGGTGGATAACTTGTTTTCTGTTCCACAGGTCTGAGACGGAAGGGAGTTTTGCCCGGCACGGATGGACCAGGATCTTTCCTCTTCCTGTTTCAGGCGCTGGGACAGGAGCCTTCTGAACTGATGAGGTTTTGAACTTGGAGTTGCTGGAGGTGGCTTTAGGTTATTGGACAGCACAAAGCGGAGTGGGGTGGGGGTGGAGTAGGGCGAATCTTCCGAAGTCGGGGACACTTTGAGACACATGACAAAGCACTGCTAATATTCCTGTCCAGTGTTGTATGTTCATAATGGAAGAGAATACTAAATTTCAGAATGATGTTTGTGAAAATATTGCTGTAATTTTTTCCCCAATCAGTTTCATAAACACTTGACAGCGAGGCCACAGATGTAGTCTGTGGTATATGCTTAGATTGCATGAGACTGGCTTTGACCTCCAGATCACTGCTCTCCTCCCAAGGAAAAGATTATCTGGGTAGAAGAGGGCAGTTCCTGGGAGGCACCAGGATCTCCCTTCCTCTCTCCTATCTTGTCTTTACCAGCGGACCATTTTCCTTATGGCAGAAAGACTTGCCGCCACAACTCCATGGCACGAGGTTGTCCTCCAATTTGGAAGGAAAAAAGGGAAGGCCAGAAGGAGGCAGGACAATGTGGCCTGTTTCTTTTGATCAGGTGTGAAATCTTCCCGGGCAGGGGCGTGGGTCCATCCATGCCTCTTCCATTGTCTCATAGTCATGTGATTCCTGACAAAAGGAAATGTAGGTTCCCTGAAGGTCTTAGACTGAGGATCAGCTCAGTTACTATTCATTTTCTCCTTGTCTTCCCTCCCCTCCACCACTCTTCTCTACACTCCTCTCTCCTTCTTTTCCCTTTCTTCCCTCCTCTCCCTCCTCTCTAATTTCTCCCCTTCCTTCCCCTCTGTTCCTTTTGGCTAAGAGTTGAGCCCCTGGCTAACTATAAGCATGCTAAACACTTGCTAAGCACAAGCTAAATACTTGCTAAGCACAAGCTTTAGTGCTGACCTATACCCCCCGCCTGAAGTAAATCTAACTAGAAAAGCAAACCTTCCTCCCTAGTATTGCTGTGTCTCAGCAAATATTTAGGATAGGCTTATACTGGAAGATACAGTCGTGTTTTGTCTGAAAATTTAACTTAAGTCCTTACCTGGGAACCCACAGGAATGGCTGACTGTGGCCCAGCTCTTACAACTTTTCTGCAGGCATTTCTGCCTCCAGGTCCAGAAGCTTCATGTTCAGGGGACCCTCTCATTCCCTAGGAAACCAGGGCAGCCGATCACCCATCAAGAAAACCTGAGGAAATGGAATGCAAATTTTGTACAATTTTAGTGTTCTGTAGTTACTTTTTTATTTTTTGACTCCTGGGCAATGTAGACAGTGGGCTGAATTTGGCCTGTGGTAGGTCATTTCCTGGCTTAGACTGTTCATGTTTTATCCTCTGGGAACAGACATACTGATACTCAAAATCAGCGCCTTGTTAATGAGCTGGACAGGAGATGGCTCCTGGAGGCAGCTAGCTGAGGGTGTCACAGGGTGAAATTTCTGTCCTGGAGACCTTGTGCATGTGACTCAGTGAGCCTGCCACTCACTACAAGTCACTGAGTTTGCCTCTCAGGCCCCTGTGTGACCTCTCAAACTTGTGTTTCCCGTAGAAGTCATTTCGACACCAAAAGGCGTTCTATAACTGGAGGAGGGAAATATGCCCCTTGCTTAATATATACTAACTCAATTTCTTTGTTTGCTTTCTGATACAGTGTCTCACTATGTAGCTCAGGCTGCCTTTGAACTTGTGAACCTCCTACTCCAGCTTTCTGGGTGCTGGGATTATACTTCTGGTTTCACTGGGATTTTAGGTAAGCCCGTTATTCTTTCTGAGCCATGTCTGCTTAAGCACACGGAGACAAGCAGACCTTTACGGTCATTCATGATGCTGGTCGAATCGTGTCCAGTGATGGGGTTGCCCTCTTCTGAGCATAGAGCGCTTCGTTGTGAAGGTCGGCTGCTTTTGCTGGGAGAAGCCAATGAGGCTGTAGGAGCTAGCTCCCTTCTGCCGCACTTCCTGGCCCAGGGAAGAGAGTCACACACCCAAACAGTGTGAGGCCTGCCTTCTAACTCCCGCCTCCCCAAGAGCAGAACTCCAGATGGTGTATGTTTATCTGTGGTTCAAACCCAATTAGGACAAATTATCATTTCTTTGGCTTGATGCGTCTCCTGGGCATCCTTACGAAGTCAATGAAACCACACGAGTTCGAGTCGTTTCAGCGTTTCCATCAGCAGCTTTTATGGTTAGATTTAGAAACTGGCTGTAAAAAACTGGCTTCAGACCCTCACGAGGCAATACCAGGCAATTTTGTTCTTTCCTGTCCAAAACTTAGAGGAATTCCCCCCTGGGCAGTGTGAAGAGAAAGAGTAAGACAATGAATGTCTGGCCCTTTTAAAACGTCTGTCTCTTCTAAATGAGTGTATTTTCATCCTGGGGTTTTGAGGTGAGCTCAATAAATGAACAGAAAGAGTAAAATCGCAGCAGCCTCCGCAGCTGAGCTTTTGGCCTTGCTCCTCCCTGTTGTTTGTTTGGTTCACTAGTGATGGAACCCGGGGCCTTGTACATGCTAGCAAAGCAGTGTTCCTCTGAGCCACACCCCTGACTACTGTGGTTTTGAGTCTAGAGATGAATTATGGGATATGGACTGAGCTCAAATTCTGAGAAGAAAGGTCTTTGGGTAACTAACTGTTCCATGTGAGACCTGATTAATGAAGAGAATGTCTTGTTGTCATTGGTTATCTTTCTCTGAGACACGGATAGCTCCCACGTGGCAGACGTGGCACCTTGCTGAAGCATCATGGCGTGTTACCTGTTTGCACAAAGATGACAGCTCAAACTCTCTTCACCAATTGCATGCAGCGATTCCATTGGCTCTTTTCCCTTTCACTGGCTCGTGATGAAGGAGTGGGCCGTGTGACCGTGAGGGATGTGTGAATGTCTACACTCCTTGGAGTTCCTGAGCAATTGGAGGCCACCAAGTTCATTCCTCTGGACTCGTTCCCCTTCCCAGGATGTACTTCAAGGGAAATGAAGAGTCCTGAAAGTGTCAAGTTGCTACTTGATCTTCCCCCTAAGAGCCCCTTCTCTACCAGCGATGACCACATCATCATAAACACTCAGGAGAGACATGATGTAAAAATGAAATGACTGAAAACAGTTTTTTGGACTAACACTTAGCTTTATATAAACTCACAGACAATCCTATGAGGCACTCAGGCAGATTATGGGTTTGAGCAAAGCTGGAAAATTGCTGCCATTATATTGTTATTATTAACACCTTGTAATTAGCCCTAAGGAATCTCCAAGTTCTCTTTCTTGATTTGGCTTTAATGAAGGAAAATTGCTACCTTGGCAAGTTGGATGGCGCCCGTTCTGATTAACCTTAAGTATATAGGACTATTATTTTGAAAATGCTTGCTGTCATGTGAATATTAACATTACATACAACTGAGAAAGGATTGGGGGTGGGGGTGGGGGTGGGGAGAGGAGGCCCACTCTCTCTCTTCAGCTTCCCACCCACCCTACGGAGATGAATCACAGGCTTACTTCAGTTGTGGTTCTTGCTTGGTAGATCAAGAATGAAAGCCCTGTTAAGGCCATGACTGCAGTGCCTACACCTTTGCCAAGCTCTGGTGGCAAGATGGTTGGCTGCCAGCTTCTGGCCTGCCCTGTTGATTGCACATGCAGATAGTGGGGTTGATCAATGCATTGAAAGTGTCGTCCACACTCCCTACCAGTACCAAGAAGGGGGCTGGGATCACAGGAGAGTTGGCTAGCATCTAGAACAATAAGGAATTTGTACTTGCGTGTCCCAGAACACTTCTGTGTCTCCAATGAGACTCTCTCTGCACATCTCTTCACTTCCCTCCCACAGGCTGGGCGCCTCGTTCATTACCTTCTCTGGGAAGACCATCTATTAAAGAGAACTCGTTTGATCTTATCTATAATTAATTTGTATTTTGATAATATAGAGGAGGAATTTTTATGTGTGATGATTTACCTGTTCATTATTTCTCCCTTTTGAACTCTTGTGACCGCTTAATAACTCAAGCCCGCGCATTGGGACCGGCACTCTCCCCACCCACCTTGCAGGAAGAGGAAGGTGTTGCCTCTCTCAGGAGACAAATTGCTTTAAATAATGAGTTTGTGCAAAATTAGTCATACATAATTGAAAACTCCTATAGATGAATACCAAGTAACCCGAGACGATCAGTTTACATAGGAGCTTGACACCGGTGCTGCCTGTAGTCGCGTCCTGTCTCGCGCTAGACCTTGGCAGGAATGTTGCTGTTTTCATTCATTTGCTGTGTGTTCTCCCTTCTCATGTTTTCTCCAGGAACTGATTAAAAAGCTTACTTAGAATAAGCCAAGGGCAGCATAAGCACAATGTCCACATAACAATGTTAAGGTTAATTATGAAGGGGCTGGCTTGCCCCCTAGGTAAGCAGGAAGGGGTGGGTTGTTGGAGGGAGACACTTCCTGAGTCTCCGAGATCACTGAGTCACAATGGCTAATCCTGCCTGTGATCCTAAGAGACAAAGTCTGGAAACTTCCCTGTGCATTCCCAGCAGCCATTCAAGCTGTAAAAGACACTGTCATCAACGTTGTATCTTCTTGGTGAGATGTAAGGGCTTCTCTACGCTTGGTATATGTTAGCTTGAGGGGCTGAGGTACTGCTCAGTGACAGAGCAGCCCTGCAGCACACTCAAGGCACTGGGATTTTGCCTTTGCACCCCTCAGCTACAGTGTAATGCAACACCGCCCAGTAGCTTGAGATCAACCCAGGACTGAATCTCACTCTTGCCTCTGACCAAGTGAGGCAGACTGGGCTCGGGCGTTTTCACTGCCTGACTTGTAAAAGCTTGGTGGGCCTCGGATGGGATGCAGGGTAATAACTAGATAATGATGAGCAAGTGCCTACACAAAGGGAGTGCTTCCTGTGGTGCTCACCCTCTCCCCTCCCCAGCAGGTCAAGTGGGCTTAACAGATGTCCCAATGAGGTCTTCACTCCTGCGACTGCTGCAAACCTTTTATCTCCTGACCAGTCTCAGTTTCTCTTGTGTGTAAATGGGCTAATGAGCCAGCTGCCCGTCTCCTGGGATAAGAAGAGGATGAATGAGCTAGTGTTTATAAAGGACTTTGAGCTCTGCCTCTGAATCTCTTCAGATGTAGTTTTATTGGCATATTAAGACTTCCATCATCTGTGGGAAAAAAAATCCAAATAGGAAAACATCACCGTAATTCAAAGGAGCTAATGAGGATATTATGTGTTTGAATTCGCCACCGTGGTTGCTTGTTTATGGAGTTGTCTCAGTTGGTAGGGAGCATGCCTGTTCTAGCCCCAAGTGTGAGGCAGTGCTTTGGAGCCCGTTCAGATGCTATTACATTCCGCAGGAGAAGGGCTGGGGCCAGGGCTGCTGTTTGAAAGCTCACAGGCCCCTGGAGCAGCAGCGCCAGACAGAGGTGTGTTACCAAGATCAAATGCGCCCAGGGAAGGGCGGTCCTTTCTAATCACATAGTCAATCCCCCACCATTAAAAGAGGACAGAAGCTGAATCTTGTTCACCTTAGTCAGGATCTGCCTCTTCTGGGTCCATGTTTGGAGGGCAGAAAACATCAGTGTGAGCCAAACGGCACAGTTATTTCAGAAGAGAAGGGCTCTGGATGGAGGGGGCTCTGAGGTCCTCCCTGCCAGCTTTGGAGTGGTTAGCTTCATCTGAAGAGACCGAGGGACTTTTTTCTCATCTCCAGTCTTTTATGAACTGTGAGCCCACAATGTGCTGCATATGTGTTTAAGGTGCTGTATGTTCACCCATGCTTTATACATAGGGTGTTTTATCTTTTGTCCTTCCTGTTCTCAGAATGCCTCCCTGGGGTGATTCCAACTCCACCGATCAGGCGATCTTTAGCACAACATGGAATGACAATCTGTGTGTTGCTAAAAGCACAAGTCCTGTTTTTTGCTTCTCATTAGTACTTAAAATCTTTTCGATTCATTCATTCATTTATTATTTTCTGTGTATGAGTATTTGCCTGCGTGTGTGTATGTGTGCCACAAGTATGTCCAGTGCCTGTGTATGAGTATTTGCCTGTATGTGTGGATGTGCACCATAGGTGTGCCCAGTACCTTGGTCAGGAGATTCTGGATTCCCAGGGACTGAAATTACAGACAGTTGTGGGTCACCATGTGGGTGCTGGGAGTTGAACCTGGATCTTCTACAAGATCAACCAATGTATGCCCTTAAACATGTACCATCTCTCCAGCCCCCTCAGCCTTATTTCTTATAAGAAAATCTTGGAAGGAAGCTGAAAATTCAAAATAAAAGACTCATTAAGTAAGTTACAGCCTAATTATGAGTAAAGCACTCTGAAACCAATGTATGTATTCCAGCTGTTCAGAGAACTCCCCGGGGGAAGAGGGACTTCCCAGGCCCTGAGCTGTGCAGAAAGTCCATGCTTCAGCCAGACCTCCCTCCCTCCCTTCTTCTCTCTTACTTCCTTCCTCCCTTCCCTTTCTTTCCTTGCTCATTTTCCTCTCTCTGTTCTTCCAACCTTTGCTCTCTTATTACCAACCTCTCTTCCTCCTTTGCCTCTCCTTCCTTCCCTCCCTCCATTACCACATTACACTCTTCCATCTTTTATTGTAATCTATGTTTTCTATAAGGAACATGTATAATCATATAAAATGGGGAAGTTTAAAAGCACAGGAATGCAGATTTCTGCAAGACTGCTGTTTGCACAGTGGTATGAAGGTTATATATAACAATGCAAACTTTACCTTGGGTGTTCTGTCCCCATGTTCTTACTGGAGGGCAGTACTGCTCACCCTCACACACTCCTCCATTTGAAAAGACAATCAATCAATGCCACTTGCTATTCAGGATCCACGGAAAGCTCCAGTGAGGCCCAAACAGGGAATGAAGGTGAGTGTGTCTCCAAGAATCTAGGTTCTCTTTCTGTACCTTCCCGTTGTCCCTGATGGGTCTCAGTGTGAGATAGCCTAACTCGACACCCAGATATCCTTGCTTCTCAAAACTTACTAGTTCCTATTACACAGTGTGATGCCAGTTGCCCTGACTCGCTAGGGATTCGCCATATTTGTTGAGGGCAGAGTGGCTAGTATGTGACAAACTGAAACATTTCCAAATGGTAGGTGAAGCTGTTTGGCTTTGCCTTGATCAAGGTGTTTGTAGAAGTTCAGCAGAACTCGTTCCTGTGGAGTTAGCATGAAAGAGAAACAGACTTGGATGAATCTAGGAAGTAAGTTTCTGGAACTATGGAACTGGAAGGGGCCTTCCCTCCTTCCCTTTCCAGAGACACCCTTCCTGCTGTCAGAGACGGTATAGAAGTGCTGTGCTCTGCTTGAATTAGACTTCTTTCTCTCTTGGGCTTTCCTTGCTGCTGTAGATCTACCCAGAAGCGAAGTCTCCCAGGTTACGCTGCCCTAACTCCTCTCCATCCTTATTGACTGCCTCTCCCGCCAGCCCCAGGGACTCCCATGACTCTTCAGCAGATCAGCTCCCTGCTAGCTATTTTTAGAACTCACTATATTCTCCTTTGCCTCCTTTGGCCATTCTTAAGATCATAATTAGATAGTTACATGTGTAATTATTTAATGATATTAATAGCCAGCAGTTAATTAGCACTTACTAAGAAGCCAGCCCTGGACTGAATGCCTTAACCCTGAGCTCATCATCAGTCAATCTTCATGACAATGCCGCGGAGCATTATTATTATTGTTGTTGCTATTGTCACTTACAAGAGGCTCCAAGGGGTTACCCAATTAAACAAAAGCTGCACAACCTGTTAGGAGACTGTAGACTAATAGCCAAACCATCTGCCACTAAAGCCTGTGTATTCTGACGTAGGTCTCCCCACTAAATTGTGACCCCTTCAACATGCTCTGGATTCTAGCCCAGGGCCTTCATAACCGTGAGCAATGGATTTCTGGGGTTTAGAAATGACTGGGTCTGTAGGTACATTTTAGAATGTGAAGGGCGTGGCCAGCTCTGTGAACACCCATGGCCCCATCTGGGGCAGGTGGGCTTCTGTAGCAGGTTATCATGATGCAGCCATCCATACGAAAATCCAGCTGTCTGATTTCTCTTGAAAAGATGCCCCATCACTGGAGTCCCATGGGGAAGGTTAAAAAGGAGCCAACTTCTGCTTCCCATCCACTGAGGAGGTGCTCATCATATCATGACTTTCCCAAAGATCCCATGTGTTCATGTTAGCACACGGATGGGGAACTCCTAGTCCACAGCAGATGGGATGCTCTTGACTACTCAGTTTTCCTCCTTCCAGGCATATGGTAAGCTACTCTCTATTCTTTTTTAACAAAGAGTATTCATGTGACTCTCTTGGCTCATGAAAAATGAGTTTAAAATTGGCATGTATTTTTCCTGAGTGAATGACCCAAGTCACCACTCAGTCCTGTATATTCTGCTGTTCATGCAGAGTGAGGGAGCAGTCTTCTATCAGTCCGTTCCCCTGTATGACTGATGAGAACAGAGACTCCATCAATATACAATGGACAACATGTTATGAACAAAATTGCTGTGCTCATTGAGATCTGAGTACTATTTACTATCACGGCATCATGAGACTCATCCTGACCGACATTTACTGTAGAGACTGATGCTCTTGGTTACTCTTCAGAAACTTGTGATAAGACCCTATTGCTGAAGATACTACGTAAGCTGCAGGACAGGGAGAAATCAAGCTGGCAATGATGGGCAGCTACTGACTTTCATAGTGCTGGATGTTCTATGTGTGCTCACTGGGCAGAGGAGTTGTTGACAGTCCCACCACGTTCTGAATTCTGTGGGTTTTAGTAATGACTAGACAGGAAGGACAGTCCCCATAGTGCTACAGCAACACAACTGTTAGGGGTGTAACCAACCACCTCTGATGGTCCCAAACCCCATGATTGGTCAAGGGATAGGCTCTAGGGAAGAACCTAAAGCCATTATTTTGCTAAATGGATATAATAATAACTTTCCCCCTAAGTTCTTATCTTTATCCCCATATGCATCTCCCCAGTCTCATCAGAAAGGCTTTTTCTGGTAGTGGATGGTGATTAATCAAGATACTTACAGCTGGTCAATGGGCAGAATAAGAGGCTGTGGAATCCTCCACTCCAAATAGGCCGAGTGTATCACACCTCCTCTTCTCAAGGCTCAGAGATCATTATGGAAGAAAGGGTGGGAAGATTTGTAGGAGCCAGAGGTGGTAGACATTTTCAGTAATATAGTATTTGCTGGAGATTACAGTACAGTTGGTGGCACACAAGACCTCCAAATAGCTGTGACTCTGTGCATGCATAAGAGCCATTCTGAGTCCATGTAAGGTGGATGAGTCTCAGCCATGCTGCTTTGAAGGTGGGCATATTAAGCATATGGTTGGTTTTTGATGTTTCAACATACGATGTGGTCGTTTGGGACAGAATCCCGTGGTAAACTGAGGGCCGCATACATAATCCTGACAAAAGAGTATTTAGAGAGATGGACTTGTTCCTCGAAACCCAGTTTCCTGAGTCTAAAGAGCAGACAAGAGCTCTTTCCTGTCTTCCTCTAGGGAGAGGCAGGTTCTGTCTCTCTCTCCCCACTTCTCCCCCCCCCCCACTTCTGTCTGTCTCTCCTCTGTCTCCTTTTTCTCCCTCTCTCTCTCTCTCTCTCTCTCTCTCTCTCTCTCTCTCTCTGTCTCTCTTCTTCTCCCCTTCCCCATTTCCCCTCCATAACCCTAATAAACGTTTAACTTTAAAAAAAAAAAAAAAGAGCAGACAAGAAAGCAAAGCAGGTGTGTATTTTGGGAAATACAGCAAACTCTTCACTACCGTGAACTCTCGGGATGCATGGGGAATGCAAGGTGACACTCAGGCGACCCTGACTTCTGAAACCCATCTGTCAGCCAGTGGGAATCAGCAAACCAGAGATTACGGCATCCACATGCAAAAACATACGCCTATCCATAAGCACACACAGGCACATGGCTTTTCTGCTGATCTGACAAATCAGTAGGTGGAATGGGTGGGGTGGGTGACTCTAATGGGCCAGCTGTGCTTTTATGCCACCAAGTTTTTGCCGTGTAGCCTTGATCTAGTCACTTCCCCTCTCAGAACCTCAATTTTCTCATCTATACAATGGCGAGGCATACCTGTGTGTTGCAGGCTGTGGCGTTGAGTCAATGAGCAAACCCATAGAGCGGCGGGCACAAGTCCGAGCAGGCTGGCAGTTTCCAAGTTGTTGGTCCTTCCCCTCTTTGCATCTGTTTAGCAGAAGCATCATAGCCCATGAGATTTTTTTTTTTTTTTAGAAGAGTAAAGGCTTGGTTTTAGCACGGGTGTTGAGATGGACCAATGACATGACTGAGAACTAGAACGATTCAGGGCCAGTCACTTTCATAGTATGAACACACACTTGATAATTTTGTGACTAAGAACTGTGTATTTCTATTGATATTTATGTCTCGGATTGGGTTATGTCTAAGAAACACAACCTAGGCACCAAGACCTGGCTGGCTGTGCAAGAAAAGACACAGGCAGATTTCTCACCATAGGTAGAAATAAACCTTACTAAGGAGAGAAAAGTCATTAGCCTGCTGGTGATACTGTTTTGCCTTTCAATATTCTCTTCTTCCTCATCCCCCTTCTCCTCTTTTCCTCTTTTAAATCTGGTTGTCACTGTGTACCCCAGGCTGGTCTCAAACTCATGGTAATTCTCTTGTCTTCACCTCTCAAGTGCTGAGATTGCAAGTATGAGTCGCCACACTCTGCTACTTTCCAGGCTCCTGCAGGAAGGATCACTGAAGAGCATGGAGAAACACTGAAATCCTAGGTTTTCCCTAAGATTTTCTCCATAAAGTCAAAAGTTTCTATGGTCCCATCCTGGGACTGTGAAACTGTTTAGAGCTAAGTCGTGGATGTGCTGATGAGAGATGGTACATGTGATGATTTAGATATAATTTAACTCTGTCTCTCAGGGGTTCATATGACAGAGGCCCCACTGAGGCATTATTAAGAGATAATAGAACCTGTAAGAGATGGGGCCTCAAGAAGATATTATGTCACTGGGGGCCTTGCCTTCAGAAGGAGTTAATGCCTGGTTTTTGACCTGGATTTAAGAGCGGGCTGCTGCTGAATATGATGCGTTCATCTGTAATCCCAGCACTTGGGTGGCTGAGGTAGGATGGTCCCAGGGTCAAGGCCAACCTGGACTGTACAGTGAGAACTTGTCTTTGGGGGGTTGTAGAAATGGTTCAGCAGCCAAGAACATTGACTGCTCTTCCCGAGAACCCAGGTTCAATTCCCAGCACCCATGTGGCAGCCATCTGTAATTCCAGTTCCAGGAGATCTGACACTCTGACACAGACATACATGCAGGCAAAATGCCAATCAATTTACATAAAATAAAAATGAATCCTTAAAAAAAATCATTGTCTTAAAAAGAACAGGTTTTCATAAGAGAACTAGGTTGGTATGTTTGCTTCTGGCCTCCTAGCTTGCCTTGTGGTCTTCTCCTCTTACATACAATACAGTCCTTCTTTGAAATGTGTGACATATGTCGGCCATGTGTGATACAACCAAAGGGCCTTGGCAGGTGAGTTTGTCTCCCAAACTGTGAAGTGCGTAGATCTCTTTTTTGTCATTTTAACACTCAGCATGTGGATATTTTCTTACAGCAGTGGAAACAGATTACTACAGGTGGCCTTGAGGTGGAGGACCCATCATTGGTGTCCCTGGGAGTTGACGGGAGGCAGCCTGTGTGCTTTCTGGGAAGAGACTGTGGCCATATTGCCAACTCGGAAAAGGTTCTTCTCTAAGAGAGACTCCTATGCAGAAGGTCTTCTCTGGTGTCTTAGAGGTATCCTGTCTCTTTGGGGAGCATTGCTTTCAGCCATCAGAATGAGCCCTCCACTCATAGCTGCTGTTGGGGTGAGATTTCTGTTAGAAGGGGCCATCTTTTGGAAGGTCTGTAGGCAGTAGAATCTGTTTCTGCTTGTTCTTTTCTGTGAGAACATGCTTCGGTTCATTTGACTGCACGCCCCCCACAAATACTACATAAGACAGACGTACAGACCTTTAGAGCCAGCCTCTCCTGGCCAGCCTGCTAGCCCTCACTCCCATTTACCTCGGGTTACATGCTTTCGTCTCATTCTCCGGTAGTCTTCTAGGTCACATGGAAGTGTCTCCTTGGCCTGGTTGGCATACTCCTTGGGAAATGGGGAGCAACTCTAGATTTTCTTGTAGCTGACTGTCACAATACTTTCTTCATTTTATTTTGACACAGGAAATAGCGAATTATTGTTGTTTACTATTATTCCATCCTAGGCTCTAAGATACTCCAGGGTGAGGCTGGCTTTACTCATGCTTATATCGCCAGTTCCCCAGACAGTCTGGTCAAGAGGACACAATGTTGAAAGGAGGCCGGATGAGTGGGTAAACCCCAAGAGGTTTCTTGGGAACAGAAAAGGCTCACGTACCACTTCTAGGGAACATGCAATCAGGAAACACACAATCAATTCTGTCTTTAATTTGCATTGTACTGCCCCTCCCCACCCGGCCCATAGATCCATATTTCACATCCCAGAACCAGGAAACACTGCCTTATATGGCAAGAAAGATTCTGCAGATGCAATTACATCACAGCTCTTAGATGAGGAGATTACATTAGTGAGCTTTAAATGCCACTACCGTGACCTATAATATAATGAGGAGGAAGGAGGCTGGGTACAGAGGAGGAGAAGGTGCTGTGGCCACTAAGGAATGTTAGCAGCACCCGGAGCTGGCAGAATGAAGACTGGGAAGTCTGGCTGTGTGAATTCTTGACCGTGTAGTGGAACTGATTTAGATTTCTGGCTTCTAGAATGTGAGAGAATAACTTACTTATATAACTGTGACCATGGGAAGATAAGAAACTGCTCTGAAGCCTGTGATGACAGCAGCGTCATAGAGATTCTGGATTAATTAGGGACATAGGTCTCCCTATCAGGAGAGTGTGATCTCACAGTAAAACAGGATCTCAAATAGAGTGTTGGATTTAGTTTAAAAGCTTAAGCTGTAAAAATGACATGCTTCCGAGGCAGAACCAGCACACAGGCAGGTTTTCGCTATGGGGTGCGTGGTAAAGGTGACACACGCATTCAGTTCCCATCCTAAGAGTTATCTGTGCTGGCCGAGTGCGCTCACCACTTCTTCTTCCATTAGGAAACGTGCATAAAGGACAGGACAGGAGGCAGGCCAGAGATGATCAGCTTCCAGTCTGGTGCTGAAAGCAGCCAGACATCTCTCCTACGGCCTGCAGTGAGCCAGTCCTCCACACAAGTGTTCCCAGAAGGAAAAACCAGACGTAGGGTGTGTTCTGGGATTGCCCATACTAGGTTGGTGCGACTTGGTCAGTCTCTTCTATATTTGGTCTTGTTGGGCCAGATTGTCTTCATGCGTATTATCGCCCTGGGAGTTCACTTGGTAAAACTGGAAGTCCCATCGACTCTCCGGCCTCTTGTTACTGTTGTTGTAACATTTGATGGTCTCACAGTGGTCGTTTGAGGAGTCACTGGAGCTTCACGCAAGTTCTTAATAGAGCTCCAGCCCTTGAGGAATTTGACCCTTGATACGATCACAGTGCACTCATTTTTTTTTTACGAGTATGTTTTCTTTCTTACACAAATATTGTATTCAGTGAAACATCGGAAATTAACCACCATCCACACAGCCTTATTGGTCCCATTTTGGTCTGTTTTTTTTTTCTGTCTCTGTCTATTTGCAGATATGTAGTTCACCATCCCAAGCATAGCTCAAATACTATTTGATAAGCCACTCCTCTGACATTCTAGCAAAAAAATGCTTTCCTGTGATTACACACAATGTTCTTGACTGTAGATGCAGATGCCTGTGTCTGTGTCTTCAACTAAAGCCCTGACTATTGCTGTAGTCAAGGTAATGGTCTCTGGCTTTCACCAAAAGTCTATGGGCACTGAAGTCAGAGCCTAAGAACATCAGACAGACAAGCCTAACTAAACCTGACCAACAGCCAGGCTGATGTGTTTCCCTGTCTCCCCATTTTTACTAGCCTTTGATATTATTATTTTTCACTGAAGTTGTTTGATATGGAATAACAAATTCACATTTATGTTTCTTTGAAAAAAGATGGCATTTTTCCTGTGTCTATCCTTCAGTTGACTTGTTTGGGTCAGGCTGGATCCAACTAAACATACACAGACACTGAAACGGGTGTTGGTTTTGACTGACATATTTACTCCATCCATCTGAGGAACCTCAGCTACCTGGCAAACTCCATCTCAGCCACTTGAACCAATGGTTTTATACAACTGTATTAGGGGAGAAAAGCTCTTTTCAGGCCGGCCAACGCCCTCCAGGACTCTTCTTCACCTTTCCACACTGCTTTTCTCCCCTAAGGCTCTCCTGCAAACTTTTTATGTGTTTGCATACTTGACTCAGTCTGGCTCTTCTTGGTTTGTCTTTAAAGTCCCCAGTGAACTGCCTCTGGTGTGTGTTCTCAGGATCACAAATGATTACGGCCCTTTGGTGCTCAAATGTGTTCCAGATGGGCAGTGCGCGCATGGTAGCCTGGGTCTGGGGCCAGCCTTTCAGCATGCTGGCCCAAGCCACGGGTGTCTGGATGTGGAGGAAAGAGATTTCCCAGCACAGAGGGGGAAAACTGAGGGGGTTTCTCAAACCCTGACGCAGGTCCCCTATTGGTGTCCCCAAATGAAAGTTAATATTGTCACTGCCGTGGGCAAGAATGCCAAGAATGCTTTGTAATGGTTCATCTTTCTCAGCTCTCCATTTTAATTACTATCAGGAGCTGACCTTTCACGGAGGCTGGGGAGCCTTTAGTCCTTTACAGGTGAGAATTGAAACCCACTGGTGTGTGTGTGTGTGTGTGTGTGTGTGTGTGTGTGTGTGTGTGCGCGCGCGCACGTGTATGCACCATTTCCTCCACCAAGGTAGGGCAACTGGCCTTTCTTGCCAGGCACACCAGTTCTGATTCTGCCCCTCTCTCTCTCACTCTCTTCCAATGATGAATTCACCTCTCTCCTCAGAGCCTTCATTTTCTCATCTGCAGAATGGGAAAATGATACCCACCTCGGTGGGTTAGTAATGGTGTTCAGATGAGACCATAGGAGCACAATGTCCTTGCTGGTTAAGAACACAGAAGAAGGTGAGCATCACCTGTTGTTCAGGCTCATTTTAAATCCAGCCAGGACTGTGAGCCCACACCCTGTCATGATTCTGTAGCTTTATGGGTAATGACTCAAAATGGTTCTTGAGACTCTTTTTTAAGTGTGTTCTTCTGTATTTGCATTTCTGACTGTGCTGTTTGCCACCTGCGTGCTGGGGTGAAGCGACTCCCGTCTCCAGCATCCCTGATGCTGATATGTAAAATGAGCTATTACCCATTGCATAAGGCTGCTGACAGTTACCATACCCAGAAAGCCCTGACCTGGAATGAGTGCCCAATAAGTACTAGCATTCACAGTTAGGATTCTTTCTGTCTGCATCCTGACAAATCCTGGACTTTTCTACTCATCTAATGCTTTGCAGTAGATGGCCATTAGGCCTGGAAGCTCATTCTTCCTGTCCATTCTGTCCACTGAATTCCTGAGAATCCAAGACTCAAGTCACCATCAGGGAGAATGCCTTGGCTCCACAAGGTGGCTCCTTTGGGACCTGCAGGCTTCCCACTGTAGCTCATCCCTACAGTGGCCCAGCTCCTGGCTTGAGCTCATGCTCTGAGTTAGACTGGCACCTTTGCGAGTTGGCCATCTTGGGCAAGTTACTTAACATTTCTGTGCCTTGGTGCTCTTGTATGCAATGTAGATGCGAGAGTCTCCAAACCTCACATGCTCCCTTGGAGAATGCAGAGAGAAGCTGTAGGTGAATAACTTAAAACAAGAGCTGGTGTACAAGTGCACAGGGTAAGGAGGTAGCAGTGCGCTATGCTGCAATTCACCCACATGAGAACCACCAGAGCAGGCAGTGCGTCTGACCCATCCTTGTCCCTGGAACTCAATGTATGCTTGCTGAGGCTAAGCAGGTACCCAATTTCCTTGCTTTTGCATTTGCAATGCATTCTGAACATTGAAACATTTGAGCCGCAAGAAAAGAAGGAGTGTGTATGTGTGTGTGTGTGTGTGTGCGTGCGTGTGTGTGTGTGTGTGTGTGATTTAGTCATAGGGGAGTGTAGTGGCATTCCATTTTTATTTTAATAAATAAAACTTGCCTGAAGATCAGAGAGCAAAAAACAGCCCCACTGGTCAGCTTTACAGACCGGACAGTGGTAACACACTTTAATCCCAGCAGCCACACTAGTTGTCATAGAAACCAGGTGATGCATGCCTTTAATCCCAGCCCTAGAGAGGAATGTAAGACAGGAGGAGACAACTCACAGACACAGACTCATTCTGAGCTTCCTGGAGGCAGGATCGCCATTTCCGACTGAGTCGTGATAAGAGCCAGTGACTGACTGCTTTGCTTTCCTCATCTTCGGGTAGCTTTATTTTTTAAAATACAAATGAAATGCCCCTACAGGGGAGATAGCTTCCAACCTTAGTTTCCATTTATGTTATTATTATTCATGTGTTATTACGATTCATGTTGCTGGGGATTGAAGCCAGAGTCTCATGTATACCAAGCATGTACTATGCCGCTGACCGATACTCCAACCCCACCCACCTCATTTGTAGGATGAGGATAATTTCATCGATGTCATAATGTTTTCTGTGGGTTAGAACAAAGTAAGTGAAGGATGTGCCTATTAAAACGATATCAAGGGGATTTTTCATAGAATCCAATACTTTGATTTAAATTATTTTTATTTTTTGTTTGCATTGTAGGTGTATGTGTGCATGTGCATGCATATGTACACGGGTGTGCTTGCCTGTGCATGGATGTCTGGAGGACAGAGGCTGGTGACACGTGTCTTTCTCTATCCCTTTCCCATTTCAGTTTTTGAGACAAGGCTGTTCACTGAATTTAGAGCTCACCATTTCAGCCAGACCGTCTGGCCAGCAAGCTCCAATGTGTCTTTGCTTCTTTCAGAACTGGGGTTGCAGGGGTGCTCCGCCATGTCCAGCTTTCACATGGACACCGAGGCTCCAAGCTCGTGTCCTCACCTGCACAAAAACACTTTACCCCCTGAGCCATCTCCCCAGCCTCTGGTTCTCAGCTGAATCAGGAGATTAGCAAGTGATTGTGTGCGTTCTTCTTGGAGGCTAAAATGCATTTGTAAATGACAGTAGTGGAAATGGTGTGGGATTTGCACAGGAATGAACAGGCACTGTCAGAACAGAGGGATACTCCTGAGAGCTGACCTAGGAAGGCCACCCCATGAGAAGGAGGACGCTACAGCAACATGGCATGGATTTACTCAGCACAGGCACAGAGGAAGACAGTGTTGGAGAAAGAGCCAGAGATCTAACTTACTTCCAAATGCATTCCAGATGAATTAGAGAGTTAAATATAAGGAGCATTTCATAGGTAAGCTCATGCTAGAAGCTGTTATTTAAAGTAGCATATACATGTGTGCTTATTTGCTTTTTATGAAAATTTATGTGTATCAATAATATACCTGAGTTATTCCCTCTTAAGACCAGGATGACAAAATAATCTACACAGCAATTTAACAGAGTCTTAGATACAGAGTCAGTAGCAACAGAGCCTTAGATGGGTTTGATATGTAGTCAGTGGCAGGTTGCTTGCCTTGAACGCACGAATCCTTGCGTCCAGTGTCTGGCAACCAAAGGGAAATTGCAAATTTGAATGTGCTCATGTAAAATTCAGAAGCAGTTTTTATTTTTAAGTTTTAAAATCTCCATAATTAAAAAAAGGAAATGAGGAACATTATAAAAATGCAAGGGAAGCTGGGTGGTGGTGGAGCACACCTTTAATCCCAGCACTTGGTGTAGTAAAAGGAGGAGCGGGTTGTGTTCCCCCGGCCGCCCAGCCGCCAGCTAGCTTATGCCCAAAATAACCACACGAAAACTGTATTCATTTAAATTCTGCCTGGCCCATTATCACTAGCCTCTTCTTGGCTAACCCTCACATCTTAAACTAGCCCATTCCTAATAGTCTGTGTGTCACCATGAAGTGGTGACTTATTGGAAGATTCTAACCTGCATCCATCTCAGGCCAGAGCATCATGGTGTCTTGCTTCTTCCCTTCTCCCCAGCCGTCTGTTCTGTCTACTTCGCCCACCTAAGGGCTGACCTATCCTACAGGTCAGGCAGTCTTCTTTATTAACCAAATGAAAGCACAGAAATACAGAAGAACCCTCCTACACCATTACAGATCTCTGTGAGTTTGAGGCCAGTCTGGTCTACAAGAGCTAGTTTCAGGACAGGCTCCAAAACTACAGAAAAACCCTCTCTCAAAAAGCATAACAAAAAAAAAAACAAACAAAAAGCAAGGGATTAATGCACATTCTCCAGGGTTATGAAGATGAACGTGAAAGTAAAGGGATGTCCTGAGTGCTGAGCCACTGCACTGCTGAACTTTCTAAACAGAAAAAATAGAAATAGCAAAGGCAGAAAAGCAAACACACGAGGAATTGAATGACTGTGAGACAGGACTCCCTTGCTGGAGGTCCCTCAGTGACTCCACTGTCTTCAGGGTGGAATTCAGAACCACAGCCTGGCATCCGAGGCCCGCTATCTCAAGGTTGGCTTCCCTTCTGCTTTGGCGTCTCTTGTGGACACTAGAGGCTTTAGCTCTATTCTAGAAGTAGATTAAAATACTTGGCTTTTCTGCTGCCAGCACCAACACGTCGCTCCGAGCTTCTTTCTCAAATGGCCCTACCCCTCAGTTCTGTAATTCGCAGCCGCACACAGAACATAGTTCCCTCTGTGCACACACTCTTGGGACAAAGAAAATATCTCAAAGTGTCAGGCGATTCCTGCATTTGCTACTCCTGAGAGAGAAGAGTGAATGACTCCTGAGAGAGAAGAGTGAATGACTGCTCTCCAACCAAGTGACCATTTTCACTGTCTCCTGGGAAGCAGGTGCGAACCTTTGCTTGTTCCTCAGAGTTGGCGTGAGAGAGGAATTAATCCTTCCAGAGTTTGATAAAGAGTCACAAAGACTGATTTGATTCCCCCTGGCTCCTTCTCCACCAAGTCTTAGCCAGAGCTCTGACCCCAGCCAGGCTGGGAAGTCAGGTCAGATCTTGACTGCTAAATAAAATCAAATACTGGGTCTTCAGACGCTATGCATGATATACTGGTATTTAAAAAGCAAGTCTAGGGAGATGGCTCATTGGAAGCAGTGCTTGCCATTCAAGAATGATGGCTGGAGTTTGGGTCTTGAGAACCCAGGTATAAGCCAAGCAGGTTGCAGTGGCCCATCCATACTCCCGGCACTCATCCTGGAACTTGGGAATCTCTGAAGCGAGCTGGGTAGGCAGAGTAACAGAACTGGTGAGCTCCAGGCTCAGAGAGCAACCCTGCTTCTGTCAATAAATAAAATGGAGAGTAACAGGCGAAGACAGCCAGTATCTGTTGACTTCCTGCCTCCCCCACACAAACGTGTACACACAGATGAACATGTATGCATACATATGAAGCACATCCATACAGCACACAGACACAAACAGCACACACACACACACACACACACACACACACACACACACACTTTTCCTCCCTGGGTGTGGTGGCCCATACCTTTAATCTCGACTCATGGGAGGGGAGGCAGGCAATCTCTGAGATCCACACCAGTCAGGTTTACATAATGAAACGCTGTCTTAACAATTGCTTTCCCTCTGAAATTGAAATCGAAATTGAACTCAGCCTTCTGTAGTTTTATCTGCTAAAACTGATCACCCCAGCTCACGAGGAAGCTGAGGGTAACTGCTTTAGTTTTCAAGATGTTGGTAGAAATGCTTCAAGGGTGTGGGCTTGAGCGGGAGAGACAAGTGACTTGCTGCTTAACCTGTGAGACTTTAATGGAAATCAGGGCTGGCGGGGCCTGCTCAGCACATGGTGGCTACTGTGCTCCTCAAGTGAACTGTAGCCCAAAGCCGCCCTGCACTCCAGCTGTGGGCTGTCAGGGCTATTCAGTGGCAAGTACAAGGCCTTTGGAGTCAAATGGATTTGGGTCTAATCCCAATTTGTTAGCTGAGTAACCTTGGGCAAGTGTTGTGTGACCTCCCGGAGCCACTGCTTCACCATCTGTGATCCAGGGAAGAGGACACGTCACTGCAGCTGTGAGAACTGCACAGGAAAACTGCACGCACAGCACTTGGTGTCAAGCAGTCCTGGCGTCTCCTTTGAGAGAAGAATGGGAAGAGAGAAGTTGGAAGGACTTCCATCGTGTCATTTCCTATAACAAGGTGTTGACTGCTTATCTACCTCTTAAATGTCATCGTTATTCAGAGTCTCTTCCACATGTGCCATCCTTTTTAATTGTCTGGAGTAAAGTTTCTAGAAGTCTTATAATCATTTCGGAGTCTAGAGATGGAGGTACACACGAATTGGGGTACCCAGCAAGTGCCTCATATTGAATGAAACTCTGGTTTGACAGTTTGCTTGGTTTCCTGTTCTAGAATATCTGCTTCTTGGGGTCCAACTTTGTACCCAGTGTCCTCTGCAGCCAGCTTAATATAGATGACCCCAGGAACTGTATGGACACATGCTTATGCACTCATCCAAGACACGAGTGAGTGACCCAGCATCACCCAAGTGACACTGT
Source organism: Dicrostonyx torquatus (assembly GCA_028555095.1). Lineage (NCBI taxonomy): Eukaryota > Metazoa > Chordata > Mammalia > Rodentia > Cricetidae > Dicrostonyx > Dicrostonyx torquatus. The sequence goes on from JAQHUG010000005.1 coordinate 2,501,939, forward strand.
GTACTCTCACCTACTGAGCCATCTCTCCAGAAGATACATTAATGTATTCCCATCTCAGAAATAGTATGAGAAAACAAAAACAAACACAAAAAGAGCTGCCATGGTCCTGCCTCTCTATCTGCTCTTCATGTGCTGAGATAGAGGTAGCCACGTCCTAGCATGCACATGTTACCCTCTGCCTCACTGCCTGGCCCCCAAACATTTTCTTCTTTCCCATGGAAGCCTTACGTCAAGTTGGTTCCCTAGTAATTCTTAGAATTGCATTTTTCCTCTGAATTAATGCTTCCTGAATAGTCCTTGCTCACTTCTCATTATCCCTTCTTTCTCCCTTGCTTATTACATTTAATGTTAGCATTTCCCATGCCTGCACATATGATCAATTAAGATCAGACCCAGGCAATGAGGACATTCTCTGCATAGCACCGCAGCATCACATTAAAGATCTTCCAGATAATGATAAATATAATTGATAAAGCAAACAAAACAAGTGAAACTGTCCTTCAGGACATACCTGTTTTTACTGAAGAATAAAAGAGTTTTGGAATCGGCGAAGACTTGATTAGACGCCTGATGCGACTAGCTCTCCTTTACTAGCGATTAGCGTTTGTAGTGGGGCCAGGAAATCTGTGTGTTTTCTGGGGCTCTGCTAACTGCTGTACCTGTTGAGTCTGTTTCATGCTGCGACTGACTGTCTGATCACTTTCCATTAGAGAAAGGCAGACTTGAGCCTGCTCAGCTCTGTCATGCACAGGAGTTAAGCTCAGGTCTCTAACAGGGCAAGTGAACACAGATCCATCCTATTTTGGTTCAGTTAAACAGGGGTTTACACAAAGTGAATTTGATCAAATGTACAATTTGATCAAATGAAAGCTGAATGTCTAAGAGGGAAATTTGACCAAAACAAACATTTTAGTATCTCTTAATAGCTAACAGTTATAAATTTATCTTCATCTTTGCAACATTTCTCTTTTTTCCCCCCAGGATTTTTTATTTATTTTATTTTTTATGAGACAGGGTTTCTCTGCATAGCCTAGGCTTCCTGGAACTTGCTCTGTAGACCAGACCGACCTAGAACTCACAGAGATCCACATGCCTCTGCCTCTGCCTCTGCCTCCCAAGTGCTGGGATTAAAGGCATGAGCCACTATTGCCTGGCTCCCCTAGAATTTCCTAGTGCCATATTTATCCCTAATATATTTTAATAAGTTATTGTCTTCACTGTCATATGAAAGAGTTGAGACAAGATAAATATTGATTAAAAACAGAAGAGTGTAAGTGCCCAAGCTTGCCGGTACAGCTTAAATCACATCTTTGACAAGAGCAATTGTGAGCTAGAGAAGATGGGAGTGGGGCATAGAGGCAGAGCATGTGCCTCGCAGGGACACAGCTTGGGGTTCCAACCCCGTCACATAAGTCATTAACAGAATGTTGTGAATGGCATGCAGTACATGAGATCATCTTTGAGAACTACTGTGTCTGCTTACGAGGGCCTGACTCCATCTGTGAGAAAGGGCTGAGAGCAGGTAGGTAGAGGGGCAGAATAAAGGTGGCCCTCATTATACTTTTATTTTCCTTTCTTCTTTCTCTATTCTGCTATTTCTGGAATAAAAATTCTATATATTCATCCTTTAAATTTTTGATTTTATGGGAATGGGTGCTTTGCTTGCATGTATGTCTGTGCACTGCATGTGCACATGTGTTCACTGTTGGTCACCAATCAAGTTGCCTCACTGCTCTCAGATATGCCCAGGTTGTTCTCTGCCTCAGATGTAGCACCCCTGCTTCTGAGATCTGGGATGTCTGAGTTTTGGATGTGTGTATGGCTCACTCATCAGATGTAGCACCCCTGCTTCTGAGATCTGGGATGTCTGAGTGTTGGATGTGTGTATGGCTCACTCATCA